>PTEX01000052.1:1304605-1533873 GCA_003342815.1 Eudromia elegans | reverse complement strand
AAAWRTTTTTTTTTTCATTGCAGTAATTCCAGTTTCAACATAGAGCATGTCCATAAGGTTTCCATTTTCATCACTTTCAGAGGTTATTTTTTAAAAAAAAAAGCAGCTTTCACCCATAGACAGTGTAGAAGACAGTGTAAAGTCAGTTGTAATCATTCGTTAGGGAAATGAAATACAGCATCATCTAAGTTGATCTTTATTACATAATTAGTTTACTAATATACTCTTAAATGCTCTCTGTTGAACAATTTCAGAAGACTGCTTTTATTTTATAGAACTTATACGTATAACTTTAATTTTTTTCCAAGTACCCTAGTGGCTTTTAGTTGTTAGAGAGGAAGGAGTTTATTTAAAGATGAATTACCAGAATTACCTACCAAAATCGAGCTTGGCAAGTGGATGCAGAGGGGCTTTTGGGGTGGGACTAAGAGTGGGGGCCAGAAAAGGGCTCCGGGAGTCAGTTGTGTCTTGCGTGACCAGCAGGTTGTAGGGAGGAGGATGCAGGAGATGGTAGCTGTTGCCTTGCCTGCAGGTTCCTGTGGGACAGGCTTTATTGTCAGAGTTTGGCTCAGGCTGGTAGGGAGGCAACCACTGGCAGCAGGAGGTTATCAAGATCTTGGAAATTTGTCTTGCAGCAATCTCAAATCATGTTCTTGGTGTGGTTGAGGGCAGAACCAGAATATTCTTTTCCTGACCAGTCGGTTTTATACTGTGTTGGTTTTGATTTTGGTTTTGCATATTTTGATATGTAGGAAGGGAACCCCATTATCATACCCTTTACAATCTTGCAATCTAGAAGTGAAATAGGTCCTCAGTCCTCCTCACAGCCCTTCCACATCAGATGCTGGAGTTTTGTTAAGTACAGAGAGCCTAGCAGGTGTCTCACTTTCTTAAAGGTTAAAACAACTTARTCAAATACAAAACTTCAGAACCTGTTTTTTGAAAAAGTAAAAATGTCAGTATGTAATCACTGAATGACTGATAGCAGGGAAATATGTGTGTGTGTTGAATATTCATTGTTTACTCTATTTTAGACTTCTCTGGGAATTATTTCATTTTTTTAATCCATGCCAAGGGAATAGGAATTTGTCCCCTGAGCCAAATACACAAGCAGGTCCCCAAAGTTTAACCAAGAACAGTACACAAAGGACAAGTACTAGCTGACAGCAACATTAACATGTATGACAACACAGTATTTTACTATCTGATACTAGTAAAGTTTTATGARTGCTTTAAAAATAGAACTACTAAAATCTCATTAAAAAACTTGCTGTATAAACACATTTTTTCTTAAAAGCTTCCTAACAAGCTAAATAATACCAGAAGTCTTTTCAAAAGCACTGAAGACCCTTTAAAGCCATCTGGATACCAGCCCTGTGTGATGACATGCTGTTTAGTCATCTTTTTTCCAYGGAGATGCAGTGACAGAACTTCTTGAAGCTTTTAGCTTAAGTCAGAGGAAAAGTTGTGTTGGCCCAGCTGCAGGAAACCTTTGGGGAGGGGGTTGACATGTCTGTTCTCACCTTCCTCTCCCATTCTCCCTCAGAAAAATCAAGAGGCCACCAGCTATGCTGGGATAGTCCTTAATGAACACAAGACCACAGCTCTGGGGGTAGGCAGTGGTAGAGGCACATGGACCCTTTTGAGGGTCCAAGAGACTGGTATTACTTACCAGCAGCAGCTCACTAAGTCCAGGCAATAATGAAGTAAACAGCTCAATCTACAGTGTCAAATACTGAAAGAAACCTCAATTAAAGGAGAGCAAAGAGGTCAAACTGTTTATTAAAAAATAATATCAGCATCTATGGGATTCACGGAAACGGCTTGAATGGCACTAATGTGCTTCAACAATGAAAAGTACAATATATCTCATTTTTAGTGCTCCATTTTTTTAAATAAAATTCCCTTCAGTTATCCTTTACACCTCACTCCATAATAGGGCAATGGGGAGAAGACAAGGAAGACTAATGAAATAATCTGTGCTCTGAGGGAAGGCCTGCAGAGCTGCTGCTGTAGCATAGTTTTCAAATGAATGCTTTAGGCTATGGACACTGTGCAAACACAGACACAGACGCAAAGCAACAGTGGGCTGAAAAATTCTTCTCTGAAAGCCAGGACTAGAAAGGAATGAGTGGATTGCAGATTAGATTATGCATTTATGTCTCAATTAAACTTACTGAGCAGCAGGTCCCCCTGCAGCTTTATTAATAGTGGTGCGGAAGTGGTGGTTCCCTGCTTCACAGCCTCACTGAGGGGGTAATGAGCTAACATACTGGGCTTTTTATATCTCCAGGATTCATGTTTCTTACTCCTCTGCCTCCTTAGCCAGGAATAAACTTTTCCTTGTCATATTTTCACAGGTTTGAACTTGCTCCAAATGGCTCACAGAAGTAGTCATCTAAMGTTAATTAACTTATCATTCTTTTGGCTCTTCTCAGAAACAGTAGTTGTTTCTGATTTTCTTGTTCATTTAGGATTTTCTTTTCCTAATAAATTTCTAAGTAATAGGAATGGTCTTGGAAGTTGAGATMAAACTGACTACTAGATATGTCTAGGATAAGAAAGTAGTGAAGAGCATTGCAGGAAGGGGCATTATATTAAGCAATGAGCTGTGCTTTAATGGTGCTAATGCTAGAAAAGTGCTAGCTTAAAACAGAGCATAACAGTACAGTGATAAACTTAGTGTGCCAGAGAGGCTGCCRCTCTTGGAAACAAGCCTTGACAGGCTTTTCAACTGGGTGTTTCTAAAGGCTGGAGACTAGAAAGAAAACATATACCAAAGCAGGAAAAGACATAAGCGTACACACAGTTTTTATTAATAATGTGATCTCTTCAATGTAATAAAAGGCATTCATTATAAACATCCGACGGCTAGGTGACCTATATCAAAGATGTCACTCAGATTCACACAGATTTTTAAGAGARTAACCTCCGCCCACACAAAACCCAAGATGATGTGAGCTCAACTTGCTAACTTTTAGACCTAGATCATGCTGGATGGGTAGTCAAAAAGGGTGGACMAGAACCTGAAATGTTACTTGGAGATAATGTCTTTATGATGTGACAATACTGTACACTCTTGTGCTCTCTGCCATAGACCATTTTTATTTCAGCTCTGATTAACTTGCCACTTTTCAGTACGTTGTATGACCTGCTCTTTACTGCCTATATTTACTTTACTTGACTACTAGCTGTAGACATAACTGTGTATATTACTAAGATTCTGAGGCAAATATATAGGGGAAGATTTTTTTTTTATTTTTTTGATTTGTAAATAATTTTCCTAAGTAGTCCTTAGCTTTGTTTCATTTAACTGACAACAGATCTAGAGAAATTTGAGGAAGCTGTAATTGTGATCTGTGACCTCATTCTCTGTAGATTCCATGGGATTTCTGAAACAGTTTAGAAATTTTACTGCTCTGTTGATCCAAACACAGAAACAGTGTGGCCACATGAGGAAAAATACAGTTTATGATAATTTTTGCTGTCCACATTCTATGTTCAGTGTTGGGCAAATGCTGGGCAGAATAAGATATTAAGTGATACATAGCAGCATCCCATATTCTGCAGCCTCCTCTTAATGGCAATCAATATCTATCATAAAGCTTTGGCATTTGAGGGACTTCTTTGATTTCTGCAAATACAGAAATGTAGCAAAGGATATACTTGCTAGTCAGGCAAAGACATATTAAAGTAATATTTGGAATCTGCAGAAACCTACTGACAAAGAGTGAAGACAGGGTCGCTGCTTTTTTTTWAAAATATTCAAGTGGAATCAAATAGTTTCTTACTGTCAGTACTGTACAGAAGACTGCTTCTGGTTACATGCTTTGCGGTTACCTTCATGGCATTCTTTGAAATGTGTTATAGGCATATGTAAGTTCCTAAAAGGCACAGCTCTGCACTGGGACTGGTGCAAAAGTCACTTAATTCACTTCAGCTTGCAAAAGCATTTCACTATTCTTCACATAGAYACAAGCTAAGTATTATTTGTATTCCACTCACTATCTCAGGATAATCATCATAGACATCATAGAATCATAGAATGGTTAAAGTTGGAAGGGACCTCTAGAGGTCATCTAGTCCAACTCCCCTGCTCCAGCAGGGGACCCCTAGAGCATGTGTACAGAGTGGCATCCAGGCAGGTTTTGAAGATATACTTTTTATTTGCTTGCTCTTTTTTACCGTGGTTAGAAAACTAAAAGGGGGGGGGAAGTTACTGTTTAAATATCTGATTTACCTGAACTGACAAATATAGTAGTCTATCAGATTTATTAGGATTTACAGAACAAGTTGGCAAGCAGAACACACATGCTAATGTTTTTAAAAGCCTTTTGAAGAGCTATTATTGCTGCTCTGTTGTAGTCAGTGCTTTTGATTATATTATTTCATCTTCATTTATATAATATTTTTTGCTTTATCAAACATTTTCAGACTTGCACTTCCCCTTGTGCTTGTGCCTAAGCCTGAAGGTGAAAGGAGAGCAGATGGGAATTTTTAGACCTATGGTCTCAACAGAAGTGAAGGCCTAGCCCCTCAGCTTGCATCAGCCAGCGCAGGATTTTGATCACCACATAATGATTCTGGTTAAGATCTTACCCAGTTAACACGATATTTAAAAATCTGTATGTCATCTAACAYGCAGAATTCAGTACTGGCCTCATTTCTTCCCTGGAGAAAAAATGCCTAACCCTAGTGAATGCAGTAGGAGTTTGGACAGAGTTCAGCACATGGCATCCTGACTGCTACATGAAAGCCAAWTAGATGTGCCCTTGTTACACAATTCCTCATGTATCACTCAAAATACTCAACTGAAAAGATGCCAGTACAAAGACATCATGGTAGTTTATCCCTGCAAGAGAACAGAATGAAGATTTTTTTTTTTCCCCAATCATGTGCTATTAATTAATCCAACAATACATTGAAATAATTAAAGCAAGTGTTAACATAAAGATTTAGAGAAAAGCAAAACATTAGCCTATAAAATTTTTAGACAAGTGAGGGGAAACAGATGCAAAACCAATAGACTGTYGTGATAGGACATCATACTATTTCTCTGCCTTTGAATTCACTCATGACCTGAACAGGATGGATTCTCTTCTTTGCAGAACCTTTTCTGACAGCTGCATAGATTTCTTCTGGCTTCTCTCTTTTAATTAGAGGCTTCTTCTCTGGAGCTTTCATTCTCCACRTAACAACTGGATGTCGTGGGCCAGTAGGACTCTGAATCTTGATAATCTTTGTGGATGCAATGTAGGACATCTTTACCGTCTGCACCACAGCATTCATTAAATTCTTGGCAGCCTGAATTAGTGAAGTGACACTATCTAACTGTAATAAGAAAAAGAAATATTATTYCAGGATAGGAAAGCAAGTCCATCTTTAATCACAGACCAGGAATAAAAGCAGCTAAAAAGTAAGATTAACATGCCAGAACCTAATTATTTTTGTTTTCTCTTGCTATGTTTGGTAATTATATTAAAGTTCTTCAGCTACTCAGATTTGAACAGATATACAGAAATATCATCCTATTGAAATATAAAGGCTTATGTAGACAATTTTTTATGTGATTTTATGATTCTTGTCTGCAGAGCATCACTCCAATTCCTACTGATGTGTAATGAAACCACCTTGAAGAAGAGCTATGAAAATGCTACCYATTATTTCCTTTCCATCAGCACTCGGCAAATTCTCCAGCTACTCCCATCACATTCCAGACTTCCTTGCATGTTYCTGAGCAACCTAAGGATGCTACCTAGTAAGTATCTGGATTCATTAGAGCAGTGGCTGAGTTTGTKTAGTGGTTGTTAAGAACAGGATGGTACACAGAGATTAAAGTGGCTGCTGTGCCCTGTCAAGACTTTTCAAGCAATCCTAGACTAGAAGGGCAGAATGTGTAACRATTGCTTGCTTCACCTATAACTGTATTAAGCAGCATACTGCACTTAACAAATGTTAAAGGCATCTTCTTTTAATATTCTTGCAAACAAAAGTTTATTTAATTCTAACTGAAAATCTAGTAACTGGAACAAAAGTGGCAGTATTCATTGGAATGTCAGCTCTGCTATGGTCCTCTGTAGCATGACATAAACAAAGTGATCATACTAYTCCTTTCATACATGTCAGCTATTGTAGGATTTATGGTGTGTAGGCAGTGGAAGCCGAAAATGCAGTGGGCTTGCTGACTGTCTTACCTAAACCATCTCATCCCTTCTGACTTTGATAATCTCTCCTTTTCTCTACTTACCCTATCACGACTGCCAATGAGAGTCAYAGCAGTTCAGCAGGTAAGCCTGACCTCAGTTTAGGACAACATGTAAGCTTCAAAGAGATGCCCTATTTTATATCTGAGTACACTGTGCTCTTGTGTAATGAAAGCACATTGTCTATACTTAGAGGCGCATGTGTCCTGATGCTGAAGAAAGCTGAGAAAGCTTCCAGTTTGGGTGATATAAAAATACCAAGATTGATCTGTAGGAGCTGGAAGACTGTATTTCAAAGCTTGAACACATTTTCTGGCTATTGAAGCATTTCTTCCTAGAAAATGTAGTACAGTCCATTCCCTAGAGAACCATCAGTTTTGGCAAGAGAATGAGCTTCAGCTCTGTCATTTACCCTTGCCTATTGCGTAGTCTTTTTTAATTTGTTGGAATTACTGCAATACATAGATTTGCAAACAAAACTGTTAGTGTACTTTAAAGGTCTCCTCCCTTTGCCAAGGCAAACAAATTCATCAGGTGAGAGAAGTGCGTTATTTTCTGTGTACGGAGTATCAWGTAACACTTTATACAAAGACACATAAGTGCAAATAGGGCAAAAGAAATGCATCTGAAAGTCAGCTAAGGGTTGGATTTGTGTTTTTGAGAACACCTCTTAACCAGAGGAAAGTCCCTACAGTTATTAGCAAGTTTGTATATTCTCTCTTGAAAGCCACATAGTAACACATCTTTTTAACTTTTGAGGGTTTTTTTTTTTTCCTTCTACTTAGGAAAATAAAATAATTAGAGTAACTAAATGACGGTGTGCTACATGGCAAACTGAAATTAAAATTTCCAGGTATTCCAGATATTTTCCAAGTATTTCCAGTTTATAAGAGTTGTGTAAACTTTGCATAACAGTATGGAGAGACTAAGGTAAGACTGTTAGAGTCCATTGTTTATAAACATTAACTTCAGAGRAGCAGGCTGCCTAGGTTCCAGGTAGACTCAGAGATCCAGTGGAGTTCTTGTCATACTCTTAGTAAAATGCAAGGAACCGACTCGAAGCGTCTAGTCACTKAGCTAAGTGTTGTGGCCACTAGCTTCTGGTGCAGGAACGTACTCTAATCCATATTTCAAACTGAGGAGAAGTCCACATCTGCCAATTATAGTTAGTTTGACAGAGTGAGAATGAGTGAAATAGTGATAGAGTATGAGAGCGGAGTTTCGTATAAACTTTTTCCTTCATGATTGTTGTGCACAAGCACACACAGCAGACTTCTAGCTTTTGAATGAGGCAACTGAAAATAAATCKTTTTGGTGACGCTGGAGGTTAGGCCCCCGAGTAGCTGACAAAGGCAGAATCCTGACAGCTCTTTAGGCACTTGTAATAATTTTTACTATTTTACAAGSTATGGGAAACACAGTTACAGGAAAAAGGTCTTCTGTGACTCTGAAGTTAAAAGCAGAATACTTATCTACCACAAAGACTATCYAAATCAGTTGTTTTGCTGCATTTCCTGGGGATGAGGGGACAGAAATTTTGATTCACTTTACTTTGCTYTAGACATCTCTGAATGTGAAATTTAGGAAAATTTACTGCTATCCTTTAGAATATMTGTGTTATTTGCAGTGGCTTAGACTCCATGCTTCGGCTCAGTGTTCCAGATGCATCTCACACTGGTGTTACTTCCATACAGAAAATACAGACAGGGCAAGGAAAAAAGATGTTATTAACTGCATTCAGAGTTTTGGATAAATTCTAGGATGTGCTCTTGGGACTACTAACAGTAAGAATCAGCCCATACATTCTACTTTATCCTTTTTTTTTTCCTCCCTATCTCTGGAAAGCAGTTTGTTTTACACTTYAATGCCAATAATAATAATCTGGTGTAAATCTATTGTTCTACTATAAATCTTATGTACTCAAGCACTGCTTTCACTTGGATGCTTTTATCTCAGATATTCACCAGGCACTTCAAGGTCTCATAACATACCTTGGAAAATGTTGAAATGAAACTTGGCATAAATGGAAGACTGATAAAATATTCATTGAAAATTTAAACTCATTTTATTTGGGGACCTGAAGCTGCAAACTTCCATCTGTAGTAAGTGGTATAAATAGTCAATAGCAGCACAGGCAAACAAACGCAAGAAACAAGAGACTGCCTTTTGATTGACTSTTCTCTCCACTTCTGTGGAGATGCAACGCTTCAGCCACGACACAGGTCAGACTGCATCAGTCAAGACAGCAATTTGTGAAGAATTCACATAGAATCACAGAATGGTTGAGGTTAGAAGGGACCTCTAGGGGTCATTTAGTCCAACCCCCCTGCTCCAGCAAGGACACCTGGAGCACGTTGCAAGGGGTCACATCCAGGTGGATTTTGAAGATTTCCAGAGAAGGAGATCTTCAATTMAAGAAAAGTTTCTCTTTGTTCATCACCTGTCAGTTGCTAGTTAGCAAGTGTTAATGCTTATTTCCACTGTAAGATGAATACACAATGACTAYCTAACCACAACAGCTTCACCTTGTAGTGAAACACAGGCCAGAAGACACCAATTTTCAAAGACTGTCTGTGAGCAGCTCCCTTGTCACCTCCAACGCTTGCAGCCTCCTCCTTTAATGGCTCTTAGAGTTTAATGTGACCCACCTTTTCCTAACAGATTGGCATGACAGAAAAGCACACTCAGTAGCAAAGCCTGTGGGTGCTGTATTGTGTAGCTTGAAAATTTATATACACACACACATATGTGTGTATGCATATATACACATGTAATGCTTCTATGTATATATAAAAATATCTTTGTTTTCCAAGAATGAAATTTATTTAATCAGGATTCAAGTGCATATTTTCAAAACTGCTCCTGAAAAAAGTGAGATTTAGAAAATTTTCATCTTGAAATTTTGTTTTCAATTTATTTTACGTCTTCTATAGTTTTAATTTTTGCAGTAGTTTCATATTTTGGCAGTAGTGGAAGTCCATTAATACGCCTCTCTCCCTCCTGTGGTTCACAAACGTAGCAATATAATAACAATATGTTTAAAGATTTAGTATTCAGAATGGTTAAGGCATGACTATAATGAAACTCCTCCCTAGTTGAAGTATTTGCCGTTCAGTGTGTGAAGAGAAAAGTACTTGCCCTGTCATATGCTAGTAGGAATTATCTCTGTAGCAGTTAAACAAATAGAGACTTTCTGTATTCTCAAAGCATGTAAATAAATGAGTCCCCTACTCTTGCGATTAGTGCTGATTTATACACGCTGTCTCTGTGACATAAAGAAATGGCCAACCATTGCTTTCTGGATTAAAGCTATGAGAGAATCCTGCAAAGTAATACTCGCAAAGTATTTCTTGATTAAGTGCAGGTCTGCTAGAACACCAGCTGAGATGCTCTGTTGCTCTTCTGTGGGCGTGAAATTTTTTTTGTTTGTTTGTTTTATTTTTATTTTTTTTCTGCAAGGAATTAAAGCTTTATTATTCAAGGAAAGGTCTATGAGCTGGTTGCTTAAAATCTCCCAAGTCCTAATTACAGTTCAACCTTTTTTTTCCCCTGCAGATTAAAACCAAGAATTACATATCAAATATACAGCTCTTTATTCAATGTTTGAGGTCAGAATTTTAAAAACCTTTGGAAACAAGTCAGCTACTGAAACTGATGTAAAACTACTTCCCTGCAGTAGCCCAACAGCACTTAAGCTCATACAGGCAGCAGGCTCCTCCTGCTTTCACATGTAGGGAAGTTCTCACAAAAGGAAAATGCTTTTTAAAAAAGCAGGTGCCCATCACAGCAGGTGTCCTGGTGCATGCAGGATTTCACTATCTAGCAATTCAAATTTTTCAATTTACCAATTCATATTTACATTTCCATTTTTTTAAGTTTAAAACAATATCTACAAAYAGTTCATTTAAGTATAAATTAGAACTAGCCTTATAAGAAAGCCAGTTTAGTTTAGTTTAGTTGCGTTTTATTTGAAGATAGCTGAGCTGAGACCTTTTCTTCCCAGCAACAGCCATTTAGACAAGTGAAAAAATATAAATTTTACAGCGTAGTCACGTAACTACTGTTATCAATCAGCTGTGTCTCCACTGATTTTAAGAGGCTTTGACTCTAATCATAGATCTCTTGCAGTAGTTCTCTTTTTTTTTTTTTATATTGGCCTGTATCAAGGAAAAATATATAYGTATGTGTATATATTTTAAATATATGTAGATCCCTGTTGGAACACTTTCCAAGATTTTCTTCTTTAACATAAAAATTTAGAGCATCTAATTTGAAATCTAAAATTTAGAGCATTTTACCTTTACTCAGCAAAATATTTCCAGTAATGTCTAGGACCAAGCATGTTCCTAATTTGCACTGACTGAAGCACCTGTTTAACCATGTTTATGGAATGGGGACCGATTTAAGCATCTATTTAAACAAGTAATTAACTGCCTTCCTAACTTGAGGCTTCTGGATGTAAATCTAATGCAACATACATCATCCTCTTCCCCTTAAACAGGATGATGACACATAACTATTCCTCTGGGTTTCTGAATGAAGATGGTTTTGGTTTTTAGAATTACAACTTCTGGACAAAATTACATACTTTCCACTATAAATTTATGAGTGACACACTAAACTGMTGCAGAACATCATCAGTGTGAGGAGAACAAAAACAGCAAGTATGCAGTCCTTCAAAAATGCATTTTAGTGAGTCCAGCAATTGGTTATRTAGTAATGAAAACAAGATAAGTAACAGTACAGCTTGCAGATTTTCATAGATCGCAAATCCATTTGAATCCATACCTGGCTAAAGTAGTGAAAAAAATTAAATCACATGTAACTTGTAATCTGCTGGAAGCTGCATCTTTTAGCTAGTTTTGTGAGGAAATGAGGCTTAGCCTTTTGTGGCGTGTGTTTATTCATTTGTCATTTTTTTTTTCCCCACAGCACAAACACACATATACATACACACAAAACTTCTAATTATCTCAGGTTTTCAAATTTCACAATGGGTAGGAATGCCAAAGATGTACAATAAATCTTTACCAGATAACAAAATCAGAGAAGAGCCCCAAATGAGTGGCTGTAGCAGGGRAAAGGCAGGAACAGCCCAATGCTGCTTAGTCACTGCCTGCAAGTTCTAAGGTTGCCTGCGCTAGCACTGCTTGTCCCATGGCCAAACAGCTGTGGTGGCACTGGAGAGCTCTGCAGTAAGTASAAGGTGCTGGCTCCATTCTGCTTGGAGGGAGCATGTTAGAAGCGCAGAAGCTGAGGGAAAAAAACTCTGAGGAAGAACTTACGTTCAGGCAAATGGGAGAGTTGTTAAATACTGAAGCATGGGCTCAAAGCATGAGTGGTTATGTGGATTTTGTGTTGTTGGCAACATGGGGAAGTTGAATTAAAGTGCTGATAGCAGGAGACACAGGCATGCAAAGGGTAGAAAAATATGAAATCTAGCTTTACTCATGCACGTTGCTCATGGAATTGCTTGTAAAAAGAAAGAAGAAATGAATAATGAAGACAAATTTTATTAATTTATAGCCCAAATGAAACCAGCTTTTCCCTGCAGAAAGTATAAAGTCATCTGATTTGAAATCATGTCTCTGTAGGTTCCAGAAGTTTAAATACAGTCTCAGAATTCTCATTCAAATAATATCTTGAGATAGATTACAAAAATCAATCTCTTTCAAATCTTGTGTCAGCGGTAGAGGATTCATTTCTGATTAGATTATAAGTCAAATAAAACACACTAATAGTTCTATCGTTAGTTTTAATACATTCAAGTCTGTGTGAACGTGACATTATTATAAAGAAGAAAATACTGGAACCGTAACAACGCAGGCCAGGAAGCATCTTTTTGTTAGTTTCTGCATTATTTRGCAGATGTCTGCTCATGGATGATGTTTAATCACGTGTGCAGACAGGCACAAATAATTAAAAAATTAATGAATATGTAGTTGTAAACACTCAGAAAAGGTGAAAGAATGTTTTGTCTTCATACTCTTGATTAAGGGTGTAATGTCTTTTCTATGGTTAACTATACTGTGTAGCTGTAATAGAGATAATGACTCTTAATGCAAATCCAAAAATCCAAACAAGAATCAACCTTGCTTTTAATTTTCCTAGGTTCTGTAGGGATGCATTCCTCTTGCCTTTTACAGCAGTCAATCTAGAATATCTTTTGACATTTCTTTTGGAACTAGAAGTACAACTCAGGTGATTACACAATCATACACACTCAGGGGTGCTTTACATACCTAAAAAAAAAGGCACACTATCACAAAACGACCTATTRTTCTTTACAAGACTGTGCCCTTACTGAAGGTAATCAAATTACTCCATAGTAACAGTGCAGAATAATARTCTTTGAGAAATAAAAATATGCAAATCATTCCTGTTCCTTTTAAGTCACCACCTTATGTTTTGTTGCCTTACATGTTATGTATAAATAGAGTATGAAAAGCAGTGGAGAATAAAAGAAAACAAGTCTATACTGGAACATTTCACAAGCACAACAAATACACTTGATTTTATAAGGTTTCATTTTGACTGGCAGAGGAAGTAATGTATGCTCTTTTTCTACTTACAGCAGACATGATGAGCTCTCCACCTAGACTCTGGATTTCTGCTTTAACTTGACTGCAGATTTTGAGCTGATGGGAGTACAACTTGATCTGTTCTAGGTAAGCCAACAAGTCATGTTTACATGATTGGTCTGGACACTAAATTTAAAAAAAAAAAAAAAGGTAAAATTAGTAATTGCTGTTCAGAATTTCATTTCTGACATCAGATTTGTATTTCACTGAGTGCCCTGTTTGTACTAATTCACTAACTGTACACCAGGGTAGCCTTGCTTCTCACTGCAGCTGCATCAGATTGAATAGTTTATTCCTTTTATAAGGCTTTTAAATGAAGTTGAGAAGCTTAGAATATTCTCAGATTTACCTATGCTCACTTTCTCTTGCCTCAGCAATATTTCTAGCTAAATCACTTATTCTAGTATTTGTTACAAACTAGTTTTCCTTCCGTTCCTATGTGGTCATGATTTTTYTTTATGAAGTTACATGCATTAACTGTAGTAGCTATGTAGACAAATGTAAACATAAATATCAAACAATAGTAATATTTATCCCAAGTTACRCTTCTTTGCCTTAACAATAATGATCTACAGTTTTTGTGCTTCATCATGAGTTTATTCTCAAGGGCTGGTCATCAGAATCACTGGGCACCCGATGTCAAGTATGAATGTCTTAGAGCAGATTCACTACTATCAGTACTTTATAAGAATAACTTTTTCCTGCCCTCAGTTTTCTGGACTACTTGAAAGGAAATACTGCTCTGTGGTGAACAGGMTAGTCATATAAGAGATGGCATGCATTTGTTCTAAAGTTGCCCTGGTGGAATAAAGGGATCTTAAGGTGAATGGTGAGTCCCTACTGTGCTACCACAGCAGTAAAACCTGGGGAAGATATAAGTAAAAAATAGATCCTTACAGTTTAGCAGAGATGTATTTTTAACTTTTATGTGTTGCATTTATACCAGAAGTATGATCATGTTCTTTAGATAGGAAATTGTGTTTAGCTTTGTATACTAAAAAAGAACAAGGTATATTTCYACCAGCTACAATGGGAACAAACATCTCTTGTTTTATCCATTTAGACTTTTTGCGCTTATGATATTGTCATCCATGCGTGGTTAATTTGAAAGCCAGGATGTAATAAAACTCAGAAAAAGCATCGATTCTACTCACTCAGTTCATTTGTTAACACTTCATGTAAGCTACTGACTTTGTTGAAATTTTTTGGGTTTTTTTTTTTTCTTCCTGTTTACTGTGGGGGTGTGAGGATTCTGCTTTTCAGGACTATATAATAGAGTATACACATTTRGTTAAGAAGCAAACAAGCTCATGTTCTGGACTTAGGAAAAGCAGGTAAGGAATAACTCGGAAATGTAAGTGAACAAATCTTAATTAACTGATATGAATTAATATCTCTCTTTAATTTATATTCTGTTAGATCCACTATAAAAAGTGTACTGTGAATTCTGGCATAGTTCAGGAGAAAATGCAGAAGAGGTTTTTTCTCATCCTCTTTCTTATGTGGGTTATTTTCAAAGAATCATCATATAACAGAAAAAAATACATTAAAATTTACCTTTGTTTCTTTCTTATTCAATATTGCTTAATATGGTAGGATGTTACAAAGGCCTTCAACAAGAACAAGATCAGAATTGTCTTGAGTCCAGATGATACAGAAGTGTTTTATTGCTAACAGATATGATGTCTATAGAAAACCGCCAAATGATTTGATAAATTATGCAGTACAATGAAAACAGTATTCACAGTCCCAGTGAAAAGGTATTTTCATGAGCCAGTGGCACAAAAGATCAATACAAACAATATGGCAAGAAATTCTAACCATAAAAGATTGTTCTCGCCTTACTTGAACTTCATCGTTTTGCTAAAGTGATGTCATTTCATGGTGATTAATATTGGGAACACTGTGAATAATTGCACACAGACAAACTAACATAGATAGCTAACAATATTTGATTTCACACAGATTGCAAATATTTGTTTACTACAAGCTTTTACCTAACATGATCATGTAGTCAGATATTGATTTAGGTACATCTGGTAATCAGGTAATCATTTACCTGATTTACCAGGTGAAGGTATTTTAAAGTATGCCTTTTTATTTTACTTTCAAAACAAAGGTTTATATATGGAAAAAGAGCTTTTCTATAGGAACATTATGTGAGTCTACAGAAAGAAGTGTTTCTTACTGATCTCTAAATTTCCAGGTTTTAAAAGCAGTAATTTTATTCTATTGTATACTAAGGTTTCTAATAAAGATTTTAATCTATAACACATTCAATTAAAAATAAGATGTACCAACAGTCTTTATATGACTTTTCATGTCACAAATTAGACAATTAACTTGAAACAGTCTTATTTAAAATTAAGTTTAYTAACAGTGTACTTGTGATTAATTTGCCTGGGTTTATGTTGCTGCTCTGCTGTGATTATGTTCAAAGTTGTTAACTCTGAGTTATCTTTAAGTGCTGTGAGTATGGAGTGAAACAATAGTCAAAACGTGGTAATTATACCTCATTTTGTCATTTTTCTTCAAGCACAGGGAGAGGGAGGATTCATATAAATTCAAAATGAGGGACAATGAAAGAGATTCTGTTGACGTAGGTGATTTATAAGATGCTGCAAATACAAGTTTCGTAACAGGAAAAAAAATGTATAAACTATGTAATGTATGTATGTGGTTCTCAGTTCTGTTTCTCTGAAATTACATGCCATGAAAACCATTCATTTGAACCTGCTTTATGAATTAGAAAAGGTCAAGAAGATACAGCAGTGATTCTTCATTTTACAGTGTTTATTTCAGCATCTTGGTCATTTCCAAAGCTGGATTGAGCAAATAGAGCAGGGGTTTGTTTTTCTGATTTCCTTGTAATTTTGAATACTTAAAAAGCTATAATATTTTACAATATGGTCTTATTAAACGCAAACACATAGCCATGGGACAACTATTAACAAGTCAGTGATGAGAGATCCAAAGTGACAAAAAAACTTAATGTGATTTAAACTCGTCTAAGGTAAGGTAGCAGCTTTCTCAATTACAGAGTAAGCTCTGAAAAAGTACCTAAGAAAAGTATGTGCATGAAGAATGCAGAGACATGTATCTTTTATCTGAATATTGGTGTGCCAAGGTAAATTTGACTCTCAGGAGCAAACAATACATACAAATCACTTTTTTTTAGCTGAAATAAAAATTCCACATAGTCTAACAATGACTAAAAGGTGAAATATTTATTTCCCCTGAAAATATGCAAACCTTAATACCACTTAGAAGGACATTCATGAAGCCTCATTAGAATTCATGTTCCTGTCTGKTCACCATTTTGAAAGGTTATGAACCAAATTCAGAGAATTATAAGTTTGCCCAGAGGATTGGAAAGTTTCTGTCTCTCTGTTTTATTTAAGGACTGTAGAAGAGCAAAGTATATATAATTTTGCAAAGTAATATTTGAAAATATCAATTATAGTTCTTTAAAAATACCTTGGAGATTAAAAAAAAAACCACCAACAAATGAGAAAGGTTCTGTAACTTAAAGGATGATTTGGCACAAGAAAAGGGATGTAGTTAGAAGATGATTATTAGCCATCAGAGAAGTAAGAGGTTTTTTTGCATCTTTGCAACAGAAGGGGAAGATTTTCCACTGACTGACAGATGCCTTGCAGTAGTTGTGGTTGTGTTCATAGTGGAGGTATTKGACTTTATGAAAGAAGCACCTTGATTACATCCTGTGTCCTCAGAAGGGATTTTTCTGTTTTTAAAAGTATGTTTATTCATTTGTTTCTATAGCATATATAATTTTATATCAAAAATGCAAACATATTTCATAGTATATTTCAGCTGCACACAAAATGCCCCAGGGAACATCAAATAACACAAGAATATCAACTGTGATGCAAGCTCTGACCTAAGGCAAATGGAAGTGATTTAATTTGGAGAAAGGTTAATAACTTGAATGATCTCACATTTCCCAGCAGCTGAGAGGGTRCACACTGATTATTGGCATGAACAACTCATGGCTACTTTGTTCCTCACGGTAATTTTTTAATGTTTCTAGGTCTTGAATCACTGCACTAATACAAAAAAGGCAAACTTTGGAAAGAAGAATTTTAGCAAGATTGTGAGTCTTTATACTAAGCAGAAAAAGTTTATGACGCTTATCTTTGATTTGATACATTATTTTTCTGTGATCTGTGACATTTACTATTTTAATTTTTAATTGGCAAAGAAAATCTTGAGAGCAGCCATTCTCAGTGCTCTTGAAAAGAGATGTGCTGGAAGAACATCTCACTAGATGAGGAACAGACTTCCAGGTATTTTGCTGCMTTCTTCACGGATCACATCTGTTTACAATAATAGGTAGGTTTTTGTCRTCTTAGCTGAAATTTAGAGAGATAAGAAACTAACAAGTTGTTGCTGTTTCATGAATTTTAGAAAAYATGAAAAGAATGAAAACAGAGTGAGGCAGGCAGTATGTGAGAGTTTGGAAGAGTGACTGTTATTGGGGCAGTATGGTTCTAAAAAGGGAGTCACAAAAATACAAAAATAACTGCTTTACAAAATGGTTGCATTCTGAACTTTCATTTCATTGTGCCACTGGCACAATCTGGCCCCAAAGCAACAAAGCAACCTTTTCTTTCTTTCTTTTTTTTTTTTTTTTTTTTCCCCCCAGATGATTGCTTGTGAGGACTGTATATCGTATTAATTTGCTCAGCTACTATGCGTTCCTTAGCAAGGAAAATGAGCATGCTTATGGACTTCTGTAGATCCTGGCTTTCCACACACACACCCCCCTCCCCGCCAGCAAAGCTGTAGTGATTCAACAGAAATTAGGTTAACCTCCTAGAGGCAACTTGTTGCATTTGGACTGGTTTGCACAGAGAAACCCAAGATGAAGGGTATATAAATAGGAGCCTTCAGTAGCTCTTGCATGTACTTGTTCCTCCTTAGGTCAGGTCAAAAAAAACCCTTTATAATTTCACTTTATATTGATACAAATTTTAAGTCTGCTTCACAATTGCCAAGTTTATTTCCCAGAGTGCTGGTGTCAACAACAGGGTTGTGTCAACAACAGSAACCATCTCAGGTGTTGGAGGTCTTACGGCACTTCTTAGTGCATTGTTATAGAAATAACCTACCTGATCAGCAATCAGTCGCGCTAAGACATCCATTCTTGATCCTGACTCTGAAATCATTTTTGCTGCATTAATTACATCTGATGTGTTCTTCAGTGGGCCTCTACCTCTTCAAATGAAACAAAGACTTAGTACATTATTCAACGTTTTCTGTGGTATCTTCCTAGTTCYGTGCTTTTAAATTTAATACATTTTGTATGTTTGTTGAATCACTATCTTTTTCAGTGCATTCTGTCTTCTATTAATAGGTGCACCTGTGCACAGTCCAGTTTTCCTGATTTCCTGCAGAACAGCAGAGTCAGAATGCCACCAGCTCAGATTAACTAACTCCTTTACTCCCTATAGGAGAGACATTAAAGTCCATTAAATCTGTTTTTCCCCAGACAGTAGACAGATTCTTACCTGTTTTATATAGGTACTAGTTTTTGTCTGTCAGGCTTTAAGTATGAAAAAAAAMCCCACTTTGTTTTGTAGTCTGTTTCACCAAATTGTAAATCTCACTGTAGGGATTATTTTCATAGATACTTAGTTCTTCTGTCTCATCATATCTCCATGTAGATGCTTGTAGATCTGGTTTGACTCTTTGCATGAAAGATGATATAATTCATCTCTTCCTCACACTTCACTATTTTCAAGCACTAAACACTTAACAGGGCTATGTGAACAAAACCAAGACACAAAATATAACATTTATGAGCAATTGCTCATAATGTCCCCACTGGGTAGTGACAGATATTTTCTTGAAAGGTGTAAAACTAGGACAGGCTATCACTGGTGTTACATGGAGGGGGTTTGAAAATTGCCAAAAAGACTAAAGCTTGTTAATCTCATAATTTTTCCCTCACACCATGATTAACAGTATATCTGTGCAGCACTGCCATTCCTGTCTGTGCACTGCCCTAAACTACAGATATTAGGTGGGTATGAGTGTCAGAGTGGGTTTTTTGGGGGTTTTTTTTTTGTTTGTTTGTTTTTCTTTACACTGAAAAATGTCACTCTGAAGAAGAGCTATTGAAAAATGTTCTTATAATTCTTAGTTTAACTGCAACTTTTGTTCTCCTCTACTAGCAAAATACGTAGCTAAAGCAAGTTAACACAAGAACGGTTCAAAAGTTCAGACTTTTCTCATGAGCTGAATTGGCAGAATGCAAACTCAACTTATCACTTCTGATCTGTTAGAGAAAGGATAAAATAACTGTGGCTAGAACAGTACTGAAAGTGAAGGCGAGTATAATAATCTCAGCAGCAGTTAGATCCTTTACTACACTGAGGTAGCTTGATGTGAATTGGCAAGCACTGCTCTTCACAACAATTTCATATCAATACATGCCTACATCAGCCCCCTTGGTTCTGGGCAGGTTCTACCATCTAGATACTTCATTGTTGAGCTCATGTTGTGATTCTCTTATCATCTAGGTCATCCCTCTCCCCAACTCTCCTATGTGTTCACCAGCTTTACAAAATAAAGCTATTATTTAGAATACTGTGTTGTAAGAGAGCCCCCATCATTTATCTCTGCTTCTCTTTTTTTCCTCTGTGTTTGGCAAACAAAGCAAATAGAGCAATCCATTTTTTTCTTAGCTATTATCTGTTTAATAGATAATACAGAAAGCAGATTTTCAGAAGTCTTTCACTCCCATCAGCTTAAATTCTTATAGCTATGTTTAAATTCTTTGAATTTCACTTCAACCATGGCCACTTCTAGTAGTCTCTGGGAAAGAAAAAAAAAAAAGGCTTCTGAGAATCTGTCGAAACATAATGAAGCTTGTGTGATACATCCGTAGGACACGTTCAGTGCCATTCCTGTGCCACAGACATTCACCCACGTGGGCCACCACTGCCACTCAAGGCACTGCAGCTGCAGGAGAGCATGGTTGCAGCAAGCTTTCAAGTCCTCGGTCATCAGCCTACAGAAAGACACTGACTTCTCCTTGATACTGCTACTCCTCACCTTGTGCTTTCCCCAAGACAGGTAATTTTTGACCCTGAGAGATGAAATGTGATTGCATTATATTCATTTATATTACTATTTTGATAAAAGTTTGTATTGCTAAGACAAAATTCTTAATTCTTAAAGTGTCAATAGAGTAACATAAAACACAAGGGTTCATTAAGAAAACTGTTATTTAAACATGAGAAGGGCAGAATACATATGTATTTTGTTAGCTGTATAAACTTTGTTAGTAAAATARTATCACTGACACTCGGCTGCAGGGTCAAAGGGGAACATGACAGGACTGCAAGCAAACCTCACTARAAGTGCTGTTTCTGGCTTGCAGCATTAAAAAACATGGCAGAATCCCAAGGAACTTTTGCCTCTGAATATGGACCTAGGTATCTGAGTGTTGCTCCTACACCCTATTCATGAATTCCTCTGTAACTAAGAGCTCCTAAAATAATGCTAACTAACTGTAAATAGAGACTGCCTTGCAGGAGAAGACACACTAGCTAGACGTAGACTTCAATGTACTAACCAAACAGGAAGGACTTACTTAAAAAAATCTGTGTTGTGTATTCACACACACACATACCTGATCTGGTATTTCAGGAAGTTCCTAGTTTGTGTTGCATCGCCTGAAGTAAGTCAGTCAAACAATGTGTTATGCATAGCTACTTGAAACTGTTAAAGCTGTTTGTTTAACAAGGTTTGACCTTTATGCCATCCCTGCCACAAGGCAGTGTATACAAAGTGAAACTGGATTTAAAAACAGGGCAGTAGATGGTAACTGTGCTTATTTGGGATTCTTCTCCACCATCTGCCACCTGGAARTATCTAYAGGTAATTTGATAGTCGAGGCAAATCATCACRTTGCTCCCACCAGCTATAGAACATTTGCCATAGTCTCCAGCTATGAAACAACAGCGAAGCTACGCAGTGGGGACTGGAGAATGTTCTCTCTCTATGTAATACTATGTATTGCATTCACCTGTAATGTATCTTAAATCACAGTCATTCAAAATCATCATCCACATCTCAAAAATTAGAAGGCTGGCCTAAAAGTATGTTATTTATTTGGATGCCTTTTCTAATGCATTTTGAGGTTTGTTTCCTCTTCCCCCCCCCCCCCCCCCGCCCTCAGTGCACATTAGCTATGTTTTGAAACCTTCTCATCTATAATTACAAAGGCCTTTTAGGTTTGCATGACTCACAAGCGAGGCCTTAGCAACAGGCAGCTCCAGGGCCTAACACACTTGTAGGCCATGTACCTGCCCCTGCTGGCCAGGGGGCTGGTGTTCTTGCAGCACTGCAGCTTAGCGCCACCTGCGCAGATGTTACGGGCTCCTCTGCAAGGTAGGCAAAGAGGAGAGGGGAYGGCCAGAACCACAGGAATTAGCTTTGCATGTGAATCCGAGCCCTGAGAGGATCACTCAGATACATGGGGGTGGGGAAACACACCAGGAAACTGGTTGCTAGAATAGAGGTGAATGAGGACAGCTAGCAAAGCTTGGATGTATTAGAATACTCCCTAGAATACAGGCAAGGAAAAGGGAAGCAATTTTAGTGTGGCAAAATCAAATATATGCTAGGGTATGTAATGTAATTAACACATTTTTTAGCAAAAATATAGAAAGTACTGAACCAAAAAATGGTTTTGTACCTGTATCTAGCACATCTGCTCTATCACTATGACAGATGTTTATTAATATGGATCTCTAATCATATTGCTAGGTTGCTAATGGCTCAGCAATTCATTTTCTAAATACTCTAGTTTAAATTTCTGATTATATGCTAAAACAATTATCTCTTTTTTTAAGGTAGGAGTTATTTGCCTTTCTATGGCCTCAGAAAACCACCATTAACTTGCAGCACTGTTTGAAAAATGATTGAACAGTTCTAGCATTACAGCGTGCATAGTTGTGTTCTGTATGTTGTTTTCTGTATACATGAGTTGGGGTTTTCTTGTTACATCTAGTATGAAGATCAGGTAAAGTGAATGCAAATGTATTTTGATACAAACATCCTCTTGAAAGGAATGTATTCTATGGTAAGATCGGGAGCCACCCAACAGATGGCTTATTTGGAAATAATAATGGTATATCCAATACAACACAATACCACACCACAAAGATGGTAATCCCGCTTTCTAGTACCACAGCCATTAATTATCGATGCTCATCACACTTTGTACTAAACCTTGTTACTTACATATTCTTTTTTGCCAGATTTCCTTTTTGAAAAAATCTAAGCTCTCATGAAGGTACCAATAAAGCTAACTATTAAATGTGTGGTTAACAGATGATGAACAGGCAGGATTAGAGTGCAAGCAGACTTTGAGTTCCCTTGTTAATTCCGATACTACTCATTTGAGCGCTCCTTACTTTCTGTTAGACATAGTCCAGCTCACTGACAAGTTGTCATTTCATGGGGCACTGCCCCAGAGTCAGACTTGCAGGCAAGAGAAGCTCTCGAAAGTGTTGCCCTAGAAACGAGATAGGCTCTGATTCCTCCAGATACCTCAGGTCAAAATAAGAACTCTTCACTAGGAATATCACCTAATATCATCTTGTTTGGTACCTTTCAGGAGATTTCTAAGTAAAAATAATAAATACWTTTTTTTACTCCCTGTACTGGAATTGTCAGATGGGCATGACCAGAAGCAGCCATTTCAGTCCTAGGATGTGTTTCCATGGCTGCACTACTTAAATAGATTATCCTTGGAAAAAGTGGCAGGATGTATTTTAAAATGGTAGGCAAAAGAGAAAAACAATATTACACATAAAGAAAAACAGCAGTTCTAGAAACAACTTTTTTTTTGTACTTTCTTGCCTTTATTTGATACTTGCCTTTCCCGCACCCCCTTTTTTTTCTCCTCCAAAGAAAACAAGGYATGTCCCTTTGCACTGTCAGCCACAAGCATTCAAGTATCATGAGTCAGGCTCTAAAATGTCACAAAACTAGAATCATTACCGTAAGACTTGAAATAATAATAGTATTTTTTAAAAAGGCCTTTGTTTTCCGGTTTCTAAGTAGTTGTAAATTGTTCTGTAGAAAGTACACACGTTACAGTATGTACACTGGGTTATACATTAGTCTACTGTGACAACACCAACAGCACCCCTTTCTGCTATTTCCAGTAATGTCCCATTGATTTATATACCTAACTCCAGCAACAATTTCATTTTCAGAACATTTAATACTGATTTTTAGGCACCCACATTGGGCACCATCTGCAATATCAAGTTCCCAAGTTCTGCCTTGACATTAAACTGTATTGTATTTCATAAGCCAGGTCAACAGTGCAGTACCTGTCATTTACCAGGAATAACTTTCAATGTAATCAATGTTAAATTCACGTTAAAAAATAACAGTAATGTTTTACATCAATTTTCTGTTTATAACTAATTCCCCAGGGATGCCTGCACTTCCAGTGAAAGGGAATAAAAGTGTTGATAACTTAAAGAAATAAAGACTGGAAACTTTTGGAGAACCTCCAAAGGTTTAGGCTTCTAATTTCTACTGATTAATTCAAGAGGATCCTGAACATATGGTGTAACAGCCAAAAAAATATATAGCATGTGCAAACTACAGCAGATGATAGCTTTAATCCAAACACATAAGCCTACATTTCTAAGGAAAAAGAGCAAAATTCCTTTGCCTTTTTTAACGATTATTTTTGTAGCAGACATTATTGGATGTTTTAAAAAACAATGGCTCAAACAACATAAGCAAAACAGAATAAGATTCACAAGTAGACAAGGTCAGTTCACTGCCATCTCCCATTGCCTGAGTGCAAAAACGTGGTGAAGACGACGCTATGCCTGTGGCCCCAGGCACTCCGCTCAAGCTCCAGCTCGGGACCCTGCCAGTCCCTGCCTGAGCTTCTTGTGTGTGGTATCCAGCCGTTTCTGGACACACTACCTGGASAGGCTTTCGCCCTATTGTGTAAGTATTTTTTCTCCTGTAAAGACCACTCCCTCATATACACAGTGTGAATTTTCCACACCTTTATGCGCTCTTATTTCACAACTTTTTAATAGCCCATTAAAACCATTTTAACACACCTTTCACACCTTCTTCATCCCTTTTCCACATATTTATGGCCTCTTTATTTCACACTTTTGTCACACATGTTGGCTGTTTATTCCATACATTTTACACAACCATTTTAAGAAAGATGTCTATTTCCAGTTACCCCATGTATTTTTTTACATTTTTCCCCACATTTACATTCTCCTACTTCACATCATCTCCACATCTCTGGCTACTATTTCCACACACCTTTATAGGTTCTTCTTTCCACATCTTTTTAAGCCCATTTGACACCATCTTTTAGACATAATTCACACAACTTTGCAACTCCATATTTCGTACATTTCTCTCACCTTATTCACACCTTGAGTTTCACATATATTTCATACCTTCTTCAGACCGTCATGGGGCTTTGCTTGACACTTTCACACCCTCATCACAAGTTCTGAGAATCGCAAGGATTTCACTTTTTTTTTCACTTTTTTTTTGCCTCTTCCTTTTAGATTCTCTCTTCCTGTCCTCTTATTTTATACTTTTTCACACTTTCATGGCCTCATATTTAACACTGCTTTCACACATTTGTGTCCTTCAGCTTCACATTCTCATAGCCTAATTTTCACACCTTATTCAGGTCCTAATCACATCTTTTTTCACAACTTTAGAGCATCTTTATTCACACCCTTTACACCCCTCCTGGACAGCCTCATTGGATCCTCATGGCCTCATATTTCACGCCTCATAGACACCATTTTCACACTCTATATACACCTTCATGTCCTTTTCCACAACCTATTCACATTCTCATCAGCTCTTTTTTTTACACCCTATTCCCAAGTCTATATCCTATTTCACAGCCTTTTGATACATTAAGATCCTCTAAAAAAAATCACAGCCTGTTAACACACATTGTCCTATTTCTCACCCTATTCACACCTTGTTCTTAACTTACTTCCCATTTCATAACCTTTTGAAACTGTTTTCATATCTTAATAATACTGTCGTAGGTCCTTATAACACACTATTTGCACCTTCATGTCCTTTTCAGCCCCCATTTAGTCCCTCATAACCCCCCATCTGACACTTTTTTTTTCACATTTATGTGCTCTTATTTCACACAATATTCACACATTCATGTTCTTTTTCATCCGCTATATACATCCTTTAATACATCTTATTCCACAAACTACTTACACCACTACAGCCTCCTATTTCACACCCTCATCATCCCTTACATTTCACTCCCTTTTTACACATTTATATGCCCCTAGTTCATGTAGCCTCATATTTCATACTCTTTTAACACTATTCACAGGTTTAGTCTTTGTATTTCACATCCTTTTCACACCTTTCTGGCCTTCCATTTCAAAACCTATTCACATCTTTTTCACACCCTATTCACAACTTTTGATGTCCTTCATGACACAATCTTTACACTGTCAGTCCCTCTTATTTCAGACCATATTTGCAATTCGATATCAGCCTATGTCACACTTTAATTGTGTCATATTTCATGCCTTTTTCACACCTTCATATCCTACTTCACACCCATTCACACTCCACTTACAAGTCCGTTTTCACACCATACGCACCTTCATCAACTCTTCTTTCACATCCTGTTCACACCTCTATATGCTCCTGTGTCACACTCTCAGCATACCCTCCCATTTCCTTTCTATCCTATGGGGTCACACCTTTTTCACACTCCATTTAGAACTTCAGGTCCCTTTTCACACCTTATGGACATGCTCAACACTTCTTATTTCACACTCTTTTCACACTTCTGTATGCCTGTCAACACTAGGCATACTCATTTCACATCCTAGGCACATGCTATTCCACACTCCATTCACACCTTCTGGCTCCTGATTTCACACCCCATTCACACCTTCAAGTCCCTTTTCACACCTTATATGACACCCTTGTCACCTCTTCTTTCATAGACTTATACACTCCTGTTGCAAACCTAAGCATACTTTCCCATTTCACATGCTTATTCACGCCTTTCTGTTCTCCAGTGTCACACCTTTTTCACATCCTTATCACCTCTTACTTCACACCTTGTTCACACTCCCATCTGCTCCCATTTCACACCTTTTTTCCACACTAGTCACACCTTCACATCCATTTTAACATGCTAGGTACACCCTCATCACTTGTTCATTCACACCCTCTTCACACCTCTCTATGCTCCTCTGTCACACCCTAGGCATGCTGTCTCATTTCACATACTATTCACATCTTTTGAAGGTGTGACTAGAGTGTGGAAAAAGGGTGTGAAATGGGAGCGGATGGGGGTGTGAACATGGTATGAAATAAGATGTGATATGCCGGGAAGGAAGG
Organism: Eudromia elegans; assembly: GCA_003342815.1. Lineage (NCBI taxonomy): Eukaryota > Metazoa > Chordata > Aves > Tinamiformes > Tinamidae > Eudromia > Eudromia elegans. The sequence goes on along the minus strand of PTEX01000052.1, from coordinate 1,507,649 downwards.
GTGTGAAAAAGGACATCAAGGTGTGAATAGAGAGTGAAAGGGGTGTGACACTGGAGACCAGAAAGGTGTGAACAAGGGTGTGAAATGAGAGGAGGGYATGCTGAAGGTGTGACACAGGAGCACACAGTGATGTGAACAGGGTATGAAAGAAGAGTTGAGGAGTGTGTAYGTAGGGACATAAAGGCGTCAATAGAGTGAGGGGGGAAAAAAGTGTGACTGGGGTGTGAAATCAGAGGGGAAGCAGGGGYTTGTAGAGTGTGAAAAAGGACATCAAGGTGTTTAAATAGACAGTGAAAAGAGTGGGAATGGGGTGTGAGACTGGAGGCCAGAAAGTTGTGATTAAAGTTGTTTAAAAATGGGAGAACAGGTGTGAATGGGGTGTGAAATAGGACAGAAAGGTGTGACAGGGTGTGAAAAAGGATATGAGTAGGGTGTGAAATGGGAAGGAATGAGGGTGTGAAAAAGGACATCAAGGTGTGAATAGAGAGTAAAAAGAGTGTGAAAAAGGTGACACTGGGGAGCAGAAAGGTGTGAGCAAGGGTGTGAAATGGGAGGGTTTGCTCAGGGTGTGACACAGGAGCATATAAAGTTGTAGACAGGGTGTGAAATAAGGTGATGACGGTTTTCATACTGTGAAAAAAGTCATCAAGGTGTGAATAGACTGTGAAGAAGACGTGAAAGGGGTGTGAAACAGGAGGACAGAAATGTGGGAATAGGCTGTGAAAAGTATGTGAATAGGCTGGGAAATAGGGAATGAGTGTGTGAATAAAGTTTGAAATAAGAGGTGATAAGAGTGTACATAGGGTGTGAAAATCAACAGGAAGTAGTGAATAGGTTGTGAAAATGGTGTGAAATAGGAGACTGCAATGTTAAAAGGGTGTGAAATAACAGGTTATGAGAATCTGAAATAGAACGTGAAAAGAATAGGGTGTAAAATAGGAGGACATAAACATTTGAATAGGGTGTGAAAAGAATGTGTAATACGTGATCAAGGCAGTGTAAATAGGGTGTGATAAAGGATATCATGAAGGTATGAATAGAGAGAGAAAAATATGTGAATATGGATTGAAATATGAGGCTCTGAGGATGTTACTTTGAAACAGGATGTGAAATAGGAGGCCATGAAGATGTGAAGAGCATGTGAAAACGGTGTGAAACAGTATGACATGAGGTTACTTGTATATAGGATGTAAAAAAAGGGAGGACAGAGGTTTGAATAGGCTGTGAAATAGCAGCACATGAGGGTTTGAATAGGGTGTGAGGTAAGAGGTGATGAGGGTGTACACCGAGTTTGAAAAGGGACATGATGTTGTAAATGGAGTGTGGGAGAAGCCATGATTGCGGTGTTAAATATGAGGCCAGTAAAGTGTGAATAGGGTGTGAAATGGGAGGGTATGCATAGGGTGTGGCACTGGAGCATATAAAGGTGTGAAAAGGGTGTGAAATAAGATATGATGAGTGTTACATACGGCGTGTTAGAGGCCATGACGGTGTGAACTAGGAGTGTAAATAGATGGTTAAATAGGGAGACAAAAAGGCATAAATAGGTTGTTTGGAGGGTGTGAAAGAAAAGAACATAAAGGTGCAAAAAGGGTGTGGATAGGATATGAAATATAAGGTTATGAAAGTGTCGTTAGCGTGTGAAATACGAGGTCATGAAGGTGTGAATAGGGTGTGGAGTGGGTGTAAATTCCGACTCTTGTAAAGTGTAAATACGTGTGTACAGGTTGTTAATAGGAGTATAAAAATCTGTCAATAGGCTGTAATAGCCCATAGGCCATAAAGGTGGGAGTAAGGTGTGAAATGAGGACAAGAAGGTGTGAATAAGGTGTGAAATAYGAGGCTATGAAGGTGTGAATAGGGTGTGCAAAGGCTTTGAATAGGGTTTTATATARGAAGACAAAAAGATGTGAAATAATAGGCCATGAAAGTGTGAATAGAGTGTGAAATATGAGAGCATAAACRTGTCAAAAGGGAGTGATAGAAGAGGCCATGAAGGTGTGAAAAGTTGTGAAATACAAGGCCAAGAGAGTATGAACAAGGTTTTAAACAGGTGAGAATACGGTGTGAAATAGGAGGCCATGAGGSTCGCAACAGGGTGTGACGTAAGAAGCAATAAATGTGTGAATAGAGTGTAAAATAAAAGGACTTAACAGCATCAATATGGTGGAAATAGAGTGTAAAAAGAGCGTGAAGTAGGAGGACAAAAGATRTGAAAAAAGTATGAAATAGGAGGTCATACCAGTGTGAAAAAGAGTGTRAAATAGCAAGGACATAAAGGTGTTAGAAGGGTGTGAAAAGAGTGTCAATAAGATGTGAAATATGAGGCCTTGAGGGTTTGAAACAGGAGGACAGACAGGTGTGTATAGGATGTGAAATATGAGACTGTAAGTGTGTGAAAAGGTGGTAAAAAAGTTATGAAACACATGTAGTGTAAGTGTAAAGYAAGCTGTTCAAGTTTTTAAAGATATGTGAAATTACAGGCCATAAGAATTTGAGAATGGTATGAAAAGTGTGTGGAATGARCAGAAATAAAAGCTTCACAAAAGATGTGAAATAAGAGTACATAACACTGTTCTAAGTTCAGCTGGTGCTCACCATGGTCTCTGTAGTCTTCAGCCCCAGATTTTCATGGAGAAGGAGGGGAGAAACCCAGGCTTTACCTCAGCACTAACTCGTGTCACCTGTTGATACTGCAACAGTAACAGGGAGAGACAGTTCCCCAACCTTTTGCCTACTAAAGAGTAGGCAAAATTTATCTAAAGAGATAAATACAAACCTTCAGTTCTGAAGACTGTATCTGCTGTCAGTAAAGAAGAAACAAACTTGAGTTGGAAACATATTATAAATAGGCATATTCAAACAYAGGTTATAAAAGGTGTGAGATAATTTTATCTAAGATGCACCATTAATCTGGAATTGGTTTCTCTTTCTTTCACTACTAGAAATGGAGTCAGGGACAGTCTGTGTCTGTGAAAGGACAGTCCTACCCCCAGTATATGTCCATTTTTCGATCAGACACAAACACASAAGTATCTTGCACATACTTGCATATCTCAAATTGTAATCTAAACATCTGTGAAGTTAAAAGATCAGTGCATTTCCTAAAATTGGTAAGAGAATACTCAAAATAATATTCCTGTACTGCATTTCCTACCTACCGATACAATCTCTATGCGCTGCTTTCTGTGGCGAAAGATAAAGATGGCAGAATATTACAGATCCAAGTCAGACTAAGGTTTAGACCTTAGTCCAGAGTCAGACATGCATTATGGCTTCTCAGTATTTTTGCACAGGGAGAGAAGGCAGTGCAGCCACAATCCCATTCCATTGCTACTTATGGACTCTCATTATGCTTGCATGATTTTTAACTTATTAAAAACATATGTGACATAGGACAATTTCTTAATTTTGTAGAAAGGATAAATCTTTGGGGTTTTTTTTTACATTGTACCTACAGTAGTTGTAAGTAAAGACCAGTATTTCCTCTCTCTCTTCCCATTAGATTTAATTTTTTCACTTTAAGTAAGTTTCTCCACAASAGTCGCTTTACCATTCTCAGGAGACTCACTGAAGGCAATGAACACTGGACAAAAGTTGCTCTTGAACTTGAAGCTTTACATAATATTGTGCTTAAGAGACACCAGGRACATAAATTGACTCCATTTAATTTTAATTCATCTACCTATTAACATAGAAAACTCTAGTGAAAGAGCTGATTTTATCTGTGAACGCTGACTTTATACTACAACCTTTTCTTTTTTTTCATTAAAATACGTTCTTAAAGTGGAAGGTTTTCAGATGTCAAGATGCAGGTCTAAATCTCTCCTACCTGAAGGTGAATGTGAAACGTAATAGCAGTGAGAAAACACAACAGTCCCCACCACGGACTTCATACAATTTGTAGATTTTAAGCTATATCTTGCATGAAAGGATTTTTTTTTTTTAAAGCAAGTACTCTTTTTATGAAATAGGTAGTGCATTGTGATTTAAGGGCTGACCTACCTGTCGAAAATTATTTTATTAATAACTTTATTTAAAAAAACTCCTTTTGCTGTCATTCATTTGATGAAAATTACTAAATATATATTCTGTGCTTAGTAAGAAAGAGCATATACTAGATCACCGAGCATATATTCCACCAGCAGAGACAAATACATTCTTTGAAAGCTATCTACAATAGGACATTTTGTTCTCTAAAACTACGTAGCTGCATGATACATTTCCCAGGAAAGCAATGGCAGGCAATGTGGTATGAAGTAAGCATCAGTCTGAATGTGCACAGCTAAACAGAACATATGCTTTATGCACGTCTGGATTATGCTACGTGCTTGACAGCATGCTACAGTACAAACAGAAAGACGAACATGCGACAGAACTACAGCTTAAAATTGAGCTCTTAGATAACTTGAGAATTTACATTACTGTCACCTTTCTCTTTCATTGTAGAGGAAAAATAAAGGGCTAAGAAAGGTGAAAAAAAATTCCACCATCTAACCAAATTAATAAATAATGGATAAAGGCGAGAAAAAAAGAGACTGAAGGGCAAGCATGGTTCGAAACTTCAAACCTTCCTTCCAGAATTTTGGTATTCCTAGCTTGTGTTGTTAAGCTAATTACATTAGCTTAGCCACTCCATTTTGTAAAGACACTGTCATTTGGCATGAAAAATGCAGAATTTCTTGACATACAAATGTGACAATGGCCTCTAGCATTCAAAAATATTGAATTTTTTTTTTTTTTTTAATAATTACCTTGTGAAGTCAGTCATCTCCATCATAATCACACACATCCTCTTGGCCAAGACAATGATGTCATTACTGGTATCATCCCATATTTCAATCTCCGCATCAAGCTTACTCTTGACTTTTTTGAAGTCAGCCACCTGTTCTGCTATTTTTTCTTTTTCAGCCTCTGGCAGCTGAGTCATCTTTGCCTGAAACATAAAATAATCTGCTTTGCCAAGTATTCGTCTGTCAGTTTTTTATTTAAAACAAAATCATTGAGTATTATTAAAGATATACTTTAAACACACCGTGGCCTCAGTCAAGCACTGAAGTCTAAGCAAATGGACTATCCCACTGAATAGGACAGCATTTTCCATGAAACTATTAATGTTAAACAATGATAAACAATGATAAAATTTTCCAAACAAAGTATGATTGATAGATTTACCTTCTTTTTAGGGATTAAATATCTACAGTAATAAATAGTTTGACACTCATAAAATTGTACAGGAAGAATTTGTTTAGAGACAGAACTTCTATCTTTAAATATATATATGTGTGTGTGTGTGTATATATATATGTGTGTGTATATATATATATATATAAAATCACCATGCCAGACATCAGTATGTGGTAAGATTACCAACAAGGTATCTTGAACGATTATTTAAAAAATCCAATATTCAAGTGAAGCCCCAGTCAAATAGTGCTCAGGCAGGACMCAGACCTGTACCTGGCTACATGTCTARACTGCACTGTTGGCAAACATGCCATAGGCTAAAACTGTTTCCAATCAAGCTTTTGTAAGGTTAGAAATGTGTGAGTGTGAAAATTCAGACCGTGGATTCAGAATGTTCAGTCTACACTGAAGGCATACATTCTTTCTATATTTAAGCACTGATTTCTTTTAAAAAGTACTTAATTTATAACAATAATGAAACTTCTGAAAATGCAGCATGGTGAGAACAGGTATGTTTTTACTTGCTGCCCTTCACTGTCCTTTAAAAAATTAAATGAAATATGAAATGAAATAAATGAGAGTTAAGCTGTAGGGATGTATCACGGAAAATTCAAAAGGGACCTCCCCTCACTTAGGCAGAAGTATCTTCAGCAATGGTAAGGATAATAGAATGAAGAGCACAGGCCAGCCCTTTGCAGATGACATACAAGAGACCTGGTTCACAATGCAGAATCTTTAAAAACTTGAGAATGGATCTGAAAAAATAACTGGATGTAATTCAGCTGTGACAAACAAACCATCACCAATACACACACAAGTGGGTCAGAGCTGGATAATCAGCATTTCTGCAGACTACGGATTTATAGTTCAGCAKGATGTCATACTCCTAGGAAAAACAAACCTCATTGAAATATTTAAACAGGAGAAAACAGCATGAACTTTACACTCTAGCACCTATTGATCAGACAACAGCTACTGTAATGATTGAGCAGTATGAATTATTTGACACAAAACTTAAAGTCTTCAATCAGATGAACAGCAAACCCGAGGAGAGAGAAAAAGCACAAGGGGTACATAAAGCGTAGCTTTCAAAGAGAAATAAAGGATATCAAACACCTGACACCAAATGGAAACACTCAATCGTCTGCATTCATGGCAGAGATCACTATGAACATGCTTAATTGCATCAAATGAAGTAAATCCAACTAGATATTAAAAAAAATTCCATTAGCTAATTACGGGATTATTTCTTTAAAGAGAAACAGCAAAGGAACTGATGGATGAATGTGTCAGGAAGAAGCATACTAATTCTATCTTAAGGCAAATGGCTGAATTAACCTGTCTCATGGCTCTTTCCAGGCCTATTTTGGATTAATCTATTAATATTATACTGCTAAAGTCTTGTGTCTTYTACTAACCTCTCCTTTTCCCTTTACTGAAATCCTGTTAACTTGCAAGTTAGCAAGGGACTGAAATGGTTTTGATAAATCATGATTCTCGACAAGGAATACTTTGCTGTGTAGTAAGTATCAAAATTGCTAATAGTAGTACTTCTTCAAAATTTCACAAATTATTTACAATATGTTTAAATTACTGGCAATGCGATTTCAAGCTTCTGGGTTGCTTTGGTAAAAATTGAATGCATCAAATAGTTTAACCTTTTTTATTATTAAAATAGCAAATGCTTCCTGTTAACTCATGCTGTCTTCTAAAATAACATAGGAATTTAGACGTTCAGATAAAAATGTTTTCAATAAATCTTTGTTACTGAGTACAGATAGTTGAATCATTTGATGGCAAATTAATCACTGTTAATTACTGTTAATTAATTATGCAATGTATGAGCTAAAGCGTTTCACCCAGTAGCTCAACATGAACATACAACCTGTAGCTAACAGGTTCCCCCCTGCCCCACACTAATTTATTAACTTTATATACTTAAAATTTCTACTTTTCTCAAAATACTTATTGACTTCTGAGAGTTAACTGGACATGAAATCCTAGGATGGCAAGCCAGAAACTACCACAATGAAACAACATTAACCATGTCACACATTTCTTCAGGCAAGATTGCTGTGTGATAACAGCATTATTAAACAAATTAGACACARTCATCAGAGGAAGAACATTTTGGGCCTTGTAGATCTGACTTTAAGCTGATATAGCCCATGCTACTGCATTACTTCCATAAGGAGTACCTGTTTATACTATACTGAGTAACTATACTGTTCAGACACAAGACTCCTCTTCAGGGATATAAAACAACTAATAATCTAAGTAAGGATTCTGTCTACCCAAAAAAAAAAAAAAAAAAAAAATTAGATTTGCTATTTAAGATGAAAGACTCCTATCAGTGGCATGTGCACATTACATTAGATTTCAAATGCCTTATATTTCACATGCAAAAAAAGAAAAAAAGGGGGGGGTGGGGGGGTGATGGGAGAGGGGGCTCTTCCAAAGACACCTGTTCCCTACTGCAGTGTGAAGGGATTTGATATAGGAGGAAACATGACTCTCAACAACGCAAAGTGAAATCAAGAGTGTTGTTGTGTAGTACTAGTATTAAGACCAATATGAAAGAATGAAATTTGATTACTGCGGTGGAAACTCACAGAAGAAAGAATTCAAGGTGTCTGCTCCAGACAAAGACAATCCCTGTATAAAACTTACAATGTATCTTCCCTATCCGGACTCTTCATATTGGTAAACAGATTGTAGAAAGATATCTTCAGATTTAGATAGTTTAAACAGAGAGGCCTTTAACCATTGTTCAGGTCTGTAGCAACAGCAAATAGATTTGTTTAAACATGGGTTTAAAAATTGTGAAGGTTATTGTCAACATATTGCTTAAAGTTGAGAGTATATGTAACTCTTCTAGTCTAAGCTGTAATTTTCTATTACATTTTTAGATAATGTGCCATTTTGTAGCTCTGATACCATAATCTGAAACTTGGACTGTTCCTTAGTAAACCTAGAGAATGAGGCTTTAAAGAATGACTGCTATCTACCTCTTGAAAAAGTAGTGGTTTTGCTTTCCAGAAGAAAAAAAGAAAATTAAGTGCTAAGATACTCTTTTTTTCACATTGACAAACAATACTTTATCTCTAAACAATTGTCCTTTCATTATCCCCCCTCCAAATTCAGAGGCAGTGCAGATCAGTGTGTCGGCAGTACAATGAAAAGCATATTCCAAAGATACCTCTACCACAGCATTAGCCTAATGCCTCTGGTTCTTGATAGTCAGTTCCACATCTACAACAGTCCTGTCTTTGCTCTTGCTTTGCACAGAGTTCTGGATTATTTAGTTTTCTTTTCAAAAAATACTCACCTTAAAGAAGCATTCCAGACTGAGTGAGAAACAGAAGAGCATGTAGAAGAATATGATYTTATAAATCTTTAGTGTATCTTTTTTTGATTACTTTAGAATAATAATTAGCAGTGAGAAAACTTTCAAATATGTTTGCTGTAGGGTATTTATGCATGCGTTTGCAAGCACACCATCCATCCCAGAACAAAATTCATAGCATCTCATAYGCATAATATTGGGACAGAAAACCTTGTTTTTCTTAACTTCAATAGAAATTTTAGTCTGTGATGTGAGAAAAAATGTGTTACAAATTACAAGGAATAATTTACATTGAGAAGGGCAGCTGGGATATTTTAATTGCCAACTGTTTACTGAGGAGTAAGATCATGCATGTTAATCTTTCACACAGTTCCATTGYTCACAATATATTTTAGGAATTAGTAATTAACTAACATATAATTGACCTTGACAGAACTAACACTCCCTTCCACACACACAGGCAGTACTTAGTCACAGGATGCTCTGCAAGGCCTTGAGACTAACACTGAAAAGCTCCAATCACAAAATACTAATTTTTAACTTGTGGAATGCATCTCTMATGCTATGCACATCTTTCTTTATGAAAGCAGATGAATTTTCCCTTGTTTCACAGAGAAACAAAAATGACTACCATAGTCATCCTGGGATGGTCCTTACCTTCCCCCACATCAGTAAAGAATTTCTTTCTYTTATCTAGTTTTGCCAGTGCACTCTTAGCATGTACAATTTCTATTTTTATTTTTTTGATAAAAAGAGTATATCCAGTAATATAGCAGTATTTTTACAGAACACCAAGTCTCCTTCRTGTACACACAAATATTTAAATATAAACTGACAGTAGTTTCAAAAAGATCAATCAAGCACTATTCTAATACCAATTTCCTTTCTTTTTACTTATTTTTTTCAAAATACATTTTGCTTTTTATAAAATACTAAAAACTAAAAGATTTTTGACAGKGTTATGTTTATCATGAGTGTTTGTGTCTTAATAAAATACTGGAAAAGAATGTGAATAAAAGTGACATTCTCTGACATTCAAGTTTTGCTTTCTTCCATCTAGTTCTATTGGTTATAATTTCTGTTATGGGAATAGTACTAAAATCGCTCAAGTACAAGAGATCCATTTTTGCGCTTGGCGTTGTGCAAACAAGTAATGGAGTCGACACTTCTGGCCCTGTGGAACTCACAGCAGCAGTGTGTACCTCACACAGTGCACAGRCTAACACTCCAGACAAATCCCTTCCTGTGCTGTGCACCTGGAGCTTCTCACACATACAAGTTATTTTGGGATATTACACACTGCAGATTCACATATCAAAATTCCCAATTAACCTTCTATTAGACCAATGCAAATTTATTACATTTTCACCAGTGAGAACTCTGTTGAGGTCTGTATTAGCATAAGATTTTTTTCTGTCCAGTTTAAATCTTCACTGAATATTTACATYTTTCAATCAAACTTTTTTCTCCTTTGGGTAATACACATGTCAGTTTCACGTCTGTACACATTTTCAGATATCTATTAAGAGTGGAATGGAATTTTAATGATTCACTGTCTGACTTTAAGTGGATTCACAGGAACACTAATAGAGTAACATTCTTCCCCTAGTCAAATTACTTTTTAATTAAATTGGTGTGATACGTACCCTGTCAGTTTTGCCTTCAGTCTGAATACTTGTACGACTACATGCATCACGGTCTTCTTCGAGGTCTGAGACATCTTCTAGCTCCTCGGGTGTCTCAAAAAGACGAAAAACAAAGTCAAAATAGTTTATTCTCTTTTATGGATACTTAAAGTTTAGGTAAGTTATTTTGTTCTTAAATCTTGTGTTAGTCATTCAGTTCTGATCAAATTACTTCTCAAGTCTGACAAACAGCAGAAGTTCCTGCATTACAGGAGAGAGAAAGAGGAAAAAAATAGCAATAATAATAATAATAATAATAATAATAATAATAATAATAATAGTCTCCAATCTGCTCTTTCTATGCCGTGTATTATTTCAATGCACTACTTCATATGCCATTGTCTCTTCTTTCTAGTCACCTCAACCACCATTAGAAGATGTATCTTTTAATGCATGAGAAGTTTTACTAGTTTACTGTGTGAGAATTTTATGCTTCCAAACAGTGTTTGTCTTGCCTTTGAAACTCATGCAATTACTATGATTTTGCTAGGAACAGCACCTTGCTTTCTAAATGAACCKTAATTCTTCTTGTATGCAGTAGCATTATGATATTTGAATACTGTTTGCTACTACTGTGATGTTTCCTTAGGGCTGTCAAGTTTCTAACTGTAGGTGGATAGCAAGAGGCATTTTCTTATCCAATAATGTTTGTCAGCCCCCTAAATAGAGGAAAGTTAATCCTAAGAGAACTAGATAGATGGGTCTACAGTTTTATGCAGCATATGAGCTCAATCCTTAAACTCTTATCCTTCAAACAGTTATTATACATGTAAGAGAAGAATGGGAATATCCTCCTTCCCTTCTTACTTTGGAAACTAGAAATACTTTCCAATTTTTATCTTATCCACTAATTTTTTCTTAGTTAACTGGGAGACAGTCCGAACACATGTGATATGGGTCTCTCTATCCTTGCTGCTTGTATGTGCAGGTATTGTAGTGTGCTCAGACGAAAAAAAAAAAAACTGTTACAGAAACATATTTGAGGAGGAGGGGAACTTGTTTCTTCAACCAGGTATGATCAACTCAGATCAGAGATCATTTTCCTAATGGTAGCAGTAACTTTCTACATGATTCAGATGTTCATGCTTTTTTCTTTCTTTCTATTTACCCACATGTTATTTAGAAGTTGCAGTCTTTTTGCAACAATTTGAAATTTTACCATAAGTAACAAAGCATGATGAACACTGCTATATAAAAGACAAAACCTGGTACACATCTAAGCACAGGAAACCTCTTGGATAATTAACTAATTAAAAATTTGTGTAAGCTCTGCATATGCAATAGGTTACTCAGAAAACTCATCCAGACTCAGTAATGATAAATGACTAGTGATGGAGCTAATGTTTAAAGATCTATTAGTTGATTAACCTCTACAGTTCCAGTTAAAAGAAAAAAATACCCTTTTTATCTCAAGAGCCTGCTGAGACACACATGAAACAAGAAGTGCTGCCACTCAATCCTACTAAAAACATGCAGGAAAAAAAAGAAAAACAAAAACAGAATGGTCATTATGCTGACCGAATTATATACCAAATTCCTATTTTAAATGCCAAATTACATGTTTATTAACAAGCTATCAGAACAAGTTGGTTTTTATTTTGTTTTTGTTGGTTTTTCTTTGAGAGAGAKAGTTCAGGATTCTGTTACTGTATTTTGGAGTCCGTAGCATATCAGCAGCATCACATTAAACTGAGTAAATCTTCCTGAACACATTCCTGTCATTTGGGAAAGCACCCCTGGGGCCAGTAGACAGTACACAAACCACCAAATTCAACACCAGCCTTGAAACAAGGTTTAAGCAGAGCTCCATTGCTTCAAAAGCACAGGAATACATTTCACTCACTGAGCAAAACCGCAATAACTTCCGTAAAATAATGTTTTAAGAAATAAAGAATGTGCAACTGGTGCTCAACCCGAAAAATATGCTAGTGTTGAAAAACATGCCTAGACTCCCAAAAGAAAATAAATATGCAATCAATTGTTTATGCAAAGATGCATGCAACACTGTGTCGACCTACCCAAGCTTTACTAGTAACAGAGAGGAAAGGAACATTTTGTTTTCAGGCAAAAACTAACAATGTCAAAAAGTCTTTTTGCTTTAGGCTTAGAAGTAGCCCACATTAGGATGTCCTTGTAGCCAAAAACTGTTGCTATTTTACAAGCTGTCAGAAAACTTGCAGTTTGGAAAGTAAATCACATCTTATTGTGTGTGGATATACATGCAATGAAGAACACAGACTGATTTTAATCAYAACACTTCCTGAAACACTTAAAGAGGGGCAAGAACTGAAAGGGTATAAAAACTGAGTACCTTTAACTTTGCTCCAAGACTGCACCAACTGAAGCCCTATGGCAGGTAATAATCTTCCTAGATTCAATGACAGGTTTATAGCTCATGGTAATCAAATCAGTCTGGAAGGGTGGTTTTTTTGTTTGTTTGTAGTTTTTTTTTTTTTTAGCATTTTCCAAAGAATAGTTACATTTTTCTTATCCAGTGACTGTAAAGTCAGATTTATACAGGCAGGGCATAATTCCTTTATGGGTGAACTTACACAAGGACTTACAAACCATAAGTAAACACCTATATTTTAAAACCATACATTTCGAATAGGATTTTTTTTTTCTACGAATTCTAGGACATATATGGAATACTTGGTGCTGAAATGGAGCAGAAGGTTTTTGATGGCATGATTTTGGGACACTCATATAAATTTTCAGACACTATTTAGGTCATCTCAGAAAGCATTGTGTACCACCACCATTCCACAAAAAAATGCCACATACTTTACAAAAACAAACTTCCAGAAGGCACGGAAAGAATTTTTACAAACTCTTCTTGGTACTGTTTTTCTCTTAAAGTTTTTTATTACAGTTATTACAAGCCTAAGTGTAARGACCTTACAGAGCAAGGAGAATAGGGAAATTATACTAGTGTAAGACCTCTCTAAAGGACAGTCTGAACTAGGCCCGAGACTATAATGCCACTCTATTAATTTGATATGGTGCTTCCAAACTACAAGTTCTAGCTGAGACATCACCTTACAAATGTAGTGGGACAGGGATTCATCCTCCCTTACATCATCCTGCATCTGTGTGTGACAGTCGTGGTCAGAGTGCCTAGCAAAGCCAGGGGGTTCATCTTTGAGCTCCACTTGGCTCAGATGTTGTTAAAGATGTTGTTAGAACACTAAACCATTATTTTGTAATGCTTTCGGCTTTCTCAGGTTGGTCATACTAATTTAGTGACTGGAATGAGGATGTTTCCTGTATGAGCACCAGGTGTCCGTAGTCTGAGGAGTTCACTCCAAAGCCAGTTCTTTGAAAGGCAGTTTCTCTAAAGCCAAATCTGCCACGTTTTCAACTACCAGTCCTACTATTAAAAACCAAACCAAAAAAAAAAAAGAAGCAAACAAAAATGTATTAAGACTAGGGATAGAAGTTCAAACAAAAAGAAGCTCTGATTTATCATATATAAAATCACAACCACAATCATTTTCAGACACAAAGCCTACAAAATTAGGAAAAAAATTACAAAACAGAGAAAAATGTAATTAATTTTTTTCCATCTCCTAGTTATTTGTTTTATGTAATCCAGTGCATCATTTTTGATCCTTATATTGCTTTCAAGGAACAGTATTTACCGAACATATGCATAAGGTACACACATACATATACTGATACAAATATTGAATTTGTGAATACATAAATATTCTAACACTGTAAATACTGAATGTAATGTGATTTATGAACTACACAATATGGTTGTATAGCTGTATTTTKATTTCTACAGTAAGAAAAACTTACTGCTTGTGTGAACTAGTCTTCATTAGAGCACAGAATACCAGGGCTAACAATGGAAAATGGGATGAAAGCAGTAAGAACAGAACATGAAGACTGGAGTAAGAAAAACAAAATATAATTCAAAGCACTGTTTAAGGTGGGATATTCAGGGCTATGATGAATTTTTGGTATAAACTAAGGTCACAGCAACTGCAAATGACATAACATTAAGAAAGTTTTTGAGTAGTCAGTGATAGGATGGATGAGAGACATTAATGCCAAATTCATTACTAAGACATACAAAACGAGAGATTTCTGGTACATGCAAGAAAGAATGTTGAGGTTAAAAAGGAGCCCTAGGTAAGATGCTGGTCTGCTAAAGAATACAGATAGGCAGTGTGGTTAAAAAAAAAAAAAAAAGAAGTCAGAAATTATTTTATATAGGAATTTAAAAAAAAAAGTTTCTAACCATCAGAGGATCAAGGTAATGTAAGAGACTCCTGTCAGAATAGTGGAGCAGATTAGAAATCAATTTTAAGACGAAGCCTGAGCATTTTACAAACAAGATTTGTTAATAGTTATCTGAAACAGCATATATTTGACACAGTACCTCTGCTCCAGTCTCTAAGCTTAGCTTTGGACATTTGTGAAAAATCCTCATTTAATCTATCAAAAATAAATTCAAGAGTGTAAAACTATATATTAAATCATAAGACTATAGTTCATCATTAATGCTGAGGTTATATAAATTGTAACTGTGCAATTCTTTTCCGCAGTTCAATATTTGCAATAAAATCACATTTCCACCTCTTTTGCTATGCACAGATGTGCTCAGATTGAGACTGTGAGTTATATTTATAGCCAAGTCAGGTATTGATAAATTTTATGTCTTTTAAGTTTTACGGCGTCTTTAGACAACAATATGAGACAACATAGACAAYACAGACAATATGGGCAACTTTGGTGAGACCCTTCTGTGAACAACCTTCACATTTTCATTTGTGAAATGAACAGCACTCTTAATTCTCTTTACTACTAGGATTTTGAAGAGAATAAAATAATAAAACAAAGGTCTGGTTTCAATCTTGAGACCTTTGCTAATCTTTCTGTAAGGTGTAAAAATGTGATCTTGGCTTACTTGGCTTTTATTTGTACATGTACAATCGACTTTTTAAAGAATTTTCTCCAATGCAGATTTTATTGTTTTCACTTCTCAAAAGTGATCAACCAAAAAATGTATCCAGATCATTCTTTTTTTTTTTCCAGAGTCACATACCCCCATGAAAGCATTAACCCTGTAAATAAAGCATCTCAGCTGTGAAAAAATAACAGTCAAAGACTAAAAGCTTATGCAATACAAATGGAGAAGGACCCATCATATTGTGAAAGGAAAGTATCTCCTCATAACTGACTTTCAATTAAATGCTGATCTTTGTACTATCACTATGTGCCCCTTAAGCATTATCTTTTCTTGGTTTCATTATTCCTTTTCCTAAAGACACGCTAGAACACAGTACAGATTAACTGCGTATCAGAAGTTACACTGATTTGTAATCTCTTCATTACATCACTGCAAATATAGAATATTGTGGAATGTAAATGCCACAGCAGCAAACAGAGATGCTYTGCATGCACTCTAGTGTAGTCAGAACTTATGTTCCTCACTGAGAACAGAAGAGGTTTAGGATGATTTTTAGTTCTGTTCTGCACATTGGACTTATATTGTGAAAATTTCATCATGTCCGGCAGCACACGACTCAGTGTAAGAAAACTGGTAAGTGAGCCACAAGTGGGTCCTTTGCAAATWTCTAGCTAGTGTCTGAAATCTGTGCATTTTATTCACTGTACTCTTATCCACATTTAATTCTACCAGATGAAAGGCTGATAAACAGGCTTTGAAATACCAGGAGCATCAGGAACTGCAGGCATTGTTTATTTTTTCTAATCAATTTAATACCCATCTCATAATATGTTGGAGTCTAATTCACTTAAATTACTTTTCAAATCTTTGCTAAAAGCAATTATTCTCAGTTACTTTGAAAACAACAAAAAACATGTTATTAAATGATAATTTTGAATCTTGTGTTCTTATACTGTCAGCTTTAAGGCATCTCAGTGCTCTGCAAATTCTATTCCACCTATTTATCATGAAAAAAAAAAGATGCTTATTCCTAAAACATATTCTTGGCACCTTCTATAAAGTAGCCTCCTATATAGCATCCTTTGCGTACTGCATTATTTATTTGGCATATTATGGTTGCTGCTATAAAACTAAGAAATGATTCATTAAATCACAACTGAAATCTCTCTTTGATAGCAGTGTTGTCATCAACTGCTGACAAAGTAACTAACAATAAAAATATTGTCCTGCCATAGCCTGCACACATTATAGACAGACTATATTCAAATATAGGGGACAAACAGTTCTTGTTACTAATAAGAGAAAATTATGTAGTGTACTTATAAGCAAAGGGGCACCAACTGCACTCTTGCTGCAGGATTCTAGAAGAGTTTATTTGGTTAAAAAAACAGTTTATAGCTTTTTGCTGCAGGACATTAAGACAAAAGGTACRACTAATCACCATTAGAAAAAGTAAGACAGCTAGACAGATCAAAAGCCTGACTCCATGTCACAATTTCCATGTTTTCAGATCTTACTGAGAGTGCATTAGGATAATGATCTTTTCAATCAATGTCTTAGGAGACACGAAGGACACAAGCAGAGGGGCATAACTGGAATTTTGGATACCTGTCACTGAAAATCTCTCTCAAGGGAAAACGGGAAGTTGTAACAACACTAGAGCTTCATGCAGRGAGCTTTATCACCTATTTCCCATACAAAATAACACCTCTTTTGCTGGAGACCGATACTTCAGCTGTCTTTTCATGCCCTTCTTCAACGATGCTCTGATAGTATTTTGCAGGTATACTACAGTCAGGTACTGCCTAGAAAGAGTCTGAAAAGAACTTTTCTTCCTGAAAATGCTTAGTTTTGCAGTTATGTAAGTACAGAAGATATTTTCATTATTTGAAAAGCTAGGGAAAGCGTCCAAAGAGTCATTGTACAACATAACTTTATGGCAAACTGTCCTATGAAATACAGTTAAGAAGACTGAAATTGCTTTTGCAAAACAACAGTAGGTTAAAGAAAGAAAATACTTCCAAATTTGACTCTCTTAAAAGACAGTTCAGTCTTTGAAAAGGASAATATATAACACAAAGCAGACAACTCAGAATTCCACAAGGGACGTGGGCTAATCAGATGAATAAAGCTTGCGCAATGTCTGCCCCCACCTYGAATATTTTCCTGTAATAGATCAACTCCATTTTTTTTCCTACTAAATGAAGAATGTTAAATGTACACCAAACCCTTTGTTGTAGAATAGGCTAATATATTMTTAATTTAAGATTTCAGATGCCAAGGGAATTTCTCATCCTGGATTATGTGAAATGACCTACTGAAGTCTTGAGTGCCAACTGACCCTCCCTAGCATCAGGCCTTTAAGTAAAATGAGCCTGTCAGTCAGYACCTTACACAACAGACAGGGAGACAGAGTGAATCCAGCAAAGGGCTACCAAGATGCCTAAGGGACTGGAGTATCTCTYTCATGAGGAAAGACTGAAGAGACTTGGATTTGCTAAGCCTGGAGARAAGACTAAGGTGTATCTTATCAACATGTATCTGAATTATGTGAAGGGACTGGGCAGAGATGATGGGGCCAGGCTCTCTTCAGGGCCCAGCAGCAGGACAAGAGGCAGTGGGCATGAACTTAAGTACAGAGATGCCATCTGAACATGAGGAAGTATTTCTTCCTTATGAGGGTAACAGAGCACTTCAACAACTTGCCCAGAGATGTTGCAGAGTCTCTTTTTCTGGACATACTCAAAACCTGCTTGGACATAGTCTTTGGAAATGTGCTGCAAGTGACCCTGCCCGAGCAGGACGTTTGGACTAGGTGATCTCTGGAATCYGCTTCCAATTTCTACCCTTCTGAGACTCTGTAACACCGAATCTATTGCATARTCCAATTCAGAACACACAGGTTACATTCACTGTCATCCTTCTCAAATATCCCCACCTATAAGTGATACTTATTCCTGCTGAAATACCAAATTTAATTTTAGCAGATGTTCCTCATAGACATTAAGTCAATTAAAATAAGACCCCGAATGCTACTCTTGCACTTGTTTCATTCATTCCTGCTTTTTAACATTATCAATTATCAAACATTCCTGTGCCCAGAACATGCGTCCACCCACATTTCACATCATTCATCAAGCAGCACTGCTTAGTGCTCCATGCRAGCTGCCTGCTGAGGTGGAACTAAATAACCCATCAGGCACATCACTGTGCAAGCCAGCCTTCAAGGCACAAATCAATAACGTGACTCTGATTTAAGAGGCTGTTAGCCTTTATTAAGGAGGGAGGTTTTTGAAGTGGAATTATCGCCTCTTCAGATTTTTTAAATATTTTCACTCATTATTCCCATAYGAGGTTTTCTTTTTACTTAGTTTTATTATAGTTTTTTAAGGGCTAGAGATCGGTTTATTTGTCTTTGTAGTGACTCACTACTAAAACATTTATTAGTATATGAAAAATATTCAGATTTAGACATGAAATCATTAGTTGYTTAATTTGGGGACATTTGGGCTTTATAATTTTATGAAAAAGCAGCAAGGATGCTTCCTCTCTCTTAAACATATCAGTTTGAGAAATTTATTCTTATTATTTCCTCTTTGTATTTTTTTTTTCACAATATACTATGCTAGAAAGGGATGTTCTGGATGAAAATCTGACAGTATTTGTAGCATTACTGATTGGAAAATTACGCTCAGAAAAGTTACCAAAGGTTCCCTGTCAAAAAGACAGGATTTATCCAGTAGAGATCAACAGGCWGGCATCTGCACTGGATCTCAAAATTCAGTACTGCATAAAATCTTTGCATGATTGAATGGAAAACGTTTACTCAATTTGAATATTATATGAAACCAATAGAGACTGTGATTGCAAAGACAATGGGAGAACGCAACATAATCTTGACAAAGACACTATAAAGACAGCACAACAAAARTTCAAAGTGCAGATTATTTAGGCAGGAAAAATCAACTGTACACATTATTAAGAGCACGGAACAAAGTGACTAAGCATGAGCTCTACAGAAAAGCACCTAGGMGTTAGAGTAGATCACAGGCTAAAAAAGAAGCAGTAACATGATACTCTTGAAAATAAAGGCAACAAGTGTATTACACAGTAGCAAGAGTCAGCGAATCATATGAAATCAGTCTCAGTCTACTAAGAGCTGAGGCTTCCACTAAAGGACTGCAGCTGTGCTGTATCTGGTGTGAGGCACTGCACTTCAAAAGGGAAGGGAACCAGCTGAAGGAAAGGTGAGCAACAAGAATGAGCATAATTTGGAAAACAAACAAAAATGCTTTAGTASAAAAGGAATGGTGTGAAGAAGGAAAAATGTCTTCTGCTTGTCCCTGACAAACAGGATAAGATGTACCTTTACCTAAAACAAGGGAGATGCACAGAGTGGATTTTAAGAAGAATCTAAAGTAAGCACCAGTGCAACAGATTGCTTGAAGATACTAGAGAGTCTACAGCTCTAAATGCTTTTAAGTTACATTAATGAACAAGCAGCAATTACCTGAAGTTACTGAAAATACTGCTSTATTTGAATCAGTGAACTAGAATTGGAGATGACAGGAGTAGAGACAAATATTATACATGATTTGAGTTTGTAAAGCCTGGTTCCAACAAGTAATTTAAAATGCAAATCTACCTCAAGAGGGACAAATTATCACAGAGTACTTGCTTTTACAGTAAAAATATGCTTTCCTGTACAAAGATTGTTAATTTAAATATGAATTAGAGCTATGAAGGAATTACACCTTAATTCTAATTAGTCCGAGTCCTCACAAATAGATGCAAATCAATAATCATCTATAACCATGCGTACTTTTCATTATTGCATCATGCTGTTATTTCCTTTACAGGATATTATTGCTTGAAAGTTTGGAATAAGACTAGCAATACTTTCCATAACCTAGCTCCTAATCCAGGATTTCCCAATGYAGGAAACTCAGTTTTGAAAACAGAAACATTGATTGCATAAATGACATTCTGATTAATCCAGATGAGTTTGTAKGCTTTATGTGGATCAGAACCACTTTTCAGAACCAGTTCAGTCATGCTATTCCTTCCCCACAAAAATATCTATATTCCATTCAATGATTATATTTAATCTTTTTTTTTTTCCATTCATGGAAACACCAGAATATTCATATCCCCRTATAACCACTGGTATGGGTATTAAAGTGCAAATTAAAGTGCAAAATTTATTATAGTAAATTACAAAGATCAAATATGAGTCTAACCTAATACTAAGTCTGTAAACTAAGCAAAAATACTGGGAAAAAAAAATCACTCCTGCTTGCTAAGCATACACCAGAGATTGTAGAATGACACATTACAGAGACAATGCACAAAGCTTGAAGAAAACCTCAGCTGTCGTATTGTTGTATTTACTTCTGAGGGCTTTTTTCTAAATCTTTAACCAATTTTTACTGTACTATTTTGACATGCAGTGAAAGTCTGGATAGAGAAAACATAAGCAGGCAAGAAAACAAAATCAAGTGTGAAGATCTGGACATGCCTGAGGGAATTTAGGTTTAAAAGAAAAGAGGAGAAAGTTTACTTTCCCAAGAAATAAAATTCTTAAATGCATTGAAAAGGGTATAGAAAGATCTAGAAGTTAAAAYATGATAAATAAGTAGATACAAATGCTCAAAGGCCTGCATGACTACATGAGACACACGGAGACAGAATATAATTGGAGTCAGATGAGGGTATGAGGTGTGACCTTCCTCACAAAGGTGGAAGGCTTTTTATCTATTTTCTCTCCGTACAATTATTTTATTCCCCATTTCTCTGTCAGTTCAAGAGTCAGACCTTCAGGTAGCATAATTACACCACAGTCAAATGATTTTAACATCAAGGTTAAATTTGGCYCATAACATTTCCACATATATGTTCACAATAGCCCGTAATCTAGCAGTGTACTACTACTCAGGCTAAAAATACATTGAATTCCAACTGAACTTCTGCTTTCCTTRTATTTTCCATAAAGCACACTTTTCCAACTAATTAGATGGCAGTTATTTTACTATAATAGTACAATTAAAAAACCCACACACACACGCGATGGCTTTTCACAAAAAGTATACATTTTGTTGTATAATACATTTTTGCCACCAAAGTGATGTTTAGCATGCTTTTAAAAGCAGGCTTATCTTACCCCTCGAATCTTCATCATAAACATATCAGGCTTAGACTCAGAAGGCACCAACAAACATTCCTTACAGCTTTYTCTCCTAGTATAGTCAGACGATTTAAATAAGGACACAGATTAATTTTTCTGACATTACTGTACAGCTTTCATCACTGAAAACACTACTGTAAAAGCACTTTTATCCTCAGGGAAACTGTAACTTAAGAGAGATTTTATTATGTTTTGCTGGAATTATTAAAGTCTAAGAGACAAATCCAGAAAGACCAAAGTTCCTTATACAAAATGTAAACWGAATGTAGATGGCTAATTTCAAATTGTATTCCCAAAATCCCCAACTCAGCAGGGATGCTTCCCTAGATAAGCTGAAATTCAACAGATACCTCACTTTTTAAACCAAAACATGAGCTTGGCGCAATGGTTCTCCTGTGCATACTCAGAAACACCTTGGACTGAACAGGACAAATGCATTAAAAAGATTTTTGCTAGCTCAAAAAATGAACAACTAGTTTAATGACTAAAGTGGTTATGAAGGAGAAGAGCAAACCTGTATTCTAGTACCTGCTCAAGGTACTAGAAGGTTCTCTCTCGYTGGACAGGTTCAGGTCAGAGTGCCTGGTTCTCACGTCTCCCATTCCATACCAGGGTTTCAAAAGGATGGCTAGCGAGTGCTCACCCCAGAACTCTGTACTACTGCTTTCCAAAACAGATACCAAAAATACCAATAAGTGGAAGCAATTACTTCTATACTTTTGATTTATTTAACTGTTTTGATCAGGRCAATAAATTGAGAAATCTCTCAACACCATGGGTGTTCCAGGTATCAGATATCAATAAAAAGTGATGACTTTCATCAACCATTTTGTTGGTGGTTATCTTTAGTTCAGTTTCTTTCCAGAAAGAGCAATCATAATTTCGTTTTTTAAAGAAAAGGCTAAAGGCTACTTTCCTCATAAGAAAATTATACATATAGGACTTTCATTAAAATTATCTTTTAAAAGGTAATTTTAAAGATAAAAAGAAAATCATCTTAAATATCATATCCAGCCAGTATTATGACTGTTCCAGGTTTGTCTAGCACACCCCTTACTTGGCATTGACAGGCATGACATAGCTCTGAATTTAAATCTGGAAAGGAGATTTAGGTGCATGAAAGGTAGATTAAAAGTCTGAATTGCAACATGCATGTTCTAACTGCCTACATTCACATTCCAAATAGTTACCCTTTCCAAACAGGATGRCACCTCATGGGAATTCCAGTTTTCAAGTTTTAGATGATTCTTATACTACCTTAGTACCATGTATCAGAAAAATATCTACATATAACACAAGACACACTGTAAGAAAGGTAACTGGAGAGCAAACCAAAAAGGACCAAGAAAAAGGGAAAGGAAAAGAAGGGAAGAGGATACATTCAGTACTCATGTGACAGGACARTGCACAGTTGCTCTGTAGCAGGTGGGAGATCCCACCCTACATCTTCGTAGTGAGATATTTATATTGAATATATATTAAAAAAATTATATTCTTTCAATTGGGGGGGAGGAGGGGGAAGCTATAATATTCTTGAAAACTAAAAATGCTTTTGATTTTTTTTCTTTCTGGATAGTAGGTAAACATATCAGATCATCAAAATATCCAAGGATAAACAGAAGAGTAGGGATGTGTTACAACCTAAAACCCAATTAGGCTAAAAATAAGTTAAAAAAAAAAAATGTAAAACAGTTGTCAAAACTCTGACCTATCTTAAAATCTTACAGACTGTATACGAGTGAATCACTCCATTTCTAGTTAGACTATGGCTAATAGATGTAATTGAGTTTTCTGGAATGCGAAGTATCAGATGAAAACCATTGTTTTAATTGATGAACAGACCTAAAATTTAATCTAGATTTAATTTCACACATACAAAAACATATAATAATATTCTAGTTAGATATCAGGCCTATGAATTGGAAAATCTGCTCCATTCTACAAATGTATGGCACAATTTCATACACACTAAAAAATACCAGCAGCTCTTAACAGATAGGATGATATTTTCCTTTAGGGCAAATTAACTCTTTTGTTTAGATCCTTTCTGCAATTAGAAGACAGAGCAAGTCACCTACTTTCTGAGAGATTTTAATAAACAGCAAGAGCAAATCAAGCAGTCCAACCTGAGAGAGCAGAAGCCCTAAGATCCAATGTAACAAACGACAACAAATTTGAGTCATCTGTTGGCCTGAAAACAGTCAAACYGATCTTAGTATTCAAACAGGGCCATACCATACCATTAGTGAGATCTGACATCACACCAAACACAAATCTGTACTTCTGTGGGAAAAGGCTAATTTCTTTTTGGTGTTTAGCTCTTCATAAATAACATAGAAAACAATTGATTCAAGTCTGTTCTGTTTTTGAAAAAAACTAATTAAACTTCTCGTGTTCTTCACAAATCTAGTGATCGGAAATCTGGAATCAAACTTCCACCTAAGTTCCAAGAGTGTGTCTCTAAGGACAAGCCTGTGCGGTCTGCAGAGCACACAGACAGAGGTGACACATTTTGCTGGGGTGCCAAACTAGTTTTAAACAGTAAAAGACTGATCTCTATTCCRACAGCAAATCAGCCCTAAATATAAAGTTACCTGTTACATGCTTAATTGATATTCTCACTGAGAAAAAACACACACACAGAAGGCAAACTTACCCCCCATGTGAGCAGCACAAGAAGGACATTGAGGTGCTGGAGCATGTCCAAAGAAGGACAAGGAAGCAAGGAGCAGCTGAGGGAGCTAGGGTTATTTAGTCTGGAGAAGAGGGAGCTCAGGGGAGACCTTATCACTCTCTACAACTACCTGAAAGGAGGTTGAAGCGAGGCAGAGGTCAATCTCTTCTCCAGAATAACTACACATAGGATATCAGGAAATGGCCTCAAGATGCGCCAGTGGAGGTCCAGGTTAGACCTTAGGAAGCATTTCTACACATAAAGAGTAGCACTGGAACTGGCTGCCCAAGGAAGTGGTGAAGTCACTGTCCCTGGCAGTGTTCAAGAAATGTGTAGATGAGGCACTTAGTGACACAGTTGAGCAGGCATGGTGTTGAGGGGCTTATGGTTGGACTAGATGATCTCAAAGGTCTTTTCCAACCATGATTCTATGACTCCATAACATGAAACTAATTACTATTTTGCAGGTTAATTTAATATTATAATATCTTTCAGGATATCTGTAGTTCTTTCTAATAGGATGACACAAAATAATCACTTCTTATGCACCATTTTGGGATGGACCATTTTTATGGGAAGGAAATGGCCCTCTCAGACAGAGTTCTGTGCAACACATTGAATAATTTGCATTTTCTTATCTTTGCTGTAACCACTTCATACAGGCTGCTACGTGGAGATCAGAATAACAGAGTACTTGGACTAACCGACTGATTTTATTTAATGGTCTAATTAGAAAATAACAGAGTTTAAGTACTCTGATTTGCTAATAACTAAACTACTTGCTATAGTAAGCAACAACAGAGCCTCAAAAACTAATAGTTCAGTTATATGAAAAGAAGGCTGCTTTAAAGATGAAATTTCAGTGTAATCCATACCCTAGATGTTGCACACTACTCCACTGCTGCAATACACTTTACTTCCATACTAATAAATACTATTAATATTCAGTTATCAGTGAAAATAATGAAGTGGTTCTCTCTTTTTAAGAACAAGGTTTCAAGTCCTAGACACTTCAGACAGGTAGTTTCTGGTTATCTTTTCAGGTAAGCAGTACTTAAAAATGCAGTCTTTCATTTATCAAGTAGTCTAGTTTGTTTGTTTGTTCTTTTAATTCTCCAAATAATTCACTTTCACAACTTCTGGTTCTTCTGAATCAGATTCCTTGCTATTACTCTGCCTCCTTACATGGATATGCTTACCTACCTCCAGCAACAGTGCATTCTACCTCTGTGGCTACACTTCCAAAAAAATAATACGGTGCTTCAAGTTGGCAATCAACACATGAAAAGCAGGAAGGTATCATTAACAGCAAAAGCTAAAATTACATAAACCTATGCTAAAACCTAAGGTATTTACAAAGTAAACCAAAAATACTATTCAGGGTTTAAAAAATAACCAAACAAGCAAAAAAAATCTTTTTTTTTCCACTGTTACACTGCTGTGTCAACAAAGATATACATCAAACTGAGACTACATTACACCAATGTCTGAACAGTAAATGACACAGACTATAAAACTGTTATTCAGTTCCCAAAGTAGTGTGACTGAAAACATAATCTAGCACATAGCTAATTACTGTACTTTTCTGAAATATAATTCCAGCTTAGTAGACTATTGAATATATCTGTAATGTACCCCGGTGTGTGCTTCTGCTTCATACTAAAAAGTGTCTATATCCCAGCCGATGAGTGATTCCACAGTGAGAATACCTGCCCTAATTGAAWAATTTCAGCAAAGCCAAGGATTGTGCCAACATTTATTATCAGTAAAAGGAATCTCTTGCCAGGTTTACACTAAGCAGTGAAGGTCTCTGAGCCATAACGAGTACTAGCACTGAAAGGCTGATTCAGAATCAGAATCACAGCCTGAGCTCTTAATGCCATTAAGAAACTACAATTTTCAGTTCCAGGTTTGCAATTCTCATACTCCAGAGAAGGTGACAGGATGCCAATTTCAATAAAGTATCTGTAATTTGTAACACTTCTACAGTATCTTCCAGTCTCAGTTCCAGAAAAATCAGTGCTTTTTAACAGAATAATATTCATTCCATTTCTTTGGTAGTATTTACATTAGGAGTGAGTACCAAATAGCAAGGAAGGAATATACATTCCTTTTCCTTGTCATAAGGAAAGGTCTTCACCAAGATTTTCAAGTTCCAGAATATATGCTGCAATGATTTACAATTTTTTTCCAATGTTTTACTGAACTGTTCTGGCAAGAGAAGACTATTTTCTGAAGAACTAAATACATAAAAATGTTCAACATACATGCTAATGTAATCTCTAAACAGGCAAGTATTGAAGTTTAAAGTAGCATGCAAGACAAAACTCTCATGCCACTCGCTTCTGTACAAACAACAAAAAAAAAAAAACCCAAAAAAGAACGATCACACAGTCAAGTGTTGACTGTAATCATGAATAAACATCGTAATAGAGAACGTGTTCTTTCATAGTCTAGTATTTGTAAACAAGTTAGCCAACAGCTTGCTTTTACAAATATAAAGATCCAGCTCACTATGTTGAATAATCGGTATATCCCTCAAGTTTGCCTCAGTATGATTGTATCATTTCCCCAATACACACACAAAATAATGTCAGGTGTATTTAGAGTATGTTAATTAACCTTACTTATATGAGACAGCTGTATTTAGGAAAGTCTTAAGTGACAACCTTTATATCACAGCAGCAGCACATGCTAATCTGAATAAAAACTGAATTTGCTCACTGATTTGTTTATAGTAGATCTGTGTTATTCTTRGTGGTAATTTTATGTAAGCAGCTTGCCACACAAAATTATTGTTCGTTATACTGTATAAATACAGGCTCTCTCTAGGGAGCCCCAAAATGTACAGAAGACAGTCTCACCATTACTTCAGAGAACCAGAAAGGTTCACCTGTAACAAAATGAGTCTAAAATGTAATGGTGCAATGGAAACATGCAATACTTCAGTCATCATATAAAATAAAAACAGTTCTGAGCAAACACTCTACTCCAAATGCTTTTAATCTTGAAGTTTTAATCTTAAAAGCTTTAGTCTTGAACCAGACACTACTCTGCTAGGTGTTACATAAACACAGATAAAGTTACCAGCTCTTATCTCAAAGAACAATCATCTAGACATCTCATTAAACGGCAGTTAAGCAACAGATCAATGGCAGATGAACCCACAAACCAGTGCTACCCAGTATGMTAAACATTAGTCAAGTGGTCAACTCAAAGGAAGATTTGGTAGCTTGAGGAATGTTTAGAGATAATAGTAAGTACAAGAAGAGTTCTGTTAAATGCTGCCAAAGAGATAGTGATTAAATACAATTTTGCTTCCAGTTGTTAGGCACAGACTGCCTAAGGAATTGCCAGAGAAAAACGGAAGAGGGGGTGACTAAGATCTTCCCAAGGACAGTTATACCCCTGATGTCCATGATTAATTAATGACAGAAAAGAATCACACAAGACAAAGAAGGACATCATTCTCTATTAAAAATTATCTGTTCTGTTGTGCTGAAAACGGCTGGTTCACTGCAGATGATGGAGATGATGGAAACCTAAACTTTCAGCATAATGAAGGAGCTAGAGCTGTGTTGCAATCAATCAAGCAAGACAGGAAATCTAAACAGCAGTTTTATGAAGAACACAACTAACGAGGAAAGGAAGACAACAGCTAAAGCCGTATAAGCGGAACACTTTTATTACAGAACAGGCACAATAAAGAACTGTAAAAGGGAAAAACTCTCAAGTGGCAGTAAGTGCATGCAAAGAAAACGATTGCATCAGTGGCCATGAGATCGAAGAGCAAAAGAAAATGAAATGACTGAGAAGAAGAGATTAAAGATTCTCAAGGAAAATCCTCAAGACAGACAGATTAGGAAAGAAAAAGRAAAAGACAGAGACACGACAGAAACAGAAAAAGCAAATGCTGGTGATGAGTCTCTGAGATGCTTTCAAGGCGAGAYATTCTTTCAATGATCATTTCTTAAAATTTGAGGAAAACACTCACAGACTGTAGTTTTGGACCCTGAGGAGGAAGATACTTCTTTCTGACCTCTCAGCAGGGACCAAGACAATAATGACAGACTAAAACCTGGCAGCACTGCTTGTGAGCTACTGCTTTTCAGAGGAAAGAAATCTTCACAATCAGACTCATATGGATAATGCYGGCAAGATGTACTCTGATAGCATCAAATGCTTTCTCATGAACTAATGCATCCATTTGGGGAAAAAAGCTCATTCCTGCGAGAAGGATTAAGACAACCTATATATAAAACAGTAAGAAAATTCTTGGTCAGAAGGGAGCATCTACTTTTCAAGATCCTATACTATGATGACCTACTTCGTAGAGATATAATGTAGTAAATGTCACTAGCATCTCAGACCAGCTATCCAAGACAAAAAACAACACCCAACAACAACAAAAAAATCCAATCCTCTCCATTATAAGACACAGAAATTGGCAATTGTTATAAAAAAACAGGAAAAAATTGGGGACATTTGGACATCTGGTAGAATAGTGGGGAAGGATTTAGCTTCCCCTGCCCACTATTCTTTTTATATGTAATAAGAATATGGAATCTTAGCTCTCAACAAAAAAATAATGAGAGACATTGTAGGATAAAAAAGAAGATGAAGGTGAATATTATTCCTTGATGAGCTTTCTCTAAAAAGAAAAAAAAAAAAAGGAGAAAAAAGGCTGTAATTTTGTGAGTGAATTGAAGAACGGAGACGTAAATACAACTTAAATACAAGAGTATCCGCCTTTTCCATTTGTGAAAGCAGAAGGCAGTAAAATCGTGCAAATGGCTGTAGCACAGATGAACTAAGTCAGCTGTGGGAAAGATGTACAACGAGCCACAAGGTCAAACTCTGTAGCTTGAGGAGGCAGTACTGCAGAAGCACAAAAGTCACATAGTTTCTGTTCTTTGTTGTTCAAAAATATCTGTCATTCTCTAACTATCCTGCTGACTCTCACTCAATAGCCTAAGGAAAGGGTACGTGAAGATGTGGGAGGAGAAGAGCCACCCTCCTTGGGTGAAGTTAACAATGTACCTGTGCTTTGGCTTCCATTTTGAAGTCTGAGATAAAAAAGGTAAGTATGAACTTTTTGCTCTCCTGTCTCGCTCTTTCTGACCTGCATGATAGTACATCACCTTTCTTTAACCATAAATAAATAAATAATCTACTTTTCTACTAAGCAAAGTGTAAAGAATTTTGGAAGTACCCCAGCTGTTCAAAACAGTTACTCATTACAGCAACTGCAACACTTTGGTACACTACACACACTTTTCAGGCCCGTAGGTTCAGGAAGAAATAGGATATGACTTTCAGATAAACATCAATATGCATCTATTGGCTCTATCTACTCAGTAGCAAAAGGTATATTATTACACAGAGAATCAGAAGAGATATCCAGTTTGTTTGCTACAGTCTTACCTCATGAAAGTGGCAGGAAATCAGACATTTCAGTGTTTGCTGTACAGTGCATAAAAAAGAAATACAGGCAAAACAATATATATATTTGTTTGCCAGAAAACAGTAATCAACTTCATTTATTTGTGAACACAAAACTGACCTGGTACAAAATAGAGATGAGAATTTAAAGAAATGATAACATGTTAAATTGTGATGTATGCAACATAGGCAAACTTGTGGTGTAGAGTACTGATTCGGTATCCGCAAGGCTGAGTCATAATAACAATGACTGTGTTAATAATAGCAATAAAGATGTAAATAAACTAATTCTACAACACAAGATGATTCTGTGCTGCATGAACATAGACATTTTGAGAAAACAATTATCAATTAAGTTATAAAATTGAACACACACAGCATTGCTCTTTAAAAATGGTTTTCCCCCTAGTGGTATCTCCAACACCTGCTGGTGTTCCTGACTTGAGATGCCAAGGAGCCAAATTATATATCAGGGAGAAAAAAGCACCAGAGACTTCTACCTGCAAGTACGCACATTTAACCATGCCACTAAACATTTTAAAGTTACTGTGAAACTCAGTGGGCAAATCACTGACAGTAAACACAATTCTATATATATTGGTTTTAGATGAACAGGCAATATTTGAGCAGGCTGAACACAAACAAGCCARACCAACAGCATAATTTGCAATATAAACAATTTCAAACTAATTAGAAAAGGAGAGAAAACACATCTGTCTTTTTTGCTTTTGTAATATGAAAAGTTTTTAGGTTAAAAAAGAAAAAATAACAAAAAAAAAAGCACCATACACATTATAAAATTAAATTCAGCTCTCAGGGGTTCTCTCTGTACAATTAGTTGGAAATCCCAATCATACAATATAGGAACTCTCAAATCTGAAAGTCTCAAGTCTTTTTTTGGTTAGCATGAACAGGCCAATTAAAGCTCAGAACAGTGTTAAGCTATGAGTATAAACCAATTCCTCTAAGTCAATCAAGTTGCAATACCTAGTACACTTACATCATCATCTACTAGTTAGACCTCCATCTTGCCTTCTAGGGAAGAGAGTGTGGAAGACAGCAAGAGAATGGAAGAATTTTCAGAAAAGATTTTGCAGACTGCATGTACTGAAGACAGAAATGCACACAGGGTCAAATTCACTGCCCCTCACAGGACACCTCTGGAGCTAGAATGAGCTGGGTATGTGAGTTTTCCTTTGGCAAACTGGAGTAAGAACTTGCTATTTTGATATGTGAAACATACTGTTTTAGAACTGCAGTTCCTATTTTTTCTCTTTTTTTGACATGCTATGCACGTCTCATTTCCCCTTGCCATGTACATTCACACTGCACAGCAACTCGACATCATTCCTGAGTTCTACTTTTAGGAGTAATGCATACACAAAACACTTAAGACTCCCTCTAAGGGCAGAGAAAGTGTTAACTCACAATTCTGCCCCAGCTCCTTTTCAGTAGATAAGGACAGGATTCAAGAAAAATTAGGAAACACATAGTCATGGAAAAGGTGAGTAGCCTCCTCTTAGGTGAATACAATGTCAGTTCTGCAGTACATAGTTCTAATGTGATCTCTATTTTAACACTATTTTAAGTAGATACTGAAAAGCAAATTTGTAGAAGTCTGTATCAGCACTGGAAATTGTGCTGATAGATGGTAAGAGCTCACTGACTTGTAATTCACGGAAGTCTAGTTATGTTCTGAATACGCTCTATCTACGAGTAGAGATCCTGTGAAATTGGATGCATCTTTAGAAAGTGCATAAGGCAGAATGTAGTTTGGGAACAGGGCCACACAACTGCATCTGAAACGTCTGGCTTATTCAGAGTCCTCTTCTCTGCACTGAACCAATGCGCAATGCATGGGCTGCATGAGAGTTAACTGCCAAGACTCTTCATGTAACTGTATGTGAGAGGGGAATGGCCCTCTCTTCAAACACATCCACAAATATTATCTTTCACTAATCACAGTAATCTCCCTGGTAAGCTCAAAGGATTGATTAAGTCTTAAGAGAAAAGCCCAATAATTAAAAAGTCTCCTTTGCTAGACTGAATTCCCTGTAGTAGAACAGTCATCAACATAAGACAGGCATTTCTTTTTGAGCACTTCTTAAAAGACATCAGATACTGCACCCTCCTCACATCTCATCTATAAATATCCATCTTTGGATGACAGGATTAACAAAATAAGCAAGAATGGCACCTGGCATGTGACATTCTGTGTTCCACATATTTGCTCTTAGTTAACAAGGAAGGAAAATCCTCTCCTGATAGAAAATGATAACAATGTGACAAGTACTAATGTTTATATCAGAAACCTAGTTTGCTGGGGAGCACATGCAAAAATATACCAGAAGCTACTGCTTTCAGTCAGCCGAACTGACAAGGAGTTGAGGGAAGGATAGGCCACCTCTGACCCGTTTTAGGTCAGAAATGGCCAGTTTATCTGAGTCACAGGGCCAATTAATTTGCTAAGTATTGATGCAGAAATTCTCCCTCTTGTGCATTTGGTGTAAGCTATAATAACGAGGACATTCATTTAACAAACTACTTGAGACATATTTGGTAGCATAATCCATATATTGGTTAACGCCATCAATAAATTTTACACAACTAACAAGAAAGTTTTTTTAGGCAACAAGAATTCTTCTTTGTCTTCTCTCCCTACAAGATCCCGAGCTCTCTTAGAAAGGTAAAAAAATGCAAGACTGCAGTAAATTGTTGTTTTCATAATAGTTTTCCTGATTTGTTTTATTTTCTCTAGCTTTTAAGTAGATGTTCAATTCATGTGTGCAATTGCCTGCAGCTGACCGGAGCTAACTCATCCTTGCTATGAAGCAAAACCAGAAAGAAAATGCTGTATGTAGGATTACTGTTATTAATAAAAAGCAAAGGTACAATTGAAAATAGAAGCTTATTAACGACTGAAAGAGAAATAGGATGATAGCAAGGCTTAGGCATGATAAAAAAAATACTTTGCCTCAGTTCTCAGAAAAAAAATACAGTGCAGAAAATAGCACAAATAAACTCAATGGAAAAAAATACATGGAAACAAAGGCATAACTGCTGAAAGCAGTAAATATTCAAAGAGTCTMACACAGTAAACTCGAGAGGAAAGGGGTAGTCTCCATATATAAATTCTGAAATAAGTAACATATGGAATATGTATTCCATTTTTAAAAAATGCATCAAAAAAGGGAAATAACATCATACAATAACAGAATGCTGGAAAATATTTTTTCCAYCTTTCATAAAATTAGGGAATGCAAGTTCCTCATTCACTGGGTTCCATGAAGATGAGATTACTTAAAACAATCTGAATGAAACATTGAGCATTTTTCCCTCTTCTTCAGAAAACTCGTAGATGCTCACCTGTTTACTCCTCTAACAAAATAAACTTCGCCTCGAATTCTTTTCCTTTTTTCTCCATGTTTCTGTTAGGATGTCTTTATTACTGCTTAAAGCATCGGTCCTTATTATCCATTTGAAGTCATTAGCACTTTCCATTGTGTTTAATATCCTAATGGAATATTTTCAGTTGTTACCTGAACCCAGCTGTCTTACTCTTCAGCAAAGCACACTTTCAAACAGAAGCACCATTTTCAAAAAAGTTCAAGCATACATCTTAATATTGCCCTGCCTTTAATTATTAATATTTCAAGAAATGTCTGCTTTCATTTTTTCATATACTCAAAACAGCAAAATTCTTGTCTTAAATTCTGATACCTATGATCTAACTGCAGTATCATCCAAATAATGCTCTAAATGCTCTTGTGCAAAATATAGCTCTGAAAGACCCTACATTTTAACTAAAATCAGATTTTTAGAGTCAAAAGAAGCAATTGAGAATGTGAATTCTAGGAAATATGTGCAGCTATGTCCTCTGGATCAGGTATCTGCTGACTTCAAATAAACAGTTACCACTGGATGAAAGAATCCCTGTAAGTGCAGTAATGGAAAGCATCTTAAGGGAAGCATCCTTCAGCTCCAGAGGCATTTCCATTACAGCTCTTCAATGCACTGCATCAATCAGTAATTAGTTTCCCTATAAAGTATTATTTACACGGTACCTGTAAAACTGAAATGTTTTACATATCCACAGAAAAAAATAGCTTTTGAATGCACTTCTTATAATTTGCATTAATAACAATATTTGGCAGCATTTTACAGCTAGAATCTCTATTCATAAAAACATTCTCTGTACAATTATATACTTATAATGCTTCCAGAGGAACTGGAGGGCTTCTGCTTTTATTTTCTTGTGGGAAAATCCTCTTGTGTGAATCGGTGTCTTTGTTCATTTTGTATTTTTCAATTATCAATGATTTTTTGACTTGATTCAGTCTTGAAAATCCCCTGTAATCAGCAGCACACTGTTCTTTGGCACTACATATGCGAGTTTCCACAATGAACCACAGACTGATTTTATTTCCTTCATGGGCTTCTGCGGTGACTCCATATGTCTGAACCACCTTTGGATTTATTAAGCTTCTAACAGGCGATCTGAAATCAAACTGGCATTGTCTGAAATGTTTCTTGTTAGGAATGCAAGAACATCCTTGCTCAAAAAAATGAATGCCACGGTTTACTCAGCTCGCTCTCTGTGCCAGCAGCCAGTATCTCCAGGGAATGATGGAGTAGTTTGCTATCATTTCACCAAACATCMAAAAATCCTCTCACATCAGTCTTTGAATAATAGTGTTCATTAAGTAGAAAGCTGCACATAACCTTCTTGACCAACTGAACCTTTTTTCATCTCTTGATCTATTATCAGGACTTTGCAATTGTTGTACTGCTAATGTACAGTCAAATATAGGTGAATGCACCTCAAGTCAGGTTAATTTATAGTGCAAATGCATACATTGCTCAGGATAATAGGGATTTTGGATTAGGGGGAGTCAGGTTGTTACCTAACTAGTCCTACCTTCTTCCCTTGTCAGAATGGCATGAGTCTGCTCTTTGCTGTCCTCACCTTCGGGTGCAGCCTGCAGCCACAAGGTAACTTCTGATACTTTGTTTTTCCTCTGCCTTGTCAGGCTGCACCAGCAAAGGAAAAGTAGAAGATGCCACACACAGGAATGTTCATATTAATACTGACCATTCAAATGTCATTCAATGCCTTACCAACTTGGGGATGGGTCTACTAAGAACTTATATAGTRCGCTTACATTGCACTATGTGTCTATTCAGTCTCTTCTGATCATGGTATCTTCCCACTACAGAAATATAGGAGATGGAACCTCTTTTTTCCTTTTTTTTTTYCAAGTTAACTGTCCATATACAAATACACATCAGAGAGGACTATAAAAATATACACTCAGTTTCATGCAGAGAAGTGTTGACATCTTCACAGAGACCAATGGAAGCTTTGCTATATTCATCAGTACATTTCCCAAATTATTTACAAAAAAAAAAAAAAAAAAAAAAAAAAAAAAATTGAACAATGAGAATATTAACTGAAGCTCACTCGATGCAGAGAAAGGTCAGATGTCCTAAGACCCTTACAGCTGATGCTTGCTGAAACACGGACAGAGCAGAAACAGCCTCAACACTATGAGTTTTGCCAGATAAACCCATCTCACACGACCCCACCTAATGGATAAAAAGCGGAGGAACAAAAGCAACCATTGCAACTCTTTGAAGGAGGGTGGTTTGAGGCCGGCAAAAGTCCAKTTCTGCTTCAGCAAGTAAGAGAGGCAGAGTCCAGAAGCTTCTAATTTGACAAAGGTTCTCATATCAAAAACACTTTCCTGAGCTGGCACTTGACTTTCTATGAATAGATTCTTGGAATTAAGTGGAGGAGAGGAAAATATCACTCCTATCTACAGAACCAGTCATTGGTAGACTGCCCAGCTTGCAAATAAAAGGTCTGACACTCTTTTTGGGTCCGAGTCATCTAAGAATTACTCCCATTCCTAGCAGGTAGTGCTGAAGTCATCAAATAGCATCTGCAATCAGAGTCTAACCATACGGAGCAGTTGAGAATCAGAATTTTGAAAATGTGAAAGAGACAAACTGTAGCCAAATGAACTTGCTCTCATTTCCTGTTCCTAAAACTGACTACTCCCTACTCCCCTACAGAGAAGGGTATAGACTTCAAACCTCCTGTATTAATGCAGTACATAGCAGTAGTAGATCTCATCACATAAACATAATTTTCCTGTCAGATACTAACTTCTCCTGTTTTATCCTGTAAAGTATCACCTGAAAAGCTGTTTTTCCTGACATGTATAAAAACAAAGTGCTATAGTTTCCTGCTTTGCAGAGGATTTACCTCCTTTGAAGTACATGGCTGTTAAAATGCCTCATCAAAAAGGCGTTWTAGGAATAGAAATGTCTCCAATCTGGATTCCTTTCAACATGTATACAATTTAAAGGAGCAGCAACTGGAGATACTGCTTTCATTCAGACTGTAAGTACATCACACTTTGTGGGACCTGTAAAAGGAATCTGACCTGAAAACACCAGACGGCAAGAAAAGAAGCATTTGGAAACAGCTCTAACAAAACAGAACTAGTCAAATGTGAAAAACAGACGGAAAGCAAGCAGACGTGGGAAGACTCCTTAAATACATATGGTAAAAGTTGAATGTAATTCAAAAAGTATTATGCAAACTCCTGAATCAGAGAGAAAGGAAAAAATGCTGTAAGACTGCAAATCAGCAAAACAATGTTTTAGCTAGTTTAGGCAACTGCARTGAAGCTGGGTGGCATGTATTAATGAAACCTTTGATGGTAACACACGTTTAAGTGCCAAAAAAGACTAGCAGGTCAGACTTTAGTGAACTCTCCAGACATTGCAATCTGATTTTGACAACCACTGTATGAAACTATATATGGACAATCGCTCCAAGATGGAACTGTTTTAAGACAAATTAACTTCACTTCTAGTGAAGGTGAAAGCACAGTGTACCATGCCTGTGTTACAGGTTTTCTCTTCAGTAGAAAATTTCGTAACTGTAAACAGCAGAAAGGACTGCATATTCAAAAGTTTTTGCATATCTGAATTCCTACTCAARTTTTTCGACTTATGCATCACTGTATCTTAAGCAAAGATTCACCCAGACTTTCCATACTATCCTGCAGTATGGTTTTAGTCAAAATAAAGAAGAATCTGGTGTTCAGTTTCTCAGCATCACCCAAATGCAAAGCACAATATTTCTTTGAAAATTATAATAGACACATTTTAGTATTGTTTAATTTTATTGCTAAAAAATATTACTAAACATAAAGATACTAAGGTTCTGTAGCTATCTTGCATCTTTTGAAATGGGATTTGTAGATCAAACATATTTTGTGGAAATCCTGCATCAGACAAATTTGTCTTTCAAAATTTGAAGATATGCTTCTCTGAAGTTTTTTTTTAAATAAACTACTGGATAAGCATTAGGATTTTATTGTTTGAAATTATGTTGTTAGGTGTTCTAGTTTGGAATCGACAATACTTCAACGTGAGTTTAACAGGATCAYCTGAATATTCTCTTTATACCTAACTTTCATTGAGTAAGGTTAAGGGCAAAGCCGTAAGTACTTCAAGCACTCCAGTATTTCAAAATTCCAGGCCTTTTAGTGCAATTATAGGTGGGTTTGTAGTCAATCATTTATGAAATAAATCAAGATTTTTATTAATGTGACCTACTTGAGTATTTTTTAAAGAACAAAACACATTTTCCCTAAACTTTTTCATATGGTACTCTTGTTCTGTACAGAACAGTATTCCAGTCTTCCTATTATCACATGTATCCCAAATTACCCAAAATATCCAGATTCAGTATGTTCAATATGAACACGAGATTTGGGGCATACTTCACATAAATAATTCTATACTCTCCTGGAAGTGAATATTAAACAAACAAATCAAAAACTTACCCGAATCACCATAACTGAGCAYCTGATATTATGAATCGTATCATAGACCTTCTTAGAAATGTCCACAAACTGATTATCATCAAACATATGTATTTTGTTCTTGCTGAAGCTCTCCAATGCAATATTTACTTGACCAATAAACTCCGGAATCACTATTTAAAAAAAAAAAAAAATCCAGTTAGCATAAAAAGGACAAAATATATCATTTTTATTTCTAGCAAATTCTAAGTTACATTGATTAAAACTTGATTAATGAGATAAAAGAGTATTAGAGTAATAACATGGTTATAAATACGTGGAAATCCATTTGTAATTTTTGTCACATGGTACTGAGTGTGCATTTAAAATGTGGATAGTGATAAAGTACAACAAAGAACAAAATCCATTTCCCAAGGAGGACTGTGAGGAGTAGTTATTAAAACTTTCCACTGACTTCAACAGTAATCTTGCCCACAGAATCAGGACCAGATCTCCTGGTTCTAAGCTGGAATTGCTACCCACGAAAGTGTCCTCCTCTTTCAGAACCTGCTTTCACTCTGAACTGTGACAGAATTACTCAAAGATGGGTATTTTTCCTCTGTCTGAAAAGCACTTGGGCTTAATAAGGCAATTCTCCCTTGTTTTAATGAATCATGTAGAAATTGTTCTTTTTGAGTCAGTTTGTTATTAATCTGAGTTTGATCTGGAATCTCCTGAGARTTTTTGTTCTGATGCTCCATGGTCCCATTTTGCCCTATGATCTGTTAGCACTGTATCTCCCTTAATTCTTCTTGGTAGTTGAAAGCAAAAGAAAGAACACTGTCCACTATTGTAGTGAACTTATTTTCTCTCCCTGCTTTCCTTTCCAGCACATAAAATAGAAAGAACACAATCAGAAAGTACACAGCACATAARTAACTCAAAGTAGTACAGATAAAACTTGGCTGAAAAGACAATTTTTCAAACACACTTTCCCGTTACTTGAGGACTGAAGACACAGGATAATTTGAGAAGAAAGAAACAAATCTATTTATTGTAATATTCAATGCATATAAAATACACTTTCTGAAACAAAATCTATGTTGAGGCAAGGAAAGTGTTGGTCTCAAACCTGAGCCCCTTTTCTACAAACCAAGAGACACACAAAATCTACCTGTCTTACTTAACTTTTGTCATGTGACAAACATGTCACATAATAAACATAACAAATAGACATAACAAACTTCATTTAATTTAGTGGCAGCAGAAAGGCTCACTTGTGTCTGTAAGAAAGGTTCTCCATGTACAATTTTGAGATAAGCAGACGTCATTTAATTTGAAAAATAGGATATTTAAAATCCCTTTTTCCATCTTCAGATTACCACTTGAACTACTCTTGCCTTCCAGAAAGGTCAGTGAGAAGAACACATTTTTCAGTTGTACTGAAAGAAAAGTTGAGGTACATTTTTCATCAGCAATGAAATGGCATAGTTCAGAGAGAGAATACAGCTAGTGCATTCTGAAACCTATGTATTTTTAAAGAAAATCAAATGTCTCATGTTCTCAGAAGGTAAAATTAACTTGTTCAGTTAATCAACAATCACAGATCCTAAATTATTAAAATAGTGGTAGGTGCAGTAGTAATTGTAAACAGTATTGTCATATAACATATATCTGAACCTTGATCTCTTCACATCGCTTGAAAAAAGGCTGMGAAGAACATAGCAAGTTTCCAAGAATTTAGAATCTCCCCTGTTACAGTCAAAGTTATCAGGTGTTTTCCAGGACTTCTTATATCCTTTCTTCTCCCTAGGTGCAGGGCTCCTTCCTTTCCTTTATGAAAATATATAGTGTATTCACCACTATTTTTATAAAAACCTTCAGGGCTACAGAGAATCCAAAAAACAGAATCCTACACTGTTCGGGGTTCTGAAACAACTTGAAAACAAAGGAAGCTCCAAAGGTCCTGCAGAATAACATCTAAAGAAAAATGTAGCTCCCTAAAGAGCTCTAAGAAGCTCTAATCGAGAGTGAGGAACACGAAAGATCATAAGGCTTCCACTTGTGATGAGACCAAACGTTCCCAAATAAGATGACTATGACTCTTGTAGAGAWGAAGAGCAGATGGGTGAGGGGTTTCTGTGTTTTATCATCACATTGGATGCACACAGTGATTTGCAACATAGAAAGTCTTTGACATAACTGAACTAGAAGAGCATTAAAGGCTGCTCTAACAGTTCACAGCCATCAGAAGCTCATGAAGCTATGGCAGCAGGTAATATGGCATTGTCAGCGTTTTCCTAAGTGCTTTTTATGGGKTTTTTTCATAATGATGTAGGAAGTTCACTGCTTATTATTTGGAGAATTCTGACGGACTTTTTGTTTGCTTGCCTACACAAGCAGCAGAATCTTGATTTATAAAAGCTAATTCAAAGCTCCATTGTATGTTYTACCCTTCCAAGTGCACCTGCCTTGCCTCTAGAAGCAGACCAGGATGTCTCACACTTTACCTTTAGGGAGACAGAAAACTGAAGAGGAAGAGGTCCATTAAAAAAATCAAATCAAATGAGCTCAAAATTATTCTAAGCACCAAGAGCACTTGGGAACTAGCAGATGTCAGAATGAGTGAAACTGAATTGTATATAAGTGATGGAATAATCCCTTTTCAGATATAATCTCAAATCATGCATATGGAGAAAGGAGCTTTAAGTTGACACTCTTGGGTGTGTTGATTGCATAGAACATCCCATCTCTGAATAGTCCTTAGGTAAGGTAAGCTCAAGGTAAAAGAAAAAAATCTCCATGCTTTAAAGTATTCCTATTACATCCCTTAATAAGCAGGCTGACATTTAAAGAAAAAAAAAACGAAYGCTGTTGACCTTTTCAGTGGACATTAAATTTCCTGAGCAGTATTGTTTTTTGTGTTACTGCCCAATTAAATTTGCACTGTTGTGTAAAACATCTATATTAGTATTACACAGGTATGCAAAAAGCACACAGGATCCTTCACATTGTGTGTGCAGATTGCACACACAAACACACACAATGATCCATGAACAAAAGAACCACAGAAATGCAGTTCCTTTTGAATTCTTGTATTAATAATAATTAGAAAAAAGAATATTTTAAATGAGTCTGCTACACTCACTATCCAAAAATAAAGAATTTTCCTTTTTTGCTTCTGTGGTCCTGAGAACATTTAAATACTTATCTTTATCATGTTTAATTGCACATTTAAAAAGAAAAACCTTCATATAATACAGTATAGTGGAGGCCATCACTCATACATGAAGCTGCTACAATCAAAAGAGTACGAAAGCAACAAACCAAAGAACAATTGTGAAATGAAAAGCACCCAATATATCAAATAGCCTTGAATGAATGAATGAATGAATGAATAAATAATAAGTAAATAAATAAATGAAAGTTTCTATCCAAAATGTTCTCTAAACCAGAAGCTTCTCAAAAGAGCAGCGTGATCAATTGCTGGATTGCATTAGAATGTTTTTTTCATAACCCTTACAATACATTCATCGAGTCTAATTCTGTTCTGAAAATGTACCCAGTATATTTCATCATTTCTATTAATAACACCACATCTAACGGTAGGAAATACTTGTATAAAACCTGTTATCTCAGATCTAATTAACTAGTATCCTTCTAACATTAAGTCATGATCCTTGCTCATCAACCCCTTTCATATAATAGCTATCTTTATCATTAAGAAGAAAACTCAAGCTATTTTGAGAATAGAAGATGGAATTTCAAATTATTTAGCTGTATCTTTATACAAAATACTAAAAAGAAAACCCTGAACTGATATTTTCACTACATTCTCTTCCAAAGCACCTCCAAAATTTTGGAGACTCTAATACCTACCATGTACCTAGGTGACAAGACCTTTTGCTTTGACTTTAACTCATCTTGGATCACACTAGAATGGATTTTTTTTTTCTCCCATGCACAGTTGATCATCATATGCTCTCTGCCTGCCTTTTTATTTCTCTCTATGCTTTTCTGCATAGTTTTTAAATTTAAATTGTTTGATTTTGATTAGCCCTGTGAGAGCTGCACAGTAATAGTAAAATGYCCTTTAACCTCCTGGGAATGCTACCTCAATGTTATACACACTTTATAATTCCATACTAATGACAAGAACTAAAATTTTTCTGTTAGAATCATCTTCTAGCAGAAAAAAAAATAAGAGGAATACTCTTGTAACTCTTGTGGTAAGTGGCATGTATCTCAAGTATTTTATTGTCCCCAATAATCCAATCACCCAGAATGAGAGTCGGTATGATTATCACAGACAGTTTGCTTTCAGAGGATTTAAATAGCTTTCCAGTTGCAGAAGTACAGCTAAATTCATATGCATAATGAAGTTCAGAAGCACGAACTGTAGTGGAAAGGACTAAAATCAGTTACCACTTGAATGAAAGGTAATATCAGCATGCAGAGTAAATACAAAATGTATTTTTTACTGATAGCCACTCTCTTTCTTCAATATTCTCTTCAGTATTCTCTTTCTTCATCTCACAGTTTACACTTCCTGTGATTTAAAAGCAAGTATTAAATAATTTCTTCCAGAGCAGGATCTAAGATTTTCACTTCATATGAACAGACTTGTATATTCAGCTAACCAAAYGTTAATTCTAAGCATTATATTTATTTGTAATGTTATTCTAATACAAATTGTGTATACTAAGCACTAATCGAATAATAAATAACAACCATTCAAGCTAAGGCA
Organism: Eudromia elegans; assembly: GCA_003342815.1. Classification (NCBI taxonomy): domain Eukaryota; kingdom Metazoa; phylum Chordata; class Aves; order Tinamiformes; family Tinamidae; genus Eudromia; species Eudromia elegans. Next base: position 1,465,643 of record PTEX01000052.1, on the reverse strand, counting down.
GCTGTGCCAGCCAACACAAACAATTCCAAGTGCAAGAGAGTCCTCAGGTAGAGACGCAATTTATACCTCCCAAGGCATGCTTCTCAGACTAGAATAAACTGTTTAATGAGTGGTGTTAGATCTGTAGACCTCTTTGTCAGATGTGTTCAAAAATATATTAAAATAATAATGGAATTACCGCAGAGATGATCCTGAACTGCAACAGTTGAACAAAATTATATTAACAGTCTTTTTAAACCCTAAGAGGGTGATKCTTTGTAATAAATTCATAACACACTACTAAAGATTAATTTGTTTCTAAATTTTCTTCCATTATAGTATACACACCCAATTTCAAGCTTGTTAACGTKTCTGTGATACAATGTTAAATTGTTAACATTTAATTAAAATATTATATCCAATGAAGAGAGATAAATACAAGAAGAGCTTTATGACTGTGTGCTTTTGATATAACCCTTCAACAGGAATTATCATTCACATTTAATCAAAGTTCTTATAGTAACAAGCTTAAGTGTTATATGCAAGTAAAGGGAATTTGTAAAGACATGAACTACTCGATACATGTTCTTTCACTAATCTTATTTGGAGGCCAATATATGAAAGATCTCTGAATCATTGCACTATGCTTTTCCTTCTTTTCCTAAGTTTTTAAAGCAAAAAGTACTATATACTATCTTTGTAGGATTAACTTAGCATTTCATGCTGAAGTTTTTGCATAATGAAAGCATAATATAACRATAAGGCCTTGAATTAAAGACTAGTCGCACACAGTAAACAATTGCATACCAATGTAAGATATAATTAGGATTTGCTACTGAAAAAGTKAAATCAGTCAGTGCACAGGGTTTTTTTTAAACACTGAAATACTACCAGTTACATTAACAACAAATATTTTTCTAGCAGAAGTCAGCATATACACTTAAAACAACAGGTGACTGCATAAGAACAGAAGTAAACAGAAGATAGAGGGACACAAACAGGATACAGAAAAACATGTAGAAGCAGAAAAATGTGCAGGAATAAAGGATGAAGAACTGGCAAGAAAGATGTCTCATGAAACCAAAACATACAGAAAAGGCATTTGGTAAAAACAGTAACAACCACAGATAAACTACTTCTGGGCAGCAAGTTTCAAATCCTTCTTCTACTGGTTATCCCCAAACATTCTAACATTTTCACACTAACTATTAGCAAGCAAGCAGCCCCTCATAGACGTAAAATTAGTTCCTCTTATCCAACCACATACAAAAACACAACTCACAATACCGCATGTGGTTTACATTAGCTTTACTCACTTTATGAGTATAAATGTACCATTTTGTGACACACAAAACACACAAACCATTAGAGGAAATAAAAGCTACATCTTCCTAGTGGGGAGTCCTTTTACGACATTTTAGACAGGCTACCTGAACAGAAACTAGTCTCTCATTTATTTATAGTGTAAAAAGTAGTAATGAAATTTGGGAGGGGAAAAAAAAAAAAAAAAAAAAAAAACACACATACACCTATGTAAAACCTATTCCTAGTGAATGAGCATTATGCTATGTAGTGCTTAAACTACAGTGTGTGTTAGTTAAAGAATCTAGAACAGCCAGACTCCTGATCATTGTTGCATGCTGTTTATTGTTAACTCTACGTTTAAAATGATGATTCCTATGAAATTTGAAGCAATAAATACGAGTGCGGAGGACAGTATATAAAGCGATGATTTAGGGTAAGTAGGATTATTTTTGTATTTAGAAAGAATGACCTTTTAAAAAGTYATTTAGAGAGTATTTAAAGTCTTTCAAGGGTATTAAAAAGAATGACCTTTCTGATCCAAAACGTATCTTATATTAAGCCAAATAGATCTGAAAACATAATAAAGAGTCATATGCCATATACTAGTTCAGATTGAAATTTCACTTCAGTCTGTACTGGAATATACAGATTTGGGAATGAACACTGAACTGAACACTGAACATATTCCTCCCACATGCAAGATATGTTTTGTCCGAGGTTTTATATGYGGCACTACCATGATGAAGGAGTGGATTTCCACATACTCACACACTTAGGACTTATAAGACCACTTATAACACAAATCAGTATGCTTTGTCCCACAGCTGAATGGCTGGCATTAATCTGACCTACATGTCCTGGGTCTTCTCATCCTATAGAAGCTAAATGAAGCTCCTGAAGATCATCCTAAAAGCATTCCGACTTCCTCTGGTAACAAAGAAAATCTACAAAACAATGTCTTGCTGGAATAATTTGAGTTTGTAATTACACCTATTATTATGTTACAGTAAGACCCGATACAAAGGTTGCATGTAAACACAGTGATTTAGAAAAAGAAAAMAAAAATTTTCCTTTGTCTTATGGAATATAATTTCAGAACCATAAAGGACTGTCTTCAAATACTTTCTTAAGTAACACTGCAATACTTTCTATACCTTCTTTAAATTGTGTCCTTAATTTTCTACTTATACACAAAAATGCTATATGTAAATGCACACATTGATATACATGGCAGAAAAGAGAAAGAAACAGATACTGCAATCTCCTAATTAAATTTAAAAAAAAAATGTTTAGAATCAGTGCAAGATAATTACCAGCACACAGCAGGGATATTAAGGACTCATTAATTGACCTTTAACCTTTAACTTTCTACCTGGGACTTGATTATGTCATCAATTAATAGCAATATCAATTAATAATAATTTTTTCTTCAAATTTATGTCAAGATTGACAGGACTATCTGTTTGCATTTAATATAGAGCACTTATTCCTTTTCTAACTAAAAATCTAATTAAAAACTGACAGTGGATGGGATATGGCAAGGTACTGTTCTCACTTGCAGAATAAGATAGGTAATTATTTGAATTTAAGCATGTAAATATACTGCGAAAAGTCATCTAGAACAACAAAAAAAAAAAAAAACACCAATGCACTAGGTATCTATCTCCAAGCTCTTTTTAACTAGAAAGTCAAAGAAAACTAATTACCTTTTTAAAAACAAATATCATCTCCTCATCCTATAATCTACCTGTATAGAAACTTATGCTAGAAAAAAAGCATACTGACTTATCTGTAGAAACACTGCCATTATTTTTAATTACTCGACAATTGTTTTTACAAATACTGTCTTTAAAATTACATGGAGTTTAAGTGGAAAAACATCCAGCAGGACGGATCTTCAGGTAAAGCAAATCTCAGACTTCACTAAAGTGAATGTATATATATAAATTTATCCTGAAAAGGGGACTTAGTAAAAGAAACTCTATTGCTGCGTGAAGRTCATTTCTAAATGGTAGATATATGGGTATTAGTATCACTAAGTAAAAGCTCATTTTAGATATGAACATACTTGCCTACAAAGTCTTTATGTATGTTACCCTAAGTGCACAGATCATGAAGTCTTTTGCCTTGCACCCAAACCAGAGGACAAACATCTAAATATAGGTACTATTCATGAAAAGTTGAACATCACTAACATACTGTCTCTAAAAAGTAAAATGAAAACACACACAAAAATCTAACAAAATATATATGAAGAAACATATATGAGCATTTTCACCTCATTTGGTTACCAAAAGGAAGGGAAAAAATTAAAATGAGATGGGAGAAGAGCAAGAAAACCTCGCAGAAGACACATTTGAACATCTGGATAATTCTAGCACTACAATATCTGAATGCGTTCTTCACAAAAAGTGAGTYTCTCTAATCTGCTTAAGTTTTTTGAAAATGTTGCCAGAAGGGGAAAGGTAGATAGAAGAAATTAAAGAGGAAATAAATAACCACAGGGTAAGGGGCAAAGGCTTGCCATAAATTAGAAAATGACAGTAAAGACACATTCTCTGAGCACTGAGGAACTAATCATGGATGTCTCATCAGAWGTAAACTGTTATTCACAGGCACTTTCACATACATTGAAGAGTTATTGTAGCATGATGGAGGTAACAACCTTCATCTCCTCAATGCCCTCAACACAGATCAAGCAGTGGAACACTGCTAGATAAAGATGCCTGGTGTTTTAGACTAATATTGTCGCTAATCTATACTTACTGTGCACTTTTAAAGGGRCATAAAGACAACACTGACACTGCTTCCTGCCACACTGAATAATTATATGTCCTTCGGACTGCAGGAGGCTCCAAATAGATTTACTGGATATTCAAATAGATATATTGGGAAAACCAAGCAGCACAATTCTGGATAGATTTTTGTGAAGTTTAATAAACAATTAGCAACAAATTTAGCTGCTTCTTAAATATGAAGATGGGAAAGTATCAGCTTGTTAGCTGCAGTCAGCAAGAAGTCAGTGTAGGGCCAGTTGGCTTTCATTTTATATGCATTTTCTTGGACTAGACAGTCTACCAAAGGCCTTGCAAAGAAATTCACTCTAGTTGCTTACCACAGAGCACAAATCAGAATGGGATTTCACACTTGTTACACAACAAAGCAGTCATAATTAGCACTAGTGCATCTTCTGAAATAGCTTACATTTAGTTTTAGCTTTAAAAAAAAAAAAAAAAAAAAAAAAGAGTAAGACAGCACAGACCAAAATAGTCCAGAAAGCTATTAACACCCAGAAGAGTTAAAAGACTTGAACAAGGAGGAGCGGTTGCAAAACAGAGGAACATCTACTCTAAGTATCTGCACTGGCACTTTTCATTTTTATAGAACAGTGCTTATCACAAGGAACTCCTATTAATTCAAATAGATCATTACCATCATCACAACAGGATATCTTTTGTTACCTATGCAAAGGAAAAGAATGTTTCCTTCCACATTGTGCCATATATCTGCAATAACAGCATAAATTAAATTGTATTATTTTGAGGAGAAAAAAAAATATGTCCAAGATTAGTGCATCAACCTTGTCCAGACTTATTTACTGATATCTGTGTAACTATGTGGTACTTCTAATGATCCCAGAAGTGACATAATTTTGTTCCAATCCRTTTTATCTCAGAATGGCATTTATTAATTGCTACATTTGAGCAGCGTAACACGTTGAGTTGCAAGTGTGATTGCCTGTGCATTATGGTCACAATTCTGCACAACCCTCTACTTACCAGACCAAGCACCAAGTGACTGCTGGAATTTAAGCATATTCACTTTGCTACACAGCAATGATTTTAAACAGATATATTTAAGCACTTCCTGAATCACAGGGTCAGTTATAAAACTACCTCAGAAATAGAGAAGACCACTCATTCCAGCAAACAAGGTCAGGAAATGTGACCAAGACATTTATTTCACTTGTATACAAGCAATGTTTCACTAAACAGATTTTTTGGAGGGGAAACAAATGATTCGAATCAACAAGAAACTATAAGGAAACAAAAATCTCCAAATTCTTTTCCTCACTGAAGGAAAACACTGAAATTCTACCCCCCTCCCATAACCTAAATGATACAGGGTATTTATTATTTATATTTTATTAATCAATAATAATGTCTTTAAAAAAAGGTGCTAATTTGATAGTTTGCACTGTAGGTGACTATTTTTAATACAGTGTGTATTACAATAACACTTTGGAATAAGTGAAATTAACCAATGAGAATTACCTTTCACGGAAGATCATTGATATATACAGGAAAGTACAAGAAAAATAAAATATGGTACACAAAATCCAGAAGTTTTAAGTTATTGCRAAATACCAATGAACATGTATCATTGACTGCAAAAGATTTTTTCTGAATCTTGCCAGAAAAATATTAAATTGTGTCTACAATTAGTATTAACAGTTAACTCAAAACAATGTTTTTTCAGTTATTTTAATGACAATAACAAGCTTCATGCGCCTACTTCTCCTCTTCGCTACACCATCCTATTTTACTCTGTATTGATATCCTGTTCTTTACTATTCATTTTGGTAATGAAATGCGGTAAAGGTGAGTAAATAAGAACAAAAGGGGTTTGAGGCACCATCCAGAAAAGTCAATGCATAAATTCTATATAGTCGTTCCACTGATTCAAGTGTGTTTGACATTAGGTCCTAAACGACAAAATATCTAGTGTATATGGTTATCACAGAAATTTTCACCACTGGAATACAATGTTACAGACATAGTACTAAATTAACAGAAATGAAGATTTTAGTAAGATTTTAGTATTTAGTAAATATTATATCAAAATACAGTAAGTAATCACTTCACATTAATAAGTCTGCAAGTTCACAGAAAGTGAAACACAACGGGGTACTTTGTTTGGGGGCAATGTACTAAACTCAAGCATCTTTCTCTAAAATATTAGCTAAATTTTATTACTATATGTGGGTCTAAAGCCATTTCATTAATGGAATTTTTCTCCTTTTTGCATTTTGTTTTCTCATTTATAAAACAATCATTTACTCTAGAATACCTTAAATCACCATATTGCAACTAATGACTCACAGACAAAACATAGCCTTCCTGATACTTCCTTCACAACTACCCTTTCTGCTTCCAGGATGGTGAGGAATTACTGTTTAAGACAGCAAATGCTATCCTGGTAACAAAATGTTCTCTCTGGCCTACTACCTACTATGGAGCTTTGAGGCTCACCTGCACCCACAATTCTATGCAGCAAGACAAAAATGAAATGGAAGTGCAATTCCGCATGTACAGAGAGAGAATTTCATCAGCCTGGTAAAAATGCCTGTGTTAGACAASGCTGGTACTGTGTTCTCACAACCAGCTGGCTCCTGCCTCCRAGAGCTGCAGCTGATCTACATTTTCCTTTTTAGTTAAAATTATTTTAAAAAAGMAAGCATTCTTATGATTTGATATCTATTCACTGTAGATCATATACATAAGGGTAACAACAAAAATCAGATGTTTTCACTTGTACTTTAAGCATATTTGATTCTGACATATAAAATACTGCAAAGAAAACCTAACAGACAAGATCATGTCTGATGTACCTTGACACAAACCAATATTCCAACCAAAAGCAGTTTTATATCTTCCTGTCTTCCATAGGTACGTAAATGTGGAGGCATTAGGTATTTTTGTCACAACAATGCAGCAGAGCAGGAAGCACTGTTAATTTTCCAAGTGTTTAAACACAATTTCAAGAAACATGGAGTCAAGACTGTGCTTTCTCATTGTTGTTTGCCTTACTATTTGTCATAGTTTGTTCCTTTAACAAGTTATGAAGAAAGAACATCCTGCTRAAAGTTCTCAAATTTCCTCATCAAAACATCAGAAAGAAGATAAAAGAACGGGAAAGCTTATTTCTAATGTTTCTCAATATACGTCCTTTTACCACTTCACACATGTCAATTCACTCCYGTTTCATGGTAGTTCTGCCTTGGACTTACCTGAACTGATTAAAGACATCAAACAAAGCTCCTGTCCTGAAGTAAAAATACGTTAAATGCCAGTCAAATTTAACATATTAGAAATTACATACCACTAAAGAAACGGAAAATATAGTTTACCAATCAGACTTACCAGTCTTTGTCAGATACTGAACATTCTTCATGACTTCCTCAGTGTAAGTTCCTGGCTCATAATTGTCCATCTCACCCGAAACAATGTGAGCTACTCTTGAAGCACGCCCTCGGATTGCACCTGCTGCACGATCTAAATCATCAATATTTTGTTCTCTCAATGCAATGATGCACTTGTTTACATCCTCAAGAATGTGGCTTTCTGCAAACAGAACATAGTCTTCTTTTACATGGCACCTTTACACAATGGGACACTTTTTAGACACTTCCTTCTTCTCTGTAGGTTTGAATATAATCTTACAATACGACAATATGTCCTTGAAAAAGTAAAACTGCTTACTGATTCCTAGAATTAAACGTACTGCAAGACATTTAAGAAAGAGCAGCAATAAACTAGTAAGTTACAAAGCATTAGAAAATATTATATCYCACAAAATCTTACCTGTATAGTGAATATTTGTCCGGTGAAAGAAACTGTATAGGGAGAAAAGCTGTTACTTATTACTTAWACCTTATCAAGTCATTGTGACAAAAGGTTCCATAAAAATGTGCTTCACTCTAGAGAAACAGATGTCCCAACAACTAAACTAATTTCTACATCTGTGTGACCAGATTCTCATATTTAAACAAACTGATTATGTGAACAGAGTAGTAGTATTTTTGGCCGGTACTGGAATGACCTTATTACGTACTATGTTACTATAATATGCTATATTATAATAAACCASATAATAATTTTCTACATTTTAGATTTCATATAACCTAATAGCAATATATTTATGATATTATTATGCCGATGTGCAAAGTAAGTGCAAAGTAAGTATGTGCAAATGACAACTTTGCCAAAATGTAACAAAATGTACACTTGCAATAAATCTTGTCCCCTACACTGCTGCTATACAATGACAGCCTTTCTGAACACTCTGAGCTAATGAGAACAGTATCTCTATATTCTGAAGCTCTTTCCAAGTGAGATACTTCACAAACAGTATCACGTTATTTCACTTGTTTTTCCCTTAAACACAAGTCAGCCTTAATACATCTGACAGTAGGAAAAAAGTCCAGATGAGTTTGTTTTCACCTGTATCTTTCTTATAGGTGCTTCCTGCTACTATAAAAAATGCATTAGATCAACTTCTGACTTCGATCCAAGTATTCTAGTGCAGAAAAGAAAGATCAGGATGAATCATCATCTCTTTGCCGTGAATCAAGATGTCTAATGTAAGAGTTAATTTTCAAAGTGTATTGATAGATGTTTAAAGAATATATCAGATTGCCACAGTCACCTGTGCAATTACTACGAATAGAGCTGTGTACATTCCTATTTTCCTTTGGGATCCAGATGCTAGTAGAATCGGCCGAAAAGCACATCTCAGTTGAACTAACTTTTGGATATCAAAGCTGTCTTTGACAAAGTCATGACTCAGACTGCCTCTGGGACAAAATCGATGGCTCTTTCTTTTCATATTGTCTGAAGAGATGCCCTTCCACTAAACTTAGCACTGATAAGGCCTCAATCAAAACACTTCCATTAAAGTTGTGCACTTAGTTCAACAAAGTTGTGGAAAAAATTAAGAAATAAAATAAAATAAAATAAAATAAAATAAAATAAAATAAAATAAAATAAAATAAAATAAAATAAAATAAAATAAAATAAAATAAAATAAAATANATAAAATAAAATAAAATAAAATAAAATAAAATAAAATAAAATAAAATAAAATAAAATAAAATAAAATAAAATAAAATAAAATAAAATAAAATAAAGAATCAAAAAACTATGTTGTCTGGTCTCCTGAAGACAAAATCAAAAATAAGAATACTTTCTGCAAGTCCTAAAGCATTAAAGCATATTCACTAATGGTTAACCCTGACCAAAAGACAGATTCCTACCTTTTACCATGTACATAATAAAATGGAAGTAAAGAAAATTGATTTTGCACTTCCATTCAGATGACTCCTTAGACTCAGCAATTTATGGCACTTCAGTCAAGGGAGTAAGACCACTAAGGATACGGTGCGAGAGCCAGTACATAGTTTCCTGTTAAAATTCATCCGATCCTCAGCTGAAGAAAACGCAAAATTCTGGGAAGCTGGGTGCAGAATGCTGTGCAGTTTTAGGCCCCCCCAGCAGAGCAATTTTACCAACACACTTAAAATTGAGTTCATCAAATGGCCACTAGGGCAGTTATGAGGCTGGCACATGCAGTATATTTGAGGAGAGGCTTAGACAACCAGGTTTGATTTGCCCTGAAAACGCGGTAAGGAAAAATTCAATTACTATCTTCTGTAACTGAAATAGGGCTCTCTAAGAAGACTAATCCATGTTGKTTTTATAAGTATATGACAGCAGAACAAAAATACAGTAGTTCTCTCCACTGTAGAGACAGCAGGTACATGAGAAAAGCTACAAAGMAGTACAAGAGTAGTGGTGGGGAATGAAGTCGAATGCAGACAATGAGCTGAAGATATAAAGGTATCACAATGGAATATACTTAAAATTCCGCAGGATCAAACACTATCTATGCAAGTCACTATAGATGACTTCTGCTTACAAATTAAAGCAACATGTCTTCTTTGTAGCATAAAGTCCTTCACAGATTTTGTCAGAAAATTCTTCAGACTGTTTGCCACCACCAGGTTTCACACAGCAATTTCTTTTTCTCAATTGACTATGATATCTTAGACATAAAAATAGTAATATATAATTTGCATGCTTCCCTTTCAGACTTTTTTTATGTCTCCACTGGAAAACGGAGAATTACTTGCCTTAGAGACTCATGTTGTATTTTCTGAAATGGGTGGCATTCAGTTCATGAAATATATCCCATTTTCATTGGGATGAATGTCCTAAGCATTTCTTATTTTCTTCAGAAMGTTACCATAAAATATACTCTATTTCTTTCCTCCATACTCTTCATACAAGAACTAAGGAAGCTTCTTTACTCAGCAGGTAAGCTGCAGGAAACAACTGTGCATTTTCATTTACATTTTTTTCCCTTCATTTGTTAGTTTYTGTTAGCTTTCCAGTAATGTATTAGGAAAAGTGTCGGGTAGAAGAATCACATGTAAAAGAGAGGATTCCCCTTCAACACGMGATATGGCCGTGTCATCCTCTAAGCACTCCACAGTCCTTTGTTTGGTCTACTCTACCCCTCTTGTCCTTTTTGAAGGCAGAGCTGCTTACAGGGCTGATGAATTAAATGAAGTAAATAGAAGTCATGAAAAAAAACAAGTTACATTCTCACTTCTAGAAAAGTAGAGATTCAATTTTCCAAATCATTCGCTCTGCCAAAAGAGGAGAGCTGAAGTCTGCAGTTTTATTGCCTTAGGTGAAAAATGACTTGGCCCTAAACAAACTACAAATACATCTGTTCTCTGCCCTTCTATGACTGAGAAATGGAAAATTTATTGGTGCTTTCTAAATTCTGCATTCAAATATCACATCTAGCTAAAATATCTAACATCATAAGAATCTCTTTTAAAAAATCAAAGGGCTTGTAAATCCTGAATTATTTTAAATAATTACTCTGTATCAGATTTTATGTAAAGGTAGTTATGGATTCAGCTCAAATGTTACTCATTGGTTAACAAAAGTCTTTTGAAAAATGCATTAACCAGACAGATTGCAATGAAATAGTTCATAGTACATACCTTAAAATGGATACATAACTAATACCCTAGTAAATAATTTCAGTTGGGGTGCTCAGGAGAGAAGAGCTGCAACCTTTCTGGTTTGGACTAAGTAGTATAAAAGAAATGTGTATTTACTAGAAGATGCTCAGTGTCTGTGCATCAGTTGGAAGATTGGGATAATTTATAACCTTCAAAAGTATTTGATTTTCTTTGTGAGAGGAATAAAGAAACAAAATTTTATAATCAATTTCCTTCTGCTAAATTAGTGCTATATAATTGGAGACCTTTTTGCTTTACCTTTCTTACAATGTGAGTAACAAAGCAGATAATATTACTTTAAATTCTAGACATTTCAATTATGTCCATAAAACACTGTGAAAAGATAATAGTCATACGTCACTCGTAGACTGTTCAAGTGAAAAAACTGGCTTTATGCTAATATTCTCTTGCAATAGCTTTTTATGTGCTATACTGAACATCTGATGAACATGCAATAGTTCTGTTTGACACAGCAACATTTGTCCTATCTGTGGGTTGGTTAACAGATGGAAAGCATTTAATTGACGAGAGTTAATTCAGGATAGAAAACTCAAAAGCCCACGTAAACAACAAATTCTTGGATGTGATAAATTAGTGAGTTGTCTTAACAGAAATAACATAAATTTATCTTCAGACTGTGCTGTTTACTGGTGAAAGTAGTTATACCTCATAAAATACCAAACTTGAGGAAAGAAAAACTGTTTTTTCATTTTATTTATATTTTGATTAAACATGAATCACTCTAGGGTCAGCTCCTCAGTAACCTGGTGTTGCACACCCTCCTTCTGTTTATTACTAAAGAAGTAATAAAAMCACATACAGCTGTATAAGCTGTTTGTTTGCCTATGACTATACAGTATCCCAAGTATACAACATGATATTGGCAAATATAATAATTGTGAAATAACAAAAATTGATAAAGATGACTGAGATAATGCAGTAAGAGGTTAGCATCTGGGATTTTTAAAATGAAACAGACAAGCATTTAGCTGTCTCCAGATATCTCCAGTTGCTAACAGAAAATTCAATTGAGAATCTGRGCTACAAGTGCTTAATATCTGAAGTACAAAAAAACTGCCCTTTTATTATTACAAGATTATTATTCATTATTAAAAGGTGTATTCCCCCTTTAATATTAAACAAGGCAGTATAACTAGGCATTATGATATCTTGCATGGAAGGATATTCTTGCATAATTAAGCATAATTATAATTAATTAAWTAAGAATCAGAGACAGGGGTTTTTTTAAACACTTGTGCAGGGACTGTATTTGTGGAACTGAATTTAAAGGATCGGTAAAATTACATTAATAAAATCACATACTACAAATTATAGAACTGCAATACAACCTGCTCTGRGACCTGATAATAGTTTTTGTATTGTACCTTGACCGACAACGTCCAGCATTCCCCAACATAGTAGCATCATCATTTTAAGCAATTAGTACTATTGATCAAAAAATAATTTTACTCAACTGTTTGGTTGTCCTTATGTAGATACCAATTTTTGGAACTCTTGTGTAGGTTTTCAGCACATCTTATTAAAAGATGCAAGTAAATCAATTCCTACAAAACTGCACAGAAACAGGAAAACACTACTGCCACAGCTGCAGATGGAAGGCCATTAGCAACCAAGCTGCTAGGAAGTACAAAAAAATTAATCCCAAGCTGTATTAAACTTATGCATCTTACACTATACTACACTATACTCTAAAGGCAGCCAAAACTGACTTTTGCTATACCAAAGTGATTTCCAGCCCTCAAACTTCAGGAGAKTATTTTAGTAGTTTGTATGGGCTGTGCTGAGAAAAAGTTCTACCTAAGACTCAGCATGAACATAATGAAATACAATAAAACACGAGCATAATTCAGTACAAATTTTCAGTTTATGAATGACAACTTTAATTACTCCAAAAGGCCAATTCAACTACAGAACTGCTTACTCCAAAAGGCCAATTCAACTACAGAACTGCATTGCCTAGCTACTGCATACCACATATTTATCAGATTTTTCCTCATTAAGGATAGCCAATGCTAGAGTTACCACAAAGAACTGTAAATGGCTGTTCCAAGAGTTCTCTAAGTTCTAAGAGACTAGTCAATAAAAACAGACTACATGTAATGCCAATAAACTCAAATTAGCATGCACAATGAAAATAAATCCTATGTCCATACATACTACTGAGCCATAAATTAGTCACTATTATTAAGCAGATAAATTTTTAGTTAGTGAAAATAATTGCCTAAAGATATCAGTTCAAAGCCTTTTTAAAGATWAACAATGCTAGGACTTCCCAGGGAAGAAGAAAACAAAAAGATACATAGATGTGCATTACGGATTATTTTTTATGGATTATTATTTTAAATGCTGCATAGAGTTCTGGTCACTACTCTCAAATAAATGTATCCATGCCAGCAGCAGGAAAACAGAAAAACTTAATTCACTAAATACCTTACTAAATTACTAATAAATAACAGTGGAGGATATGTCCAGCAGRCTCCCAAATAGCCAAAATGAAAACATGAAATTCAATGGTAAGTCTCCAGATAGCATCTTTCTGCTTCCCTATTTCCATTACTAKGTTAACAGCAAATCCACAATTAGAATATATTACATGGAAAGGTAAAATARGAGTAAGAGGAAATAAAACTTTGAACCATGGAAGAAAAACTAACTCTATCAAGAGAGATAAGTTAAAAATTTGCCTTGCTCTCTCATTCCCTGTCCAAGTATTTTCAGTATGTTTTGCCAGTCGCTTTGACCTAATCAAATTATCTAGATCTCTATTTTAGAGTGCATTTTGCCAGAGTAATTTGAAACATGAGCCTAACCAAGCTCTGAAATATAATGTTATAAATACTTACAGATTTGACCTTGGGATATATTGTCTTTTACTGTTATTAATCAAAGGTCTTTTCTTTAAGCATGATAGAAGAAACAATACTACAACATTAAGAGAAGGGTGATCTCTGCTTTCCAAATCAAGAACACCACACAGTGTCTTAGATCYTTTAATCTCGAGAGTCCTGTTTCAATGACAGTTTTACAACATCCATATGGAGAAAATGGATGGTATTAATAAATGGAAATTATGTTTTCTTTTATACACAGTAAAAACAGCACTCTTCTCACAGCCAAATATCTCCTTTTTAAAAAACTAAAAAACTTAAACTAATTTTGATTCCCAGAATACAAAATAAAACAGTACTGTGATTTGAGTTTRGACAACAAATCAGCAAGCACTAGAGCAAGGATTCTCACTTCCTCCGAAGAAAAAAATAAAAAAAAAAWTCAAAACATTATGATCCACATCACATACAGAAGTGAAGCCACAGGAAGCAGATACATGTTCTACTCCTTAACTGTGAAATAGGCATTAAGCCCAAAAGYTGTAAATCATCAGATACTCTCAGAAAGAAGCTCTCTATAAATATATTTTCAGATATATATAGCTCTTCTATATGTACTTAAAATATACATATAAACTTAAAAGCCTTAGTAATTTAACTGCAGTTGTCCACAGACAAATATGACAGGTGGAAAAAGCCCAAAGACCACAGACTTCTCACTCATAACTGAGAATTTGGTAACCCTACACAAATAACTGTTTTGGGGAGRACAAACTTAAAATAATTATTTCAGGTTGGTTTAAGCAGATGCTACTTAAATTTAACWGTTTTCAATTTTGCAACAATATGCTGTTTGAAAATTAAAAGTATCAAACCGCATACTGACAAACTGAAAATAAATTCCTGAGCAGTTTCGGTAGAACCATAGATAGATTTTTTTTTTTTTTTTTTCACAATTTTCAGAGAAATTTCTCCATTCTTAAGGAGTAAAAGATGAGTCAGTACAGTGTAAATATAAACGTGTACAAAAGTGTAGAACACAAGAATTCCAAACCTATGGTTTTAAAAAGATTGTGATGATATTCTACAGGGTCTCCTTTTTTATTTCTTTTATATATATATATGTGTATATATATACACACAGACACACAAAGATTCTGTCAGAATTGTCTGCAGATGAATAAGAATCTATAAAGTCATGTAATATTAAAGAAAAAGAAAGATCAGATACTGCTATGTAAGCAAAGAAATGTTGGGTTTAAGTAACAGAATCCTAGTTTTGGCCAAAATGAGCAGCACAAGGACCACTATATAATCCAGCTACAATCAGTGAGACATTCTAGGGTCCACAGCTGAAAGATTATACATACCAGAGAAAGCATGCTAGAGCAACAAGTCTAACAACACATAAAAGAAGAAATTAAGAGTATGAGCATGGGAGCCTTGTTAACAAACACAGTTTAAGTAAAGGAGAAAAGATTTTGAGGTGAGCTAGAAGTTAATTATATGTAATCTAACATCACTATACTACTTTTAAAAATCATGGGGATTAGACTTGGACAAAGTCATGATAACCACAGCTTCTGAAAAAAAAGCAGTCATGGAGTAACAGCTAAAAAAGGAGTTTTTTGTTYTTTGTTTCTAAGTGATCACAGACTTGTGTATATTATTGGTATTAACACTCGGCCTTCCTACATCTGGTAACAGTGGAAGAGTATTAGCAGTTTAGAAGGTGAGCATTTAAAATTGGAAAATCTTAACACAGATTCATAGTAGTGAACAAAATATGTAATAAAGAAAAAAAAATGGATAAGAGTGCAATTATGCTGCAAGTGGGCAGGGAGAAGGCTACCTAACCAGTAAAGGTTTACAATAGACTAAACTTACTTCACAGCACATCTCTGTTTTGGGCATCCATAATATATTATTAATTCTTTGAATCGCATCTGGGCCATTTTAGAACACAAGGAATATTCTCAAAGCCAAGGAGAAGAGCTCAGTTTCTGCAGGAAGTCAGAAAACTAGGACATTGCAGTCTATGGGGTACTGGAATTAAAAAAGATCACAGTGACAACAAAGTCAAACTGTGCACTGCCTTCACATGCATTTTAAAAACATCTCTTAAAGCTGTTCATATAAGTTCTCCAAGTTGGACGTGCCAGTATATGCATTAGAACACATACTTCTACGAAAGATAGACTTGACAGATATAAATGAGCTTTAAAGAAGTCAGGAAAAAAAGCAACTTTTAGAGGGAACACATTGGAAAAAAAAACACTAAAAAGGAAACCAGCAGCAGCTGCTAGACTAAAGGTTCAGGCATGCRAGTGGCTTTAACAAAGCTTGCTTTTTCATGAGACCATGTGTTGGACCATTTATGTCTGATGAAACTAAGTGCCAGCGATGGAATGATTTGCTCTGCAGATGAGGGAGTGCACTGCACTGGGTACTTTTATGTTTCTGTGCTACTTCCTCATGGTGCCTGCCAGATACCCTTAACAGAGGAACAAGGACAGCTGTTCCAGGGTGATGGTGGCATCTTGTGGTTGCCTCCACCCTGCTGCGGAATCATGTTCAAGCCTCGGCCATAAGGGGCTGGGAGGAAATCAGCTTACTCAAATTGGCTTCCGATGCCTACCTATTTAGGCAGACAGGTATCCACTCCCCTTATGAGGCATGATGTGGTATATTCGGCTGCTGAGTGAGGACAGCTTTGCTTGTCACATCCCCTTGGCTACTTGAGGCATTTGATGGCTGGAGGAGACCTATCCAGGAGTTCCCATCCTGACCCTGTGGTCTGCAGGCATTGGATCAAGGAATGCACACTGTTGAGGTCCACCGGTAGSGCCAGTCCAACAGCCCACTGCTTGACCTCACAAGACAGTGCATACATGCTGCTTACCTTTAGTTCTAAAGCAGAGGAAAATTCTTCACAGAGATGGTAAGTCAGCTCAGTCTTTCATAACTCGCACAACTTTCAGGCACTATTTTTCCTGATTATCAAATAAGTTCCCAGACAGTCGGATGCTATCTTCTACTGCAAATTTACTTTGTCTATTTAGACAAAGCAACATATGAACCTTTTCCTCTCTCAAAACRCAGTAACAGTGCTAACACAATGAAGTAAAACCAGAGTGGCTTGAACCTCCTTATTGTGTCTTGCTAATTAACTCTATATGTATAAGACAACAAAAGCCTTCTCAAAGAAAATAGATGATATTTTCACAGAAATTTTTCACTTAGCCTCCACAAGCATAGAATCATAGCACAGTTAAGGTTGGAGAGATCTCTAAGAGATCATCTAGCCCAAGCCCCTTGCTCCAGCAGGGAAATCGAGAAGACGTGGCACAGGGTGGCATCCAGGCAGGTTCTGAAGATCTCCAAAGGAGACTCCACAACCTCTCTAGGCAGCCTGTTCCAGGGCTCCATCACCCTCACAGGAAAGAAGTTCTTCCTCACATGGAGATGAATCTTCCTGTGCTTCAATTTGTACCCRTTACCCTTGTCCTACAACTGGCCCCCACTGAGAAGAGCTTGGCCCCCTCCTCCCTACATTCATTCCTCAGGTACTCAAGCTTCTATAAATGTATCAGCAGCAAGATGATGACTAGGGAAAATGTCAGTCCACTGCTGAATGGGGAGGGTGCCTTGGTGATGGGGGATGCAGAGAAGGCAGTTACTAAATGCCTTCTTTGCTTCTGTCTTTACTGTTAAGGCTAGTCCTCAAGAACTACAGTGACCAGATATAAAGAGAGGTAAGGAAGAGAGAGGAACACTTTCTGCTAGTTGAAGAGAATTGGGTTAGGGATTGGATGTCCATAAACTGGATGTCCATAAATCCATGAGCCTGGATGAGATGCACTCAAGAGTGCTGATAGAGCTGGCGAGGGTTATTGCTCAGTCACTCTCCGTCACCTTTGAGAGGTCATGGAGCGCAGGGGAGGTGGCATAGGACTGGAAGAGAGCTAACATCACTCCAGTCTTCAAAAAGGGCAAGAGAGAGGCACCAGGCAACTACACGCTGGTCAGCCTCACTTACATCCCTTGAAAGGTTATGGAGCAACTCATCCTAGAGACCATCTCTAGGCATGTCAAGGAAAAGAAGGTAACCAGGACTAGTCAGCATGGATTCACTAAGGGCAAGTCATGTTTGACAAAACTGATAGCGTTCTATAATGACATGACTGGATAGATGGATGTTGGGAAAGCCATGGATGTTGTCACAGGGAAGCTCCAGAAGTGTGGATTGAATGTATAGACAGTGAGGTGGATTGAGAACTGGCTGGATGGTAGAGCTCAGAAAGTGGTGATGAATGGGGCCAAGTCTAGGCCTGTGGCCAATGGTGTCCCCCAGGGGTCAGTACTTGGCCAGCGCTGTTCAACTTGTTCATCAATGACTTAGACGAGGAGACAGGGAGCACCAAGAGCAAGTTTGCAGATGATACCAAACTGGGTGGAGTGGCCCACACTCCAGAGGCTGTGCTGCCATTCAGAGGGACCTGGACAGGATGGAGAGRTGAACAGTGAGGAACCTCATGAGGTCCAAGTGCAGGGTCCTGCACTTGGGCAGGAATAACCCCAGGCACCAGTACAGATTAGGGGCTGACCTGCTGGAAAGCAGCTCTGTGGAGAGGAATCTGGTTGACAACAAGTTAATCATGAGTCAGCAATGTGCCCTCATGGCCAGGAAGGCCAATGGGAACCTGGCCTGCATCAGAAAGAGTGTTGGCTGGGGAGGTTGTGGGAGGGGATTCTGTGATTCTTACTCCCAGGGAAAAAAAATCTAACCATGTTTCACACTGCAAACATAACTCCAGTACATGCATTTCTCCCACAAAACAATTATTTCATTTTCTAGTTATGAAAAAAATGTGTTCAGGTTTGAAAAAGACATGACAAAAAAACCAACTGACATTGTATCTAAATTTATTTAAATGCAAAGTTTTAATTAACAGCTAGGTAACTAGTATATATGACCTAAAGGAATATACTTTTSTTTCATAGTAGATAGGACAGAAATTCTCCGCTGCTTTGTCAAACACTCAGCAAATAAATTTTCTGAAATTTMATAAAGGGATTATTAGCAAGTGGTGAAAGAAACAGCATGAGTATTTCTAGCTTAAATAGTTAGCTAAAACTATAAACTTAGAGCGCACCAGAGCTTAGGGGGAAGAACTAAGCTCTGGGCCCCTCAGAGCATGCTCAAATTTATTCCTTTTTGACAAAGTCCTAAAGCATATACTTATAACTTAACCCTTAGTCTAAATGCCAGAAAAAGCAATGAGATTTAAAACCTTAACATCAACCAAATACTTGCATGTTGTGCTGAAGAGCAGCTGAACCTAGATCATGATGATATTGAAAATGTGACAAAC
The DNA here is from genome assembly GCA_003342815.1 of Eudromia elegans. Lineage (NCBI taxonomy): Eukaryota > Metazoa > Chordata > Aves > Tinamiformes > Tinamidae > Eudromia > Eudromia elegans. The sequence goes on along the minus strand of PTEX01000052.1, from coordinate 1,446,318 downwards.
ACAAATGCTGCAAGACTATACGCTTTAAGTTTTGCCTTAGCATCTGTGGTCTCACTAGAGAATCAATCCGTAATCAGTGTAATTCTGCATTCATTTATTTTAAATTACATTTAGAAGTAACACAAAAGTCTTCTATATTATTTGAGATATATTGGCAAAACTGTCAAACTCACTTCAAGGAACATTCTAGCAAAATATGTTTTAACAGAAATTTCCACACATTGAAATCTCATCTCAGATAGTATTTTATCCATTTTCTATATTTAAACTTTTTACAGATATTTCTATCAACCACTATCAACAAAAGAATATTATTGAATCAATTAAAGCCATGCATTGGTAAAGATGATCTTTGAAAGAACACCGTAAATGGCTCTGTCTCTTGGCTACACCAAGTCTTTTAYCCAGAAAGGGCTGGAGCACTCATTTCTGCTTATAGGTTTTACACAGTAATATCCATGTGCCAAACACAAGGGAAAAAACATTATTCAGTTATAAGGACTCCAGTCCAGCAGTTTCCAGTTATCATATCAAACATCCTGTTTTTGAAAACAAACAAATAGAGTAATGAACATCAAGCTAACTCCCTTATTATAGTCCATCTTCATATTTAATGAATCAAAAACAATGTGGGGAAAATGTCCATAAATCTGACTTCACTATGCTTTCAAACTACTGACTTTTTTTTGTGTGTGTGTTCTATATGACTACAGAAGCCAAGTAGCCATAACAACTGGGATTAAGTTCACTAGAAAAGGATGAGCAAGCAAAAGGCATACTAACCATAAAGAAATACTAAAATTAGGCAAGAATTATTTGAGATATTTTCTTTCCTGTCAACGCTAAACTGATTCAAGAGAAGTTGAAAATGTAGTATTTTGTTTTAAAGGGCAAGTAGCAAATAGCTATTTTATATCTTCTCTTTCAATTTTTAGGACTCTCACTGCTTCAGTAATAACTACTGACATCAGAAGTCTCTCCAGAGAAAAAATTTGGAAGTACCCTTTACTTGACGAATATTTATAACTCCAAAAATTCTTTAACACTACTGTGGATGTATTCAGTTTAGGAAATGTTTTTAAATCACTTTTTACATGAGAAACTGGATCATGTGATTTGATCATTATTTCTGTGTTTATCACAAAGTTCTGCATGAAATGAATCATCCACATGCAAGTCTAGAATCAATCCGGGTACTCAAATACTCCCTGCACAGCTCAAGGAAATGCTGAAGTGCCTAACAAAACTCACATTAGTCTCTTTTWCTTCCTCAAATTAAAAACAAACAAACAACTAAGTGCTGTTAGAAAAATTCTCTTCTTGATAGCATGATATTACACTCTTCTATGCCTTTTTCTGCTGAATGAGCACTACGTTGCATTATTTTGAGGAATGTAACTTGRGTGGGAGGAGAAAGGGATTGTGAAAATCTATTTTAAGTGTATACACATGAATATGCACTTCCTTTCCTAAAAGGAAAAAGCTTCTCACAGCTGCAGAGAAAAGTTTGAAAGTTGGAGCTAAATGAATCTCAGATACTGAATAAAAGTATTCAAAGCAAATAACATATTCTGCTTCAGACACCTAAAACAGTTTATTCAAACCACTTCTACGTGCATCCAACATTATGCTGAATAGAAACAGTATTCTTTTAAATAGATTTAACAGCTTCAAAAAGCTTTATGCTAACTCATCTTCTATTGGTTTACTGTTGAAAATGTAACACACTTTTGATAAGCCTTCAAACTATCCAGAAGAATAGTAAGATTATCATACCTGAAACAGCAAGAAAATCATCAATGCTTGTTATGTCATCCACAGCTTCAGTAAGAACATGGATGTGATTCTCCCATGTACTCCTATACATCTCCATGTTGTTTTTTACAACTTGACTTTTTGGTCTGGCAGCAAGAGCTAAAGCAGCATTAACAACCTTCAGGCAAAAACAAAAAAACACCACCTAAGTATCTATATTCTTTGAAAGAATTATGATTTTTACTTTCTAATACAAATCATAAAGYAGCATTTCTGGGTTTTAGTGGTCTTTTTATTTTCACAGTAGGAATATCAGTTAGATATTGCCTACCTTAATCTCCCTGTTGTCTCTAATAGAATGACTCTCATAGAATAGGCAATTATTTACTTTTTAAAAATTATTTTACTTATTTATATTGTTGTTTTTTTAATTGGGGGATCCACRCTATTTCAGTTTCAGAATATTAACAAAGAAAGCTTTTACTTTCAAAAGGTACAGATCATTTATTATGTCATTAGATTATTTAAACTTTTACAGCAGCTGAAATTAAATTTAATGACAAATATTAATAGTCAAATTCCCTCTAATAATGAAGGAATGTAGATACATGTGCRGCTTCACAAAACACTTCTTTGACAGTCTATTTACCAATGAGCTGGATAAGGAAGCACAGACCATATGCTTATTAAATTTACCTCTTACAGAAAATAGAAGGACCACCATCACCAGCTGTCGTTTTAGCAGTTTACCCATGGAAACATTCTGAAAAAATACAGCTCAACTGTCTGGTCCAGTAAGGACTTAAATGACTACCCCTTTTCCTTTTCTAAATGTACAYCAGCTTGTACTAAATGCAGTATCCTCCTCCTATTTTTCATGCATCATTTCAATACCGTCTCTTTCCTAAGAGTCTTTACAATTTTAGTCACACTCCAGACCTGCAAAACATACAGCAACAGCATTTATCCACAATTAATCTAGCAACAGCTTTATGATCAGTCAGCAGACTTGTCCTCACGGTATCATCATGCCCCTAAAAGAAAGCAATCATTCACCTCTGTTCCACAAAAAATACGTAACACAACTCTCCTCTCTCATTTATCAGCTTATATGGAATTGTCCAGAAATATACAGCACTCTATTGTAAGTCTGATCTCTCCTAAATAACACAGAAGGAAGAAAAGCAATCAACATACCCAGAAAAAGAGGTAAAGCCAGCAACCTTAAAGTTTCTGCTTCTTATAGCAGAAGTATGTTTCCAAAGTCACATTACTGTAAAGGAAGTGAAGYACTACTCAGCTACTTCAGAGAGAGTAATTGTTTGCTCAGAAGCATAAACTCCTGTATGTAAAGAGCATAAACCCATCACTAACTTCCTGAATAACTTAAATTTTCCTGCAGAACAAATGCTATGGGACACTGTCAGACATGCTATACTTAGATTTTGCCATATTGGCTTCACTGTGCATATATTTATGCCCTCTGTAAACCACTGCTTACAAAATACTGCTTCTACTTCATTTTGGAATTCTTTTCAATGATTTCAAGCTCAGCCACGTTTCATCCTTTGGAAGGAAACGACTGGCTAGAGGTTAGACTAGACTTCCTAGTCTAGTTGTGTCACAGACATCTCTTTAGTACCACAATAGCATATTAACCAAGGAGGTATGGAGGAGGAGGAGGAGAAAATGAGAAAAATGAAACAGAAATGGAGAAATGAATGAATATTGTGGAGAGTAACTAAGTACTTACTCATGCCATGATTTACATATTGATCAAATGAATGTCGGGAAAACTAAGAAACTAAGTAAGTGTGATTGCAATTAYTAGTTTACAATCTGTTTTGCTTTTTTTTGCAAAAACAGTGGAAAGGAGATTAGAAGTGGTGTTACTACAAACACGCATACATTATTCCTATATGATGCAAAAAATGAACATACATACTATAATCTGTCTCAAAGCCTCTAGCAAGTGTCGTATCACACAACAATTTTCAAAGAAAACAAAAAAGTGAGCCAGTGAGACAAGTTTCTGTTTGTCAGACCCAACAGCACAGTACAATTACCTAATAGTTACAGGAATCAAACAAACTAGTTCAGTACTTCCTACTTCTATGGTTGCTTCCAGTGTTGTGTTTACTGGTGCATTTCCTGATGGCTTTTGATTTGGAATTGAGAAGAGCAGACTGTTGGACTGCCAGATATATTTCGTGTTTGATTATTATACAGATATAACAGACATGTAAACCACTTGCAGATCATGCTACTTCTCTTTGCTTTCTTAATGACATTTTAGCAAAACTGTTTCCAATGGGAAATCACAAAAACACAATAAGGGTAGTCATCTGCTGCCTTGAACTTAGTGCTGCTTCTGTGGAAATCATTTAAAGGCCCAAACTAAAAACATAGAAGCTGACAGTGAATGTGAAAAAAAAGGATGAAGCTGAAGTGAGAAAAAAAAAAACTTTCCAGGAAAAATACCTTCAGATTTTAAGGACACAGAGAAAAATAAATTGTTTACAGAACATTAACAGCATTTTTTGTGCAGTATGAATTTACAGTGAATGCCTTCCAAGAACTTTAAGAAACTCAATCATTCTTAGGCCTTCCTAATGCCTGTGCTGACTACAGAGAACAGAGAATGAACAGAGAATAAAACAGAAAGCTTGTGTATTGCTACAGAAGCTGAGGCCATTCAGTATGTCTAGTTGGTATTTTAATAATACAAAATGCAAACTTGTTGAGGATTCTTTTCTAACACAATAGGTGCTGCAATATGAAAGACAAAAACCTCAAGGCATTTTATAGCTAATTATTCTCTCTGAATACTACCAAAAAACAATCAATCAGCCACCATGAGACTTTCAGGGGAATTTAAGAGCTGCAGTTTAAGAAGGCGATGTTTTGTTTTTAACTTAAAACTCTAATTGGAAAAATTCAAGCAAAAGCAAACACCAAAAGAAGTCTATCTGCATAAAAGCAGATCAGACCTTCTAATATTTTACGGCAGTCCCCAGCTCTAGCCACCACTGTACCACAACCAAGTAGAAATGCCACACACACCCCCCACATAGGGTGACTTACTCCAGGGAGCTCACAAGTGAAATCACATGACTTGAGTTCCCCGTTGTTTCTATTTTTCTACTGAGAACATGAAAGCATTAAAGTTTCTTACATTTTGTTCAGTGGATTTAATAGCCTAAATAAAATACARAATTTTCTAAAAAATTACTTTATCATTTGATATTCATTACCTCACAAGGTCTGTGTATAAAATCTAGATGGAGAAGAGTAAACTATGGAGCCCAATGAAATCAGCTTGTGTGCGCCCTTACAGCAGCTGGAGCAAAAGAGCAACAGGGGTCTCTGCCTCAAGAATCAATTCAGTTTCATAAACATAGGATCATGTTTAATACAGTTATTTTTTGTTAATCAGGTCTTTCAACATGAGTAATTTTTAATAATTTATTATACTTCACTAGTCTTAAGAGTTGTCAGGCCATGTACAAAAGATTCAAAGGTGGTTTTACAGTATCTCAAAACTAAGTTTGCTGTAATGAACCATTTATCCAAGTCCTCTCTACTTATCAAGCTGACAGAATCAAGGCCTAACAAGTCTCCATTTCTCACTTCCCTCTGCCCCCTTTTTTTCTTTTTAATATAGCTGCATTTCAAACTCAGTTTAGACTCCTTAGGGTGTATGTTATAGCCTCTTCCAGACAGCCAAACTAAAGGTGTTTTAAGAATAGAATTCAAACAAACTTAAGCAAACTCTTCTGTTCCTAGAGTAAGCCTCTTGAGCTTCTCGAGTAAAYATTTTGGTATGGCACAGCAGGAATCATAAGGCACAATGCAGGGGGGAGAAAATGTAGGTATTAAATGAACTACAGACAACCTGCTGAATTGAAAATATAATGACCTTAAATACTCCTTTTATGCATTTAAATATCCCTTTACTGTATTTTACATATTCAGTAAACTAATGTAAATAGTTAGGAATGAAGTCTGACAGGAAACCTGTTGAGCTCAACAGGCAGTCCACTCTAGAACAATGTTAAGATTTCAAGCACCAAGGCACTATAGATGCAAAGAGAACTAACTCTCCAAACACATCTCCTAAATAAATAAAACAAAAACCTAACAAATCTCAGCTAGTTCTTTACAAACAATATTCCTTTTCCTTTCTTTTTTTTGGGCAATTAGTCATCAAGGCAAATGCTGTTGTCTAGTGCAATTATACCTGTAGGAGAGAATACACAACTTAAAGCTCCTTGGTTCTCAGAAGAAATACAGCCTTAGATAGAGCGCGGGGGCTAAGCAAAGSTAACCTCCATTTCACCAAGGACACAATGAGCCAACCCTGCCGGTATAGGTTACAAATCTTGTTCCTCAGCTACCTCATACAACAGCCACAGCATGACAACCTAGTCTGCACAGTACAACGCTGTTTTTCAAAACAAGTATGAAAATGTCCTCAGCATCACAGTCTAGCCCAGAAGGCAACCACAGTTAACTACTTGGATGTAAGAGGCAAAAGGTCTTGCAATACCCTTGTAAGCCATATTTTACTGTTAATGTATGCTTACTCTCACCCTCTTCCAAACAGGTCCTTCAAAATAGTGTAGGGTTRTGGTAGGTGAAAACAGCTATAATGACCCAGTTCTTCTACAGAACTCTGCTCTTTTTAATTTAACTTCTGCCCTGTTGGTTTACTTAGTGTGTGTCAAGCATGATGTTGGTCCACCTGAAAGTATATTAGGCCAAACTGGAGGTATATGTAAATAAAGAATCCAGGCAAAGATAAACCTGCACCCTTGGATGTTAGTCTCCTACATTCAGAATGTTTTTATAATCTCAGTTCTGAAAGGTTTAACATTTATCTGCAATCCTCACCTATTCCAGAGGAACGAGAAGAGTCTAAGAATTCTTAAAATGTACTACAGAAATGAAACACATGGGTAAAAATATCAAATTCTACATTAAGAAATAATTCTGTAGATTTCTAGCTTTGCTGCTCAAAACCAGAACTGCCCTTGCTTGCTTTTGCAGATACTTTTGTCAGTATTAACGTAAAATAGTCAAGAAACCTTCCCTCTCAAAAGCTAGTAACAATTTGGCTAAAATTTATTTTTCATTTCATGAAACATCTTAGTTGCTCTTTATTTATTCTATTATTACAGATAAAATACCTTTATAAGTTAATTGATCATGAAATGTTCATGCAAATACAGGAATAGTAAGCAGTGTGTTTTTCATAATACCATTTCTTTTGCTGAACATCTCAAAATATTTCAACTTTTTTTTTATTATTATGTACAGAACAGTACTGCGAGTGTAACATAAGTGTTTGTATGTATTCTAATAATATAAGGGTTTCCCTCCAATTGCGAATTCTTTATCTGCCTTTTTCCCACTGCTATATGGAAAATTTTACTGCTCAAAATTGCAAAACTCCAAGATTAAATGGTGCTTATCTTAGAAGGCAGCACACCCTGCACAATGAATATCTCACTAATAATTACATAATCTGAATGCATGCATACCACATTCACCATTTAGACAAATCAATAATCATCAGTGAATTCATTCCAGTTTTACCTATGAAGTTAAAAAATAAAATTAAAATCAAACAAACTTCCATTTTGCTGCAGGAAATTAGAAACTTATAAACTTAAATGACTGCAGAGAAAAATCAACTTTGAAGTAAAAATGGTATTTCTGAAGTAAAAATTAATTTCTGCTACCAGATTCAATACTTGAAGTGTACATTTTCAATAAAAAGAAAGAAAATTATATCTGAATGCATAATAATGCATTGAAAATATGCATTTTTACCCTCAGAAAAACAAGTACCTGGAAGAAACTGTTCATAAAAATCTGCTTACAAGATTAAAACCAGTAATAAATTAAAACAGAGCGGGATGGAAAATACTGAACTGTAAAAACATTATAGAAATAGACACAAACTGAATGATTCAAGAGAAAACACTATGGTCTGTGATATTTTCGGACTATCACATTTTCTTGATGTTTCTCTGAGTCTTGCCATTTACTCAGCAGGCATAAAATGGACTCCTCAACCTTGTAATTGAACATATTAATATTTGCTCTTCACTTTCTATTTCAACTGCATTTATCATTCAAACATGTGAAGCAGTATGAATATTCAGGCCACAGTGTAACCCATATTGTTCTTTTAAGAACCAATGGTCTTGAACTTATACAGCCTCAAGGTTGACAAACTCAGATAACATTCATACAAACTGATGTGTTTTGCTTTAAACAGATCACAATTGCAGAATTTTCTATATATGTAATTTTAAATATGATAAATACAGAGGGGAATACCATTTTAATACTAATATCTTACCAAAAATGTACRTGAAGCTGCACATTCAATTGCTTAAGGTAAAAATCTCAAGTTTTTGGACTGCTGTTAGCAAGAGGAATTCACACTGGAATATACATGCACACTAAGTCAGGATGCAGTAATACTTCTTAAACTAAAACAACTACGTTAACCACAGAAAATAAATACATTAACTGATTTTTTGATGCTAACTTACTGTTTGGTCTCAATATAATTGAATTGTGTGCAAGTTTTAGTCTGAAGGACTATGAATAAACATCTGTGTTGTGTAACAAAAATAAAACATACACTAGTGCAGTGTGCTGGAAATTAATTGAAAAAGTCATACCTGTGGGCACAAAATCTCTATGTGATTAGCTGCCATTTGGACAATTTTCACTCCATCTTCACTTGTTGACAATGAACAAGCAAGATTAGCAACCTTAAATAGATGAAAAAAAATCATTTTTTAAGTATGTATCTATCTTCAGACTCTAAAATATACCAAAAATATATCTGCTAAAGAGGAAACTTACTTTTTGTTAGGGAAAAATATATTTATTCATATCTTGGCCAAGAACACATTTGAACAAGAAATTCAGGAAAAAAAGCATGGTGGAAGTGAGAAAAGGGGTGACAAGAACAAGAAACCTCATGACCTGTCTCCATCTTACAGGTTTGGCACTTAATAGCAGAAGCATGGTGTTCTCTTCTATTTGGATATCATTAGCAGATTTCATATTCAGATCCTAAGGCTTCAGCTAGATTGCTTGTGGTTGCCTCATTTTTCTGAGCCTTTCAAASCATGTGCTCTTTTTTTTTTTTCGTCTCCTAATTTTTAGGACTTAAAAGACCAAATAACATTAGCCTTATTTTGCCATAATAAGATATAGATAGTGATCTACGCCCAGAGCTACCCATAGATAATTACTTTAATTGGTGGTATGATTTTCTACTAGAATAGTCTTACACTACAGCTTAGGCTGAAAATGCACTTCTACAAATAACATGAGTTTCTTATACACACCCAAGACCATTTTATTTTACTACACACTATGGATAAAACACAATTTCCTCCACAATTAAAAAAAAMCCCAAAAAACAAAAAAACCACACCCTCCAAGTACTTCATAGTTTCATAAGTTTGATGAAACAGAAGAAAAAGAACCGATACCACTTCAGTTCTTTCTAACTCAACACTGGCAGCAGGTAATACATGTGTTTCATAGAGGATGTAACAGGAGTTGGCGTATGGGGATCTAGTAGACCTTCTCATCATGTTAAGATCATATAAGACCCTCATGTAAACTATGGCACTTATTTGAGAACAGTTAAGTGATACAGCCATTGCTAAACTAGCTGTATTCCATACAAGTCCCACTCATGTTTCATGGATCAGAAATTGCCCTCTATAACACTGTAAGTATCAACACAGATATAAATATGCCTAGTTATTTCATAATTATTCAGAACTCATGCAATGGTTTATATGACTGAACTGCCAAAATGTAAAAACAACTCCTCCTTTACTTAAAACTGAAGCATACTACTATAATTGATCACTACTGAATAATTACTTTTCTTTAAACAGAGACTTTCATTATTGTCAGTTAACTGACATAAACATTATCAGTCAGCCCAAGGCCAAATAAATTATTTTACCCTACAAAAATTCATAAGTCGTGACTAAGAACGAGAGCTAGAAACATAGTATTGCACATATAGCTATGTTTACCTAGAAACTCTTCACCTGCACAGTCATAGTATTCCTAGTCATTTGTTCCTCATCTCTACGATATATAGTCTCATCTGCTTAAAGTTAGGATTATTATTGAAAAAAATCACTTTTCAAGAGTAGTTCACACTGCATACTATACACATTTACTACAAATGTTTTGGTATTAGCAAAGATGCATTACTCACTCCTAATGCTTTAGGAGTGAGTCGAAGTTTCTTTATTCATTCCTTTGGGCTGAAAGTAAAGATTTTTCAATGTTACTTACAAAAAGTAATTCATATAATTATAATACTGAATATTTTACTTGAATTTTTGCCTCAGAGTTGCTTGTGCATCCCACATATAACACCAGACTCATTCGTGCTGCATTAATATATCATCACACTAAAAAAATTATTCTGAAAGGTTAAAAGCCAAAATTCTGATCTTCTTCGTAAGGAGCTCTTCACTGCCTAAAGCATTAACATTTCGAAGTGCAAGAAAATGCAATACAAGCCATCCTCCAGAATAAAATACACATTCTCAGATAGGTTTTTCTCTTTAGGATGAGGTCTCATGTTTCCAGCTTCATTGCATAGTTCATGGAGAAAATCATTTTTTGGGGATCTACTGTAAGAGTATACATGGTGGACAGATCCTAATTGTCATTATGCAAGAGTACTAAATTTAAGTTTTATGCTGTATGCAAGAAATGCTGCTGACAGCCCCTGTCACAAGTTGCATCATATAATCATAGCAATTTAGTTTGGAAGAGGTTTCCAGAAGTCATCTAGTCTCACCCCTTCCTCAATTATGCACGTGAATGCTGAAACAATCTGTACCAATGGTTGCTACTGAAAGAGATCAGTATCTTGAGTCAACTGAATGGATTTTACCATGTCATATGAAACACTAGAAGAAAAATAAATGTGGTCCTCTCTGGCTAAATATGCTCAGAATATGGTTGGAGAGCACCTCTTAATTCATGAGTAATCACTTTTATTTGCAGTCAATGACCACAGCATTTTTTAACTTGGGGAAAAAAAAGATTTTCATTTTATGTCTCTCTCTCCTAACTCATCAGTTTTAAGCTAAACAAATAAAGTTAGACTTTAAATTTTTAAGTTAAATAAATGTGTAACAGTATTATTAAAGCACTAGCAGAAAATTCTGGATACAATCATCAGACAGTTGCATTAAGTCACTTTACAACTAAAATCTAACAAAGGTCCATTTGCGGCAAAGAACAGACAAAAATCCTAGAACACAAACTTACTTAAGACTTCAAAAGAGAAGTTCACATTCAAAATTATTTTTCACAAAAATCAGTACGTAGTTGGCTAGGCACTCAAAACTCCAAGTTTTACTGCATTACAACTTTTCCTCTTGGTACTTAGAATTCATAAAAACAGTGCTTTTACAACAGCTAAATTGGTATTTTACCTCCCACTTCGATTGGCATTATGAAATCTTTTGTTTCCATTGGAAAAAAATAGGCAAAATTTTCTTGTTAGTACTTAAATGGCAACATTTGTTTATATAGCTTACGCATAGGCAAAAATATTGTCAGTCTCAGGACAAGGTGCTTAGATTAATAGCTGCTCCACCTTGAACAATCAAGACTCTCATAAATCGTTAGCATAGCCTCAACCWTCTGTTGCATTGTTCGTCTTTTCCTCACTGCATCCTGAAAGGATTTCCTTACCATCACAGTCCCTAATACTATAATCCATATAAATCATACAGAAAAAGAAGTTAAACCTGGTTGAAAAAGGATGAAAAAATCTGAAGTGTAATTTCTTCAAATGTAAGGTAGGGATGAATTATTGGAGAAATTCAAATCACAGTCTTTTCTGAAGCTGTCATGTTGCTAAAAAGGATGATGGGCTATTTCATCAATACTAAATTACTGCAACCTATAAGAAAATCAAGTCCTACACACCGAGAAGATTTATTACCTTGCTTCCCGGAAAATATCACACGCATCTGGGAAGGTTTCTCAAAAGAGACAAATCTGTTATTATGCGACAGTCCATGTCCTGAGCAACAAATACACATCACATTTGTTTGGTATTTTCTACAACGATGCACTACCTTATCTTCAAGGGTCTTCAAGTCCAAGTACATTGTACTGTCAAAATAAATAAAATTGTGGGAGAAAAGCCAACAATTCTCAGTCAGAAAAGCATTCTCTACTGTACAAGCAAAGCTTGGCATACCTATAGATAATGAAATTCCAAATCTGAAACTAGATTTTTAGGTAGCAAAAGGTAAATACATCACTGCACTTTATCACAATCTACTTCATCCCCAGCTACGAGCAGCTTTATTCATCAACAGTCCACATTAAGAATAAAGAGTTAAATGCACCACACAGCAATGTTTTGCAGGCACTTCTAAAAAAATGTAGGTTATTTTCTTGGGGATAAGACATCGCCCAGCTCACTAAATTCCCCTCATATAAGTTGTAATAAAGAGATGTTCTTTAGATGTTACTTAACTCCTCCGTAAGAGCATAATTTCTGCTTATTATGTCAGTCCARACTCCTAGCTCACTTATATTGCGCATCAGTGACAACTAAGCTCTTTTCAAGAAAGCTTCTTATGCTTGTAAAACACCTTCTGTCAAGAACTTCTTTCACTGACRAAGGTTCTGCTCAGGCTTAGCATCACAAGGCTCCTCACTGCTCTGCTAGGTAAGCTCAAAAGATCTTTAATATTTGTTAACATAGTGTGAGCAAGATCCTGGGGACCCTAACATCTCCTGTTTATTCTACAGATACTCTAAGGAACATGCTGGGGGTAAGGATAGCCTCAGATGAAAAATATTTTAAGAGCTGTTACTATGTTTTAAATCCAAATTAAGGAAGAGACACAAATCATTATTGCAACTAAAATAAAATATGAAGTGCTACACATTGCCTGAAGACTTTAGAGTAAAAGAAAACTTCCATTCTCTTCCAAAAGTTATCAGCTGTTAACATGTAAAGATAAGAGAGATGCAACATACAATTTTTTTTTTTATATATAAGCTTATAAAATAAAGCTTTTCTCTACTATACATTTGTAAAATGAGAACGGATGAAAACAGAGTATCTTAAGGAAACAGGCATTCAGAAAAATCCAATAAAAACTACTCAAAATTTATGCAAACCTCATTTTTCTCCATTCTCACTGTAATTACATTGCTGCTATTTTTTTCAAAAAGCCGCAATTCTACTAAATTAAGCATCCATGTAAATCTCTCAGTTACAACTCTCAAATATCCACAGAATCTTACAAAAACCTCAACTACCTTGAGCCAACCAAAATAATTTAATTATTTAAACCCCTCCATTGACTATAAATCAGAGAACTACAATGACACTTGTGCAGCTTTTAAATTAGTAACAAACAGAAATGTTTTCTCACTTTTTTCTCCTACATTTTGTACATATCATCATTCGATAGCAATCAGAAATAAATAATTCATAATGGAAGTCAAACTTAGAACTGTGATATCTTGTCAAGAAATGACCACAGTTGTCAGCAGCATGTGTGTTTGTTGTTCTTCCATGTTTTGCACTGTTCTCAGACACAGACAAGCAGAGCGAAGTCAGAGTTATTCTGCAGTTTCCCAGATAGTTATGCCAAACTATTTCGGTTCTGTTTAAGTCTCAATACAACTACCATGTATTTCATAATAGCATGAATTTGCTACAGAGTAAAAGAATAATATGATGTCCTACGGCAAATTAAAAGTTTGGCAAGATAGAAGTAGTCTGTAAAACCACTTGGAAATATATGGTAGAAATACTACGTTTAAGCAAGCTTTTCACTTCAAGTAGTAATTTGACAATAGAACCGAGGCTACAGCAGACCAGAAACTATGGCAATTTTTATCTTGAAGCTCAAAAGTAAACAATAGATTTACTGATCTAAAAAATCAGGTTTAATATCAGTAAGGTCACATTTCCATCTTCAAAATTAAGTCACTGAAATTATAAATGAATATGAAAAAAGATACAAGCAAAAGTGACTTATTTCTGTAGCACACTTACAGGTATTKGAAAAGCTTAAATAGCCCAAATATTACCAAATTTTGAAATGAGTGGTCATATTAGATGATCAGATGACATTATCAGAATATTCTTGGGTTTTACTCCTAGTGACAATTGACCCATGATCGTTCTGTGAAAGGTGCACTTTCTTGCATGCAGACACATACCTCAGAGAAGCTGACTTTATTAATATAAAAAAATACACTGAAAAAACCTAGAAAGGTCAGCAATGGATAATGACACTATTTTATACTTTTTAAGGAAAACTCTGCATTGATGTATGTATATCTTCTAATCATTGTTACATTTTTATGTGCTTTTATGATTATATGMGCTTTTATGATTTTTATGAGCTTAATAAAGCTTACACAGACCGAACATTTTTGGAGTGGCAAATYGCATTCCTGTGCACTGAACACTGACCTCCAGCAAGCAATAAAACAGTACCACAATGTTGCTTGTTTTTCAACTCATTTTCTACTGTAAAACTTAATTTCTTCTCAGATTAAGCTGAACAGCAACACTGAGCTATTTGTTAATTGCTGTCAGTTTCCACATTATTACTTTATATAGTTGATAAAGTGCCTTATCAGCCACTTCTGGCTGAAAGTTCAAATATTATTTTAATTTTTATTTATTGTGGATTTTGTGGGATTGAAGTTAGAAACCATGCTCAGCAACATACTTAAAGAAATTGTTAGCTACTTTCCCTATTTCTCCCTCTTAGCTGGCCTCTGACTCTTGCAGAAACATTCCTGAATCTGCTAATTTAACTACTGGAAATACATGCAAGCCTCTTTGATGATCTTGTGATTCTTTCTGCATTTCTGTTTTRCACTTTATACATCTCTACCCTTTCCTGCAGAACTATGTTGCACGATATTAATATCATAACTATTGTTTTGACCAAATRAGCTCTACCTTATGCCCTGAATTGCCTATGTTCAACTTTATCTTATAATATTAACACAAAGAAACTCCTCAGAGTATTATATAACTAATATGTTTCCCATAATATGTTTCCCATAATGTTGGTTGTCAAGCACACTAAAGATCAGATTTCAATAGTTAACTAAAATAAAAGCTATTTGAGCACCAATGGACTAGACTTCTTTCAATCSATATAAATCTTGGAAAGACTGATTGCAATCCATTTATTTCAAGCTGCATGTTTTCAAACCAGTCTCCCATATATTMATAAGACTGTTCTGACAAACTGAGTTTAAATACAAATAGCAAATAAACATTTAAACACTCAGTATTTTGAGGCAAAGATGGCATATGAATGAAAATTCTACTCAGTAACATTTCAAAAATTGTTCATTTTTCTCTAAAGAAATGAGGGTTTCTTTAGAAACGAGTCAGGCTTTCTCTCACTGCTGTAGGATACAGTAAAGACAACTGAAGCAAACAGATTATCTCATTTCTAGACCTTTAACTAATAGATTCTCAATGAATGTACCACCCACACCAGCACCAGACTTAAAATCTCTTATAATGATCACAAAGAAGCCTTAAGTATCTGAAGAAAGATCCTTCAAAGAACATAAAGCTAACAGCAGATGAAAAGCTTCAACCACAATATTTTATAAAGAGATATTCTTTCCTTTAACCTGTTTTGCTGAACTGTCAACAGTAAGGTGACTAGCAGTACCACATGAGTGTATATATAGAAATAAAAAGAAAAYCCTCTGAAAGACAGAATAAGACAAGCTGAAAACTAAATTAAAAACAAAAAAACTGYGGTATTATTCTGTCCCTACCTCTTTCTTCATCCACATAGATCTTTCAGTTTAATCCCAGTATGAAAAGCACAATTTATCTGAACAGCAAAGATTTCACATGTTATATTAAAGTGGAAGAAAGCATTCGCAAAAAAGTGACTATCCAATTCTGCAATCATATAAGCATGTAACAATCAACCTATTTTCCTTATTTCGATTTCACACTACATTTTACAACAAAYATGATGACACTTAAACACAAAGAGAGGCCACCAAAGATGCACAGACTTAGGCAAATACTTCCAAAAAATAAAATATACCAAAACTCATTGCCAGAATCTAAAATCTGTCAGGGACGCAGACACCATACATGCATAAGCGTTTTTAAACGAACTGGTGAGTTTAACTCCATTTTTACTTGTCTGACATTAGCAAGAYTTGCTAAGTATTGTGACTTCCAAAAGTTTAGCATCAGCATGGATTAATTAGTTCTCAAAACAAATACAATGGCATAAAGTTACAAATATCTCATGTATTTTCAAGTTCTTAAGAGAAAGACCATCTTAATTTGATTAGAAGCAATACCTTGCCTTTCCAATATTTTTTTGATATCTTCTTAGGTACTTCAATTTAAAATTTCCAAGTGTATTTTCCCTTTTAAATGAAAATTCATGTCTTCTTCTCTGTATTTCATCTCCTATCTTCTACACTCAATCAAGAAGCAAATTGAGAGATACAAACTGTCATGGCAACACTCAAGATTTCAAAAGACTTTCTTTCAAAATGTAGCAGTATTATTATTTCATAGTATCTTCAAGTTTTACATATTATCTTTGTCTTTAAAAAGAAATATGGGAGTAGAACATATGCATGAACATACTAAAACTTATTTTATGATCACTGTTTACTCAAATAYTGTACAGTCCAATGTCCACCACCCTTATTCTAAGGTTTCTATTAGACTAAATAATRGTTTTGTTATACAGATAACCAAATGCATTGAGGTGACTTTTTTTAAAAGAAAACAAAAACCCTAACTCCATAGTCTTAGACTGTTCCAGTTATCAAAATCTCAATCTATGTTCATTAAGTGTAACTTGGTCCGTGGAGATGGTATTTTCTCCCCAATGCACACGCCYCGCACTATTGAAGTAAGTGTAAGCTGAAAACTCAGTATGCTAACAAGCTGAAGGCAGAAGCCTCACCCTGCACTTAATACACAGTAGAGCAGAAGCGGAAACAAGACTTCCTGTATGAAAATAGCCAGTTGAGAATCTGAACATTCCGGAAAACATCAAAACAAAGCTTCCAATTTCTTCCAGTTCCTCTGTTTCAAACAACTGTTCAGYTGCATTTAACTACACAAATGCATACACATGTATTTGTCAATATTACCATAATAAATGACGTTTTGACCCTATGCAAATGAAATCCTTTGAACCTTACTGGCAGGAGTAATTTCATGATAGCATTGACAAAGATCAATCCAGAGAAATGCTCAGGTAGATTCTGGTAAATACTTGGCATTAGACAGATGAAGACAACTTYGTTAAATACAATCTTTAATCCTTTGTCTTACTCAAGTCAGCATGTTCAACAAGGCATAATCTCCAAGAGGCAACACAAGTATCTCAGATGTAACACAATTTGTTTCAAAAAAGTTTTAAAGGCTATATTATCTCAGTGATTTAGGCAGAAGAGTGAACATGCGATTCTGGATCCACTGCTTCCACAAGAGTCACTGCCTTCCTACTTTACTTTTGTAGTAGAATCAGAGACAACTTTGAGAGCACAAACCAATGTAAGTTTCACCTCCATACCAGTTTTACCAGTGCCTGCAACTGAACAAACTTCCAGCAAATTAAGTCTGGTAGGCAGGTAGCAGAAAAGTTGGTATGAGGCCTGGTGAAAAGGCAGGGCTCGCAGCTGCTACAGGAAACTTGAAAAACAGATTGCTCCAAAAATTAGCTTGGAGAAGGCATTAATCAGGCCATCTGTGCACATACAGCTGAAATGCTGCACCTCTGTAAATAATTATCTTAAGAAAACAATTATGTAATTTGGCACCCTCTCATGCTATCTTCYAGGTACCAAATCAGTAAAGATAACTGTCAATCCAGGACACCTTATGCAAAAACAAGACTGTAAAAAAACTTTAAGGTAAGATGTAGAAATAAAGCACACTGCTGGTCTGATGGAGGCGGAGGGGGTACTTTACTTTGGGGAAGAGAAGGAGGGAGGGAGGGAAGAGAAGGAGGGAGGGAGGGAGGGAAGAGAAGGAGGGAGGGAGGGAGGGAAGAGAAGGAGGGAGGGAGGGAGGGAAGAGAAGGAGGGAGAAGCAAAAGCGCCTTGACTCGGCTCTTGTGAGGCCCTACCTGGAGTATTTTGTGAAGTTCTGGGTTCCCCAGTACAAGCGGGATGGGGAACTTCTAGAGAGGGTCCAGCGTTGAGCAACAAAGATAATTAAGGGACTGGAGTGTCTATCCTATGAGCAAAGACTAAGAGAGCTGGGCCTGTTTAGCCTAGAGAAGACTGAGAGATCTGATCAATATATRCAAATATCCAAGGGGAGAATGTAGGGAGGAAGGGGCCAAACTTCTYAGTGGTGGGCAGTGACAGGACAAGAGGTAACAGGGGCAAGTTGAAACACAGGAAGCTCCACCTCCCTGTGAGGAAGAACTTGAGAGTGACAGAGCCCTAGAACAGGCTACCCAGATTGTAGAATCRCCTTCTCTGGAGATCTTCAAAATCTGCCCAGATGCCACCCTGAGYCATGTGCTCTAGGTGTCCCTGCTTGAGCAGGGAGGTTGAACTTGATSATCTCTAGAGGTCCCTTTCAACCTTAACCATGCTGTGATTCTGTAAACAAAAAGAAATGTTTAATAAGTCTATGCACTGAAACAGGAAGAGACTMTAGGAACACTGAGGACAGAGATTAGAGTGGGGAAAAGAACCTGAAACCAGTTAAGAACAATAATGTTAAAGACCTAAGAACTCTTGTGACTTTGGAAACCACTGTATCTCCTGTTAGCAGTAGACTTACGTACGGACCAAGTAACACTAATTTGGGAATATYTGACTGAGAGAAACGAACTCAGTTCAGATTAAATGCCTCCAAAGAGTAAAATATAAAGAAAAAAACCACATGCCAAATGAGTTTCCTGATCCAGTAGATCCACAAATACTTCCTATTTTTTGTTTAAATCCTCCATGAAAATTTTCAATAAAGTCTAAGGTTCTTGTCAATTCATAGCAGAAACAGTTTCTGAATATGCATATTGGGATGGAAACATTTTTTTGAAAAGCTCTAGTTCAAACAGATTTAGGAAAACTACTTTTCTCATTTGTCAGGAAACCTTAAAATAATAAAGTAGAATAATATACACAAATATATATATGCATACATACACAGACATACGGATTTTTTTTTCTAAGAGCGAAGTCTTAATCTTCAATCTCTGAAAACAGCCTCTAAATTAGAATATATACATATACACAAATCACATCCAAACTAAACAGTTATGTAGCAGCCACAAAGGTTCATCCATAATTTGCTTCCAGTTTTTCTTCTGTTGATTAGATACCCCTCTCAGGTTTTAGTATTACCCTAGAAGCCAGTTATTTATTGTTCAACGTATTCTTTACAGTTATTTAACAAATACAGCATTAGAATAATATTTCCTACTACTTGTTAAATTATATAACAAGTTTTTTCTTCTTTTAAACAAGAAAAACTGTAAGACAGCATTAACCAAGGACATGCCAAAATAATCTTTTTTTCATTCACAGGTCATCTCTACCAGAATAATTTGCTATTAGGGAATTTAATCATATAAAGATTAATTAACATTTGGAGAGGCTTTTCTAATTGCATGGTATCAATAAAGTAATAGAGTACGTATTTTACAGGAAAATCATTTTGTGCCAGTAGAATCAATGTGCCACCTCAGTGTTAAAGAAATTTTTGTGGGCTATGTTCTGCCTATGCAAAAGTGAATTTCATTCCTTTTGAATAAATTTATTTTGAAGTTTGCATATATTCTAAAAGCTGATTTTTTTGGGGAAATGAATGCATGTTAACCATGATTTTCTCCTTCTGGGATAAACGCACACTAGGAAAAGCAGCATCCAGGAAGATAACCGAATACACAGCTAATTTCTGTCCACAGCTGTTCTGCAGTCACAATCTACTGTCCTTCCCCACAGATCGACCAAGATCAGCACAGTAGAGTAGGGCAGAATTGCTGTTGCACATATGTTTTAAGTTTTTAATCAAGGAATCTTGTCAAAATAAACACTATTTCTACCTTTAACATACATTATTCTCACTTTTAATTGCTTTCAGCCTGAAATAGCAGTTTCTTGGTACACATCCTAGTTGTGTTTAATTCTTAACAATCAAAGGATTTATCAAGTTCTCTTTGCAAATTGCTTTCTTATGTTCTTTCTACAGCACACACCACAGCAGGTCTCTCTTGTTAAGACTATATTGTATCTCCTCTCCTAATTCCTGTTCAGGTGTTGAATACAAGTTTTCATCAGAAAACAATCACATAACATAGATGCCYGGATTTGTACCCACCTAAACCAAGACTGAATTCATTTTACAGCTTCGAAAGGCCATCACATGTTCTTAATATTTTCCATGTTATGACATGGACCTTTCATCTGCTGTCCTGTTTCCATCCAACAGCTCTGAAAAAAGTAGCAATGTGGTGCTTTGTTAYCTTGTAGTACAAGGTGTTAAGAATAAATACCAAAGTATTGCTTGAACTCAGACTGGATGTCTCTCTACTGTCACTGGTGCACAGGCAGTCACACATCCCTCCCCGAARGCTCATTTTATCCAAATGCTGTCCTAAAGCCCCACATTTCAAAGAAGTAAAACTCAACACCTGCCAGCCTCTTAAGGAGGTGTTCCTTTAAAACAACTGCTTGACATCACGACTTCACAATTGATAATTTACATTAATTTTATAAGATGCAGAAAATTGCATCTTAAAACAAGATGACTAGGCTCCCTGCTTGACGAAGCAAGCTGACACCTCTTAACATAAGCAAGTGGATGAGGGCTAACCAAAGCCATGATTATGCTTCTTAGTGGCCAGGACGACACCACACACAGGCACACACAGGCACGTGCCCAGGCCTCAGGCACCCAAGAATTCTCCTCTGGCACCAGAAAACCAAGAATCGCCTAAATCTCCTRCCAGGAAGCAGAAAGCCTTCCTCTAGAAAACACACGCACACGCTGTACAATTTCTAGGAAAAGACACACTGAACAAACGCACCTACCCAGTCGCCAGCTCGGGACGTGCTCCAAATCAGCGCGGAGCCACAGCGCCCCGCCGAGGAACCTTCCAGAACTGGCGACCCCTCCCGGCCGGGAGGCGCGCGCGGAACCTTCCAGAACCCGCGGGGGCGGGAGGGGAGGAGGAGTCACGGAACCTTCCAGAGCGGCGCGAGGCTGCGGCAGTGCCCCCGGGAAAGGGAGAGGAGGCGTTTCCCATAGGCTGTGTTCTAGTCTCCCGATTTCTTACTTTATTTTCCCTAATTTAGTTTTTCCCAGCTGAACACGGAATGCCTATTATTAGCCATGCATTCAGGCTGGGTGTAATACACTCCATCTATTAGTTAAAAAAAACAAACAAACTTCTAAACAGAATTGAAATCTTAAAATGAAACTTGAAGCCATAAACAGGCTCAGGGAGCTATTTATGAAATAGCCCAATTGCCTCTGCGGTGATTAGAAAACAACCCGTAATTCATTCCTAACGAAATGAATGCATATATGGGTGCTAGACAGTTATTTAAGCTGTCTGTAAGGCAAAAGCACTGTTACACTGCTCGGATCCCATCTGTGCCAGCGGCGCACGGAAATCACAGATACCGCGTCCATACGYACCCACTGGGGGCTAAGCCTAGAATAGCTTGTAAAAATATAATTAATCCTCATTTGTTTTAGTCTCCCTTTATTCCTTAAATGAACATCTAGGCAATTTCTCTCACTTTTATTAGTCTTCCTTCTTTTCTGCTTTGCTGCAGCTGCTGTGAAAAGCCATCTATAGAGAGCGCGTGCCAAGTGCAGTGGAGCTCAAGGGGGTTTTTTAGCTAATGCAGTTTATCTGAAGTAAATGCCAAAATAGCCAAAAATGTCACTGGAAGTCTTTTTTCATGTTAATTGAGTTAACGGTTCTATAAGACACAAGCATTCTTCCAGGCTGAATGCTCAGTCCAAGGAAAAGTGCATTTGATCTCGCAGGAGAAAACTAAACCGATCTRTGAACCTTGCAACCTAAACTTCCATACAGAAGCATTCCCATCGCCAAGCTGCAGCGTGCTGTGCACTCTGAGGCATCCAGAGCAATGTTTCAGCATGTGCTTACGCTTTCAATTCTAGTTATGTGCTTAAAGGAAAGATTGTGATCCTGCTACACTCACTAACAAACTTCCTGTTGAGCTCCATCTCCTTTACTGAACACTGGCCTAGAAAAGTGGCAAATGAAATTCCTGTTAATAACTGTAAAGAGACACACATGTGCAAACCAATCCTCATACACAGTAGACATCCTTTCAGCAAGGAATAATCTGTGTGATAACACAGATTGCCAATACATTTCAAATGAAACAGAATAAGAAAATTTGGAAGTGTAATTTATAAATGATGCTAATTAAGGGTAGATAGAGTACACATTAATTGAGCTAAAACTCAGAACAGAGATCTCCTCACTGCAAACGTACATAGGATATTGCAACTACTGTACCTTTACCAGACTTGGCAAAAAAGAGCTGGTACTTCTGTAGCTAATGACAGCTCGTTAAGAAGAAACTGTTTTCTACTTTACCAAATTTAGCAGCCTCCAGGCACCATCATCACCAGGCTGTGTTTTTCAAAAGAATAAAAATTTAGAAATTTGACATTTGCTCAAGACTTTGAAGGTTTCGGCAAAATTTCTTACTGAAATGTGCAATATAGTGATTTTTAAATGTAACAAATGTGAACCAACAAATAACAAACTGAAAAAAAAATTAATGAGAATGCAGTTTGRTTTATGGTTTGTTTTGAAGAGCTTTTACAGAAAAAGAATTATTTTCTACAAGAAGAAAGTTCCTTTCCTCTCAGCCAAGTTATGAGGATGGAAAATATCCAGGTTCTGTTACTACATGATTATTTTCCATCCTCATGAGGAGAAATTCTAGGCCATAGCTCCCCACTGTAGGCTGCTCTTACAATGCAGCAAGACAAAATATAACACATCGGTATGCAAACAAAACCACAGATATTTAGTGGTTAATAAGCAAGCACAAGCTTTAGTAAATTGATGTAAACACCCAGCTGACTTGTGCCTTTTTGCACCTTCGGAGTTACTCTGTWACAGGCTACTGGCTCATCACAAATCAATACTGCGCTAACCGAAGAAGCGAGTCAGTGCCACGCATTCCTTCAGTTCTGTGTCAGCTGTCCTTAAGTATCAACAAAAGCTGCTAACCAAGTTTATAATGATGAAGAGTCCATGTTCAGCCAAGACRATTGCCTTTCACAGCTCGTATAACTTGTCCTACATCCTGCCTCACAGTACTAGGTGGGTGACATTTCTAGCTGTTGAAATATGCCCTTAGACATAGAAGGTCTGATAAATCTTCTGCTTGTTTTGTTCCCTAGCCTCACACTGGTGCAATAAAGTCTGTGATTAAGAGGATTAATGAAAATGTCACCATTTATCACCTGAAGCTCGATCCGTAATAGGAAAGTTTGGCCTTACTTGATTAATTATGTCAAAGGGCAAAAAATCTTACATTATGAATTCACGGCTTGCTGCAAGGTGCTGGAACGCAGTGAGGTCCAAAATGGAAAGGTTCAGATCCTTAGAAGTTTGTATGCACTCAGAAGTGCATGCTTGACTTTAAGCCATTGACTAACTTAATTGGATTAATTTTCTTAAATCCCTGTTTTGACCATATTGGCACTCCATTAAGCTTCCTTCTACCAGCTCCAATACAGAATGAACAAGTTATTTGCCTTTAAAGGCCTCTTTCCATGTGCCCGCCCTTGTCTCACTGTTGTCAGGCTTCTCTTGCTAGAATTTCAAACAAGGACCTTTGTGCATTTTGCCTTTGCTCCCTTTGACTTCAGAAGTAGTTCCACACCCCTGCCATATGCCGTGATCATCCTCCTTAGCCTTCCCCTCTGTGTACTGGCTAAGATCAACCAACAAAACAGAGCAAAAAGTGCCACTGCAGCATTTGCAGGTATTCTGATGACACTGCCTAGGTTGTTTATTGACAGCTTTCATTCACATCATCTTGAAAAACAGGTCAGTTTGCTGAAGGATTCACAGCTCAGAAAGGGGGAATAAAAACGGCAAAGCTGGGAAGTATTTAGTTTGTTTGCTTTTTTTTTTTTTAAAATTAGATCAGTACAGCTTGCTACAGACCTACCTAATCACAGGTTTACTAAAATTAGCAAACAATGTTACTAAAATAGATTAGTGTGCATGTGCAGTTAAGATCCTTGGATTTAACTGAGCTGCAGCAATGAAGACCGTACAAGAAAGTAGCCTTAATTGCTCAAATCTCAAGCATATGTAGTTAACTAAACCCTTTAGCAGGCAGGCAGGCTGTACATAGCTTTCTTTTGAAAGTGATGAAAACAGACAGGAAYAAGCAAGCACTGAGGGAATTCTGAAGCACGCAAACTATTTGACTGAATAAATGAATGAATAAAAACTATCAATAAAGTAGTCTTCCTCTCAAAAATACTGTGTAACTAGCTAAAAAGTGATTTGAGGGGGAAAAAAAATCATCTGTGATAAGAGAGGGGACCTAATTGCAAAGTTAGATGCTAGGACATGGGGAAATGGTTTTAGAAATGAATGTAGGTGGAATTCAAGGACAGACAAGTTGCAGACATTAGTGTGGTAATGTGTTAACAATTCACATCTCATTCWCAAATACTGATTTCGCTTAAAAGTGCTTGTCTTGCTCTCAAATAATGACCTCCTAGTCTCTGACAGGTATGTTTTATTCTCAAAATACTTCTCAATATGTTCTCTCTCTTTTTTATTTTTCTATCCACTATTTATCACTATATACTAATTTCTTCCTGTTTCATRCTTGGATATTATTCTTTCTCAAGCAGAAGACCAAATTTCAGTTCTGTATGTGCAGACCACATTGTACAACAKGATCCTGTATTCCAACAACCCACCACGTGTGCTTGTGTACATGAGGAATAATGTTAAACTATAATGCAAAAAAGGCCCCATGAGACACTCCTAAAACTYAGGAACCTCATTTGCTACACTGGTACACATGATAAAACTGAAAGCATATAATCAGTAAATGAATAAGTAAATACTACCTTCAAAAAAATGATTAACCTGAGGCTTCTTATCTTCTATCTAGGGAAGTAATTCCTTATCATTCAACATTTKGAAACTAAAGATTTCTACATAACATGATTAGTGTTTCTTGACTTTATTTATTATGCTCCAAACAAGGCAGATAGGAATTTTTCCCTTTCTGATACCCTGAAGGTTAACAAAGATTTTGCAGTAATCTGTCAATTTGACTTACAGATGCAGTTGTTGGGGAGTTTTGCACTGATCGAAATTCTGTTTTTTAATACTCAGTAAAATACTATTAATAATTTTTGTTGTTTTTGTTGTTGATTACAGGAAGTCAATACATTGTAAGTACATGGCCTATGACATCAAAAGCAAATTCATTCAGGGACTATTATATTCCATTTCAGATTGAGCTGCTTTCTTCTAGGAAAGTATGCAGTGAAATCAAGATTTTTTTCCTCCTGTTTCTTAATTCTGCATAAAAGATCTGAAAAAATCCTTACCTATTAGATGCTTGGAGATCTAAATACTAGCAATCACAAGTTACTTTGAAGTTGCATCTTGCAGTTTGGGCTTAGGAAAGCACAAAAATGTGATGAATTTTCTTTTGTCTGGTTCATTCAGATCTATGGTGAGTTGTTGTCAACCATTTTTTCTGGATCAGTACATACAAAATTTGACATACAAAGATGCTACAAACTTCATACAAAATAGGACATACAAAGTACTAAATAACAGCTATAATTTCTTATACATATATTGATAAAACAGATGGAAGTGGTGATAATTTTCTCTTTCCATTTGAAGAGAAATAGGTATTATTTGTATAGAAAATGAAAAGCAACTTATCATGATAATGTTTCAGATTCAAGGATGAAATTGACTTTCAGCAGGAGAGTTTTCTGCTAGACAGAAAGTGTTGTATGCAGAAAGTGCATGAGTCAGGGGTCTGTTTTGCTTAAAAGAAAGGAAGAGCCTTCTCTTGTAATCTTCCTTATTAAAGTTTTGTCAATATAGATCAATTCATAACTGGGCATAAAATAAATTTACTTTTAAGATCCTGTCAGCATTTCTATAATTTATGCTTCCATGCATCCTGTATCTTGTTCAAATAGCCAGGGACAAAATAATTTATTTCTATGTGTTTTTTTTTAACTGAGGATTTTTTACCTTTAATCTTGTAACTTAAAAAAGATATGTTAGTTTTCACATGCCGGAAATTCTTAAATGATGAACTTCTTTTCAACAACACTACAGTTTGCTGCATGAACCTGCTATTTTAAAATCAATGCATTACAACACTAATACACTTAAATATATGTTGTGTGTCATTCTTCCCTTATCAGCAAGAAGTTTCATCCTAGAAATCCTGATGCCCAGAAAGCAGCTTTTCTTATCACACAGAAACACTGGAACACATCAGGACTGGAAAACATGGGCAATTAGGCCATAGGCCTAACCCTCTAGTTCATGCATCAGAGGAGCAGATTTGAAGTCTGTGCTATTAGGTCAAACTGAAGAGGAGATGAGACACTGCTGAACTAAAAGCAAATAAACGAGGAACACAAACTTGGCCTCACCATCACCACCACTTCCGCTATTAAACTGCTGAGCCTCAGCTCCATGCCGCTGACCCTCACTCACCACAGCGGCAGGTTTGCGTCTCTGCCCAAAGCGAAGATAACCAGAGGATTCTTCCCTGCTCCTATGAAATTCCGTTTTTAATCTCAGGTTCACCCAGCCTATCATTCTGCCTCTCAGAAAGGATTGCATCTCTTTGATAGATGAGCTCAGGGGAGCAGCCTGCCACCTTTCCCAAACAGGAAATTTCTAGTTGCAACAGGTCTTCYCTTTCACCTATCTTTTCAAATTCCCTGCTCCTTCTCAATATGAGAAATTGTGCTGATCTCCCACAATGTACATCCACTAAAAGAAGGCAATCTACCAAGAAGGTACAGACAAATCCCTTAAGGCTTTTCATAACTGTTTTGTAGTTTCCATGATTTTTAAATAATCAGAATCTGATTATTTATCAGAATGATTTTTGATCAGACTCAGCACAGAGCTAATTTAGATTTTTTTTTTAAACACAAGGTTGCTTGAAAYTTTTTCCATAAAACCAAGTATTTCAATTAGATTTGCAATTTCATTATACTATCTAAYTGAAAAAAAAGTAAAACCTAAATCTGTGAAATCTCAAACTGATTAATTTTTTTTTTAATGAAAAAAGATTGAGGAATCAAAAACTGAAAAAAAGAAAATATCAAAATTGATATATTATAATAAGCAGTTCTGCTTACTTAATAAAACATGTTACTGAAATGTAGCATATTGGAATTTATTTTAACCAAAGCTCTCAAGGACATACAATATAGATAAACTATTAACAGAAAAATGTTTTTTTTCCTCATTCTACAATATATCCTAATTTTTTAGTGTTGCAAAAATCCTAGTTCAGATGTATGAAAATTTGTATATGGTGTACTTATATGGTGTATTAGCAATATAAGGGATAGAATATCTTATTCTGAAGACTATTTTAAATAAGCTTTCATATTTTTGAGAATACTTCAGCTGCTGAGCCACCATTTCATATAAGAAACGCTGTAATAGCCTTTTTTTTCTTTACCTCCCAGTTAAGACTATTTTATTTCCTTAATACAGTTTAAAATACTATCCACGCTTACAATTAAGGGATTCTGTTCTCAGTAATTCTTCTATGGCTGTAATCTTGCTAAAGATGCTGGTGGAGGGAGCACAAGCACTTTACAGCTGCTGGGATTATGAGATACTAGCACTGTCCAGGTAAGTGTGGCTGCCGCGCCCATGCCCCTGCACAAGAGGGGAGCACCTAATAGTCGCAGGTGGGAGGTATGGTGAGGAAACATTGCCCCAAGTATTGTCTGAGGCCGCTGTGACCTTTAAAGTCCTCAGCACACCAGGCCTGCTCTGGTGTTCAGTCTTTTCCTTTCACTGATGTTTTGCACTTCACTAAATTTATATACATACTTCCAGAAGAAAAATGGATCTATATTTTTTCTTATGTCTTAAATTGGTTTTCAAGAGAAAGACTGTAACTTCCAAATGCAATTTCAGAGAAAGATGTTCATAGGAGATATGAATCTTCAAGCCGATTCACGAAGGTCACCAGCCTATGAGAACAGTGTTTGTTTCCTAAATTACACAATGAGCACTGAGACAGCAGAGCAACCATTTAAACTTAGCTCAATTAACATTTCACATTCACAGAGGAAGAAAAACTACGTTCTTCTGTCTCAAGACCTATTGTTTCTATTTGAGAAGAGATGTCATGTTCAGATTAAAATAGAAAGCACAGAAAATAGCTTTTTGATACTTCAAGTAGCACTTCTAATTTCCACATCAAATTCACTGTTGGAGAAATCTTTCCAGGATGATGAACCTTTGTTTTTGCAATGTCGAACTCAGTCTATTGTACTTATATACCAAACTATATCATAATCTACTGTTCAGACAGCTTCAGTTTTTCAAAAAGAGATAGAAAAAAATGCCCCAAAGAGTAACTATTTAAAAAGCTCTGTGGAGCACAAGAAAATGTAACATAATATCTCAGCAGAGACAAATACTTATCACCTCACTTGGGCTATTTGAAAATTAGACCTCCAGTCTAAAATAGTCATTCAGTCAAAGGTGACAGACAGGCACTTAATACAAGCAGGACAAATCATGCTTGGGGAGTTTTTCTCTTGGAATGGCATAAACAAGGTTTTATATTGAAAAAGGCCAATAGACTTTATCAGTCTCAGGATACCTAATGAACTTCTTTAAAATAGGAGGAAAACAAAACAAAACAACAAAAACACTACAACCTAATACTGGTGTATATTGTGGCAAGAGGGGGGGATAGTTTTATTGCTTGTTTTAAACTGAACTGACAAGGGAATGCTTAAAATGGAAATAACTATTGGTGTGGGTTTTTTTTTTTTTACTTAAAATGGAGTTATAACCCATTCCTGTAATGTCCAAATCATTTCATTGTCTTTCACCCTTGGATCTGATGGCTGCTACACTAAAATCAGATCTGGGGGACTGGAGATTTGAATAAACAAGTATGTGAGTCTCTGATCTAGATTCAGATGATTAATTTACAAATTTCTGTAAGCAAGTTTGCTATCAGAGGAAAATGAAAGTGATTGTATCAATATGGTTGTAACAGCAACATTTACAACTGACTCAGAATCATAGGATAATGAAGTATATATTAATATTTGAGAAGCACATATTGGAATACACGGTAAAACAATGCTGATACAAATTAGAGCTCACCAATGATTTTGAGAGCACAATATCATCCTTTGTTAGAACAATACGTCTTGTCCCATYTGTATTTGAACTGATATTATCAAATTAATTATTGGTGCAACGCTAGCATTATCATCCCAGCTCAGCAATATTCTTCTGAGGTCTCTGAATATGTTCAGCTAGAACAGTGTACTGCAGTACAGAGCTGAAACACCARTTTTTAAAGGTGGGACTTAAAAAAAAGTGAAGTTTAGACTGGATCAAGGAAAACTGTAATTTTTTAATTGTTTCCTCAGTTTGGAGATAATTACTTTATCAAACAGTATCATACAGGTGATTTCATTGTATGTACCTTTAAGAGCAAAAAGTTATAGGATAAAAAGGAAATGGCTTTCTTATGCCATAAATATCYTTAAAAAGAGCTATCAGAAATCAGCAGACTTGTTTCCATACAGTAAAACAATWGAGAAAGTCCCTCTCAAAGGGCTTTCTCAGTGATGACCGAGCAATGATACTAGATGACTAAATGGTAACACAGAAGCTGAAATTCAGTCTAGACAAAAGTGAAGTGAGTTACTTTGGAAAAAAATTCTAGTGTTACATGTGCAAGATGGACCTAAGGTGAGTAGTACTTCTGAGGATTAAAATTTGGGGATTATGATAAGAAGTTCAATGAAAGTTGTAGATTAGTGCTCACAGGTGATCTGAGAACAGAGTTAGGCATGCTTAGGAAATAAACAGATAAGGAAACAGAGAACACTGGAAAGCACTCTGTAAATGCATGTTTTCCCCATATCTTCAGTCACATGCACAGTTCTGGCCTGCCACCCCATGAACAATATGGAAGATCTGGGAAATGTACAGAGAGAGCAACAAAGTCCTTTYATGGCTTCAAAACAATTAACAAATAAAAGACCTGCTTTTCAATGAGAAAAAACAGTTTAAGGAGGATATGACAGAGCAATAAGACTGGCACAGAGAGGACTGGTGTCTCCTTTCTCTCTCAGTACAAGAATAGAGGGGCAGCAAGTGAAATGATCCAGTGAGAATTTCCCAGATAATACTTTACCTGACACATAGCTGAGCTAAGAAATCCTTTGTGGCAGAAGGTTATGGATGTCACAGCTTACATGGACTCAAATCTATGCCTAATCTGTTTTATATTCATCAACAAAGGACAGTGAGCGTGTAAACGTTTTTTCTTTGTTTTTGCTGTCCCARAGAGAAGGCAGTCCCTGCATGCTGGGACATCTGAGCTGGCTTTCAGGTCGCAGTTCTTGTGAGCAGCTTCACTATGTCCCCCGTTCCATAAAGGCTTTTTGCAACTGACAAGAGAAAAAGCCTTTTGCTTCCGAGAAGTAAGGTATTTTGTATTTACTAACATGTGCTGGCTGGCTTGCATCACTGCTCTCTGCTTTAATATTCAGTGCACGCAGCTGGGCTCCCTGGATGTGAAGCTGGCAAATGTGTGATAAATACACATAGACAGTAAAAGTGCCTTCATATTTACAGTAAAATTGTTTGGTGTCTCATCTACCTCACCTGCCAGCCTTCTCTTGCCTAGTTACTGTCTTGTGCTATTTTTTTGGCAATAAATTTTTGTTAGTATTTAGCTTTTAAAATAGTTTATCTTAAACTATGATTTCTGTTAACATCCCCTAGCCAGGCATTTCCATCAGGGATCTTCAACCTCAATACTTGTCATTCTCACTTGGAGAGAAGATCAAGCATAATTCTGCACTGATATACATGACTATCTTTCCAGCTTTGTATTTTATTACCTGCCACCTGTACGGAGCTTTGTTTGCTTGGTTTAACTGAAAATACCAAAGAAAAGAAAAAATTACAGACAAGAATGTGAAGCGTCCCCTGCCAATGTGGAATTGCAACTACCTTTTAAGAACTTTTTGTTTAATAGGTAATAAAAATGATAGAATTGCAGAAGTTTCACTGTAATTYTTCCCACATCACTATGGACGGCTACCTTCTAGGCACTCACAGCTGCTTCATATCCCTGTAGATCTTTTCAGGCAGTGTAACTCTGCAGTCATCACAAACCCACACTGATGTCCACCTACTCTGTGCATTTCAGAAATAAATTCAAGAATATAAAGGAAAATCAATATTGGATTCTTAGGTCTACATTTTGCAAATTGACTAATGATCTGAGTATTTCAGCTGATCTCAGTTCAAATCCAAACACAGTAAAATTGTCTGATCCTTAGAGATCAACTGTCCTTTCTGAAAATCAAGTCACTTCAGTCTGTTTTAGTCTCAGCAATAAAAATCTGAAACCCCTTCTAAGATTTTGGCTTTATAGTTTCCATGTGATTTTGCAGCATAGGCAAAATGAGATGCTTTTATAAATTAGAGAGTAATAACTAATGTCATACTGTAACTACAGGAGCATAAAGAGAAACTTAAATGCAATACCATACTTCTTCTTTAGCCATCTGTTTATCTATCTATCATTATCTGTAGATCACTCAAAATTAACAATATAATTCTGAGACAAACAGTTTTCAGCCACAGAGCGAAATCACTGATTTTTCCATTTTGCACAGAAAAGCACTAAGACTTTAAAAAGAAACAAAAATTAACAACACATTCCTTACAGATGCATAATATTCCTGTGAAAAACTTTGGCATTCCAGGGGAGTTTCAAGTTCCAGTGTGAATGACCCTGTTTAGAGCAGTGAATATTTGCAGTGAATATTCCTATTTGCAAGACTGAGAGTCCATCAAACATCCCCAAAAAATCCATTTTTTCATAGCTGTGTAATAAGAGAGAATATCCTTGAGAAATAATTATTCTACAAGGTGTGCAAATACATTTATTTGGCACACATGGCAGCATGCTTTTGGCCTCTCAGAGACCTGTGTTTCCAGAACTCTGGGATTCAGAACTCCCAGAGGATTCATAGCTTTCAACTGTGTCCCAGCATCACTTCCTCTACAGCATATTTTTCAGCAGGCTCCACGCGTTCAAAGCTGAAGCAGCTGACAAACAACTAACACTGACATGGGGTATCAAGCAGCGGCAGCAGCAGTGTTCTGTACGTGGAGTTACTGCTCCGTAGAGGCATGTGCTCCATGCAGATGCACAGACCTTCACTGTGGAAAGGCTTATGCCAGTCCCTCAGGGCAGAATTTGGCCCCCTCRCCACCTAATTTATATGCAGTTAAATGCTTTATTAATGCCCTTACCGCAAACCTCTTTGTCGTACCATTAAACAGCATATAAAAAATGGAATATGTTTACAGCTAAATAAGGCCACTGATATATTATTTGCAGAAGTGTCAGACTTGATTCTTTCACCTTGTCAGAAACCAAAGGAAACGTACAGTGGGATGTTACTTATACCACACATTCAACAAAAGTACAATTCCATAAAACATACCTCCACAAGCCTGCTAGTGTGCTCTCGAAATATAGCAGCATATTCCTTCAGTTCTTTTTCTTTTCCATTTTTAGCAGCTTCAATGAGAACCAGAAGGGGAACAGTGGTATCTAAGAAGGAGTCCGAGATGTGATCTATAATGGCTTTACGAAGCTGCCAATGAAAGCAATACATTAGTATCAGCTAATTGGACTAGTTATTGTAGAACATTCTTAATTTTCATTGATACCATTATAATATATTCCTATTATTATAACATATACTCAGGTACACTGTATTCTTGCATCATTTGCAGGATGTAACTGAAATGTATCCAAGTTACAATTTATCTACTTTACAAAAAAATTGAATTTAATTTCTGTGACAGTTTTAATATACCACTACCTAAATAGGCATTTTTGTATGTGTACATATATATGACATTTATATATGTCATATATATATATATGTACACAAATATGCACATCAAAGCACATGACAAATGTTCATGTGCTTTGATGAATAAAGCGGACTATTAAAATTATTTTCCCATATAAAAAATAACTATTAGGCCAAACCTAGTTTTGTCTCTCAGGCATTTTCTCTTGAAGTTGAGATGCCARGAGAGAAGGCTATTCAATTATGTTTATATTCATAAACAAAATACTCTACATCACATGTTTTCATAATTGCAAAATTACCAAGGGTTTTCTATCATATAGGAAAAAAGTATGATATATTTGATTAGCTAAATGGTAGTCTTCATAGTAATTACACCAATGAGATTACTGATTAGGCCATCTGATAGTAGACTAATAGAGCAAGGAGAATAATAAATAAGTCTGATGTTCAGTTTTCTCTGTTTGCATTAATTGTTCTTGAACTTCTTGTCTAAATTATTAAAGTGTAACATTCTGTTACAATTAGCTCTCTTAAATTAGATTTAATGTAAGCCTATAACTGATCATTGGGAAATTACTCYACTTAGAGGATATTTCACATGTTCAAAACTAACATATGAAAATTGTTTGTTCTAATCCTGGAACACTGCCGAAAAAGCACCAAAACTTCAGGTAACCATATTCATGCCAGGTAACAAACATTATCAAGTTCATTAAATTCTCTAAATATATATTTGTTATAATATTTATGTCAGTTATTAATTAGCGCAGAAAAGATCACAAAAAATTGCTAAACTCTTCTGTGCCTGAGAGGCTTGTTACCAAAGGAACTTTTTTCACTCAGTGTTTTGCTCCAAAATATCTTCATGAAAACTCCCTAGAGGTCAGCATTCCTACAGCTAGAAAAGTGCAAACCAACAAAATCTTTTTGATGCTGTTGACCTTATAGAGAGGGCAGTAAACACACACAGCAGAAACACAGCAGAGAAACGTGTGATGCTCAAACAAGGTTTGGATACGAATTCCACCTCTAGCTTCACCATCTAAAGCCAACTCCTGTTGACTCCCCAGGCACTTGGGACAAACAAGCTTCCCCAAAYGTTCTGGTGAGTCTGGAATGGTTTTGTCTTCTGGCTACACCTAGTGCCTTAGGATATACTAGATACATTATGTGTTCTCCTAAGTAACTGGCGAAGGCAGAAGCTTTAGATCCCAGACAGAAAGGGACATTGATGGACATGTCCACAGTTCTAGCTTTATCCACTCTGCAATTTGAAAAATGAGAAAGAAAGAAATACTAAAAGATTTCAATACCAGGAACAAAATACTTTGAGACTTCAATCCTGCTAGGATTCCTATTAAAATTTCTATGTGGGAAAAGTGGAAAAAAATAGCCATACTTGCTGGCCAAAAATTAACAYAAAAATTTCCATTAATTTCCATTTACCTTATTGCTCATTGTACAGAGAGAAATGTACTGAACCTGCCCAATGTAATTACAGTAATCAACAACAAAAAAACTGGAACCTTCTTATCCATGAYGGATGGTTCATTATCTCCCAAAGGAATGCTTCTGGGTTCTGCAAAGCTCAGACTGTTAAACTTGTGCAGTCTTAATGTCTTCTTTTAAAAACTGCCATGATCTCCCTCACATTTGTAGTGAGAATGAGGCATCCAATTTTCAAACCTGCAGCCTAATTTTATCTCC
Organism: Eudromia elegans; assembly: GCA_003342815.1. Taxonomy (NCBI): domain Eukaryota; kingdom Metazoa; phylum Chordata; class Aves; order Tinamiformes; family Tinamidae; genus Eudromia; species Eudromia elegans. The sequence goes on along the minus strand of PTEX01000052.1, from coordinate 1,411,616 downwards.
CATCAGACAATTCTTTGCTATAGAGAAGAATTTTGCTGTTTTGCTTGCTTTAATTAACTTTTCACATATAAATTATCGTCATTATTTCATTGTAAGTAATCTTTTGCAATTCAACAGAGTGAAACACTTTGCTGCTACTTTTTCAGAAAAAAAACAGTGCTGTGCCTTTACTGAATACAAACAAGTTTGAAATACCTTCCTATTTCAGCTTTCCTRAGGAATACATGAGATTTTCAAAAGATGGCTCATGTAGCATGAAAGAATGGAGCAATACAATGTAAAACAAAGAGAGGAAAAAGATAAAAGGATGAATTCTGTGAAGTGGTATCAATTTCTATTCCTCAGTCATAGTGGTCATTTTTTTTCCATTCCTCTTTCTGGCCACCTCCAGAGTAGAATGCTAGAAACTAAGTGGCAATACAGTAGACACAAGCAAGTAGACGCATAAACAGTCAATGAGGAACAGCACTAGAAATACTCACAGCCAATACTAGGGAAATTAAAATATGGTATTTATAAGTGAAAGATAAGCAGAGGAAGGATGATTTCTGGCATATTTTATCTTTAAGGTGTAAGGTTATATTCCTGCCCCTAGAACAGACTTCTAGAGAAGCAGAAATCTTAAGTTTTCGTTTTGATATCAAAGACTCCCACAAATATGTTGTTCATAAAACATGGGGCATAAGATTATCATATATAAACAGTAGAATCTAGAGAAGAAAATCTCAGTAACTGTTATTCTGTAGCTATAATACTATTAACACGAATGTCTTCATCAGTACAGAAAACTATTCTCTCAAGTGCAACACTGCCAAAAGTCCTGGAGAAAAAAAAAAAAGTGTATTATTAGTGAGGAATCTCTTTCCCATTTCAAAGGGATGACAGAAATGCAATTATCTTTGTGTTCATGTTATCCATGACAAAGAAACAGCATACAAATATTAGAGTATCTCTGAGAATAATAAGTTTAACAACCACAGAAGAAACATCTGTGCAGATGATTCAGAGTACACTGAAAAGCAAGTAGGAGGGAAGAATTGGCTCTGATAATTCATCAAAGATTAAGTAATTGGAAAGGAAAGGCAATTTCTTCCTTAATATTCATTCAGCTTTGCTAAGTAGGAAGGTAGTGATCTATAGAAAACTATACACAGAAATGGCATGCACACCTCTGGCACAATAGAAACAATAAAGCAAATCTAAACCAAATAGTTTAAAATTCCTAGGGAAAAAAAAATGAAGGAAAATTTTGGAACCTTCAGAAAATGTTCTTCTTAGAGGAGATCCCCAGTTTTGCCATGAAGTGTTGCCAGACACAGGCAGGGCTGCCTTTGCTCAGCAAGCAACTTGGCCAGTGCCTCTGTGCTGGTTTTGTGTGCTGCGCTACGCTGCTGAGATTTCACAGTGTAACTCCATATGGCTTCAGCTTCAAACCCACTTTGGCAGACTACATTACACATGCCATAGCCCCGAGTCTGCTATAGAAACCTAATCTAACACCAGTTATGGCATAAAATACAGCATCCTAGGATTTCTTCCTCCCAACCCTTCAAAATAAACCAAAATGAAAATCARTAAGAATAAGGTAAATAACTTGTTGTTGTTAGTAAAAGTGCAGAGATATAGGTGTTGAATAGCCAAGATATGATATCAATACCTGCAGGTAGCAAACTCAAAATTTCATGTTTCCTAAAATTAAGAGGCACAGAAAGAGGTTTTCCTAAAACAATTCTTAGGCAGTTCACATGTATGAAGATAGAATTGGAGGGAGTAGATAAAATACTTTTCCAAAATAGTTTCCTGAAGAAAACATGTAAAAATCAAAAAGAACTACTCTGTTTAAAGAAGACTCGTGGCCCTAGATTGGCTATGAATTGGGCATAAAATCATTCAGCCTCAAATTTTTAAAAAATATTTATATAAAAACTCGGAATTAAGTTGTTGAATGGATTGTCAAACACAGTTGAAGCTGGTATTTAATAAATTTATGGAATGTATGGGAGAATGGGAGAGTTCCTAGACAGACTAAGTTTGTGATGCAAGTCATCAGGTATCTGATCAAACATTTCTGACAAAACATGAGGGGAAACACCGTAGCTAGTTGTAAACATTTTATTTATCATTGAAGACCTCTCTTGGTGGATTATGGGAGGGAGGAGGAAATTTCTCCATCACCTTGTGTATAGGAAATGAAAATTTTTATCATTTGTAGGATCATAAACAATTATTGCACGAAACAGAATCCAGACCTTGGAGGCCACCAACCAAAGAAGACTGTAATACTCGGATCGCTGAAGAAGGACAGAAAGTGTCAAGTGCCATCCAAACCAACAAAGAAGTCGTTAGCTCAGAAGAAACAAGAACTGCTGTTCAGGTTGGTTTGCTGCCAACCTAACTACAAAAGGCCGTCTAAGGAAGTTTGAAGGTTAAAGTCACTGTGAGGGAGAGGAGGATGAGGAAGGCAGGACCCTCGAAATGAGGGATGAGACCCCCTTCTGGAATGCGTGTGTGCGCAGTCTTAGAAGGATTGTATAACAGAAAGGTGGAGATTTGCCCCTCCTCAGGGCCCCTCCCGGCATGCACTGGCCCTATGTGACAGGAGGCCCCGGCAATAAAACATGGGGGCGGACTCAGGTGGGACGGAGACTCCCGACATGGAGACCAACGTCATCTCCTGTGGGAATGCCCGCTACAATTGAGAGCCTGCCAGCCCTCCCTGTCCGCTATCCTGCAGAGATGTGTGGTCTCGTAGTCCTGCTGGCAAGTATTATTCAGTAAGTAACCGTTTCATGTTCATCTATACATGTTCCTATGCTACTTGAGTAAAAGGTGTCTGTATCAGTAAGAAACTGCTAGAGGTATGTATGTATGTGTGTGTGATCGAACCCAGCCATCCTGATTAAAGAACAGCCCCAAACCAGCCTTCCAGCAGTGGTTATTGCCGAATTCCTAACCCCATCCAGGACACCTTGATGCATAAACTGCCTTGTAAGACAACACATGAGGCCGGCAGGGATATTCTGCCACCAGAGAATTGATCACTAGCCAGAGTTAGAGAGGAGTTGAAGGCAAAGTGTACCCCGGTCCTTTGTGGCCTTAATATCAGAGGGTTGGTTGGGGTGGCCTGGCTAGAAGTGCTAGTCCTGTTTCCTAACATGGCATGTTACATTCTTTCAACATCATTTGCAATTTTTCTCAAACATGCTTCTTGCCACTGCAAGGACCTAAGCACAGGTAATGTCTATTGCTCATCTTCTGTAGCATGTTCCATAGTGAAAGTGGAGTAGATATTCTAAGGACCTTTCTCTGTTGTATGAGTTCCCACAATAGTACGCCATCAGACACATATTGAATACTAACGTGAAGGACAATGCAAACTTATTTAAATCTAAATTAATCTAGTTTTTAAAAGTATGTTACAGCTATATTTCTAAATGTTTATATTTGTAGATTATTTGGAAATGAACTTATATTTCTAAATTTATATATACATAAAATTTAAATATGTGCATGTATTTATAAACATATACTTAATACAGAATTAAATACACATATAAAATATATATTTATACATACATTCACTTACATACATGTACATGTAGAGTTTTGCCTATGTATGTAAATACATTCAGTCACTATCCCACTTGAGAGAATTTTTTCCCTATAGTTTTGAAAATTGAAATGTATTTATTCTGTGGAACAGTTTTATTCCTCAGTATTTCCTTAATATAGAGGAATTAATATAGAGAAATTTCATTTTTAAATAATGGTACTCGGAAAGCTGAAAACAGTAATTCAGATAAGCCTCGTTCAAGTCTATTTTAACATCTTTTTATTTTTATAAGTTCTTTACCTGTCTGCGAAGGTCTCTTGTCTTCTTGCACATAGTGTCTATTGCAATATTTAGGGCATTACTTCTTTCTTTCTTGTCAGTCTGTAATGAAAGTGACAGAGAACAAAACAATGGTTATTTATGAACTCTTAGAAATCATGTTCTTTGTGTCCCCAGTTTATCAGAGCATTTGGTATATACATGTGCTTATGGGCACYGTGAAACTTCAGGGAGTTTCAGGAACCGGTACCTAGACATTCACACGATGCCTACTGCCATGTTAAACATAAACCACAGAAGCAAAATTTAGACCTTAGTAGCAGTATGTAGAAAAGCAATTAAATGTCTCATCTTCTGAACTGCTTTAATACTTTTTATGGTCTTTGGTTACTTACGAAACAACATAATTTTATTTATTTTTAATGCTGTCAATCCATTATCTCCATACTTATGGAAAAAAAAAGTTCTCTTTTAAAGAGCAATTTATAAATTGAGCTACCTACAGTGAAAATTGATAGTATTTTAACCTGCAGCATTCATTAATTTACTCCTATAGAACAGAACTGTGGAGTTTAAAAAGATGTTCAAGATATGCAGCAAAAACAAACAACATCAGTGAAAAAGGACAATTTTCTTCATTTAACAACATGTTCAGCCTCCATATTGTCTACTCCCCAGCTGTTGGGATCTTTAGGGAATCAGTTGCATACTTTCAAAATCATCTAATTTCTTTTTTCAGTCTATTTCTGGCAGAGTGTTTACATCCTTATCACTATTTGAAAAGCCTAACTTATATTCTAGTGCCCAGGATTTTTTCTATAAAGTATTACCACTGGAGTTCTATATCTACTAACCCTTTTGAGTAGGTTTTTTTTTCAGGTTAGTACATATGCTATAATAAATTTTAAATGTCTAAAGCAATTACTGATTTCTCACCAACTTGAACTGCTCTGGTCCAAAGGAGAGAAACCACAAACACCAAAAACAGCTTTACATAAAGTACACATAAGATTTCAAAGTAAAAGGACTGGATTCTCATAAATGTAAAGGAAATATTAATATACATCTACCACAGTATTCAGACCAGAGCACACTAGCAAATGTATAATATGAACATGACTGTTCAGCTTTCTAAATCATAGTAAAATTAATAATAGTGAAAGGAAAAGTAGTAACATTGTGTCTTCCTAGTTGTATATTCTCTTTATGAACAACCTATGATATTCCAATTACTTACTTCCTTTCTGTATAATAAACAAACAAGAACACAGCCAATATAGCTAAATGCTTAATATTAAAAGTATGGATAAGACCAGAGATGATCAGGAAAGAGCTTTTACATCATAAATGCATATATAAGCACTTATACAAGAGAATGTAAAAAGAATGCCTTGAAATATTTAGTATATCCTCTATCAATTTAAGAGAATCAGCTTTTTTTTTCTTTTTTTAAAACAACTGGGATTGCACATTCAAGCTGAGAAATTTTCTTACCATTTTCACTTACTGAAATTGCTTCACAGTGTTCATAGGGAGCAGCAGATCGAACATGGGCCTCAGCAAGAGCATCTGAACTCCCCCTTGCAACCTTCAAGAGAGCTCTGAGGGTAGGTATTAACTTTCCATTACACTAATGTGACCATTTCTTATACCAATAGTGGTGTAGGAACTGAAGTCAATACTTCACCAACATTTACACCAACTTGATCCTTTCTAAGCGGCCTGTTAAACAGGACCAGTATAAGCACCCCGGATACACTTGGCTCAGCACACGCCTTTGCGTTTTCAGATGACCAGAATGCAGTTCCATACAGGCACATTTTTTAAGAGCTTTACACCTGGGCCCTATTTTTCTAAGAAGACAGAATCAATGTAAAATATTGAGATTTTCTTGAAGTTATCTAGTAAGCTGTAACTTCAGAGACAGTAACTAATGATATAACTGGCCTTAAGAAAAGCTAAGGCTTTGAAGCAGCTAACATGAAACAACTTTGCTTAATAAGCAGCATAAAAATATTGAACAGTGAATATAAAAAATATTTTATTGGCAAATAACTGTCAGAAGGCAGTGTATAGTAAGCAAACACAACTGCAACTGAAGTTACTCGTCATGCTGCATTTCTCCCAAGAGCTAAACACAGTGAAAGCTTCAGATTGCACAATGTGGACAGCTCTTTCTTCCTTAAAGAACAATAAAACTGCTCAAAATGTGTTACTCTTTGAACAAATACTTCTTAAAAAAAAATTTTTTTTAAATTATGTAAAAAATCTATTAAAGCTGGTGGGAGACCTGAACACAATGTACACTCTGGAAATAACCTTAAACAGTAAAGGCCTCTCAGAATGCTGTCTAGCTGCTTAAGGGAACTGTCCACAGGGCCCAAGCATCTGTGAACACTGACTTACTTGAGTTGAGTTTATATTTCTCTGCAGATTCTGAGCTTGACTGTCCAGACAGCAAAAACAATGCATCATAGTGCATAATTACCCTTTTTATATACCAGAAGAATAAGAGATGCACTATTTTCTGTATTTCTGTACATTACAAACAACAGCACAGTCATACTAACGAGACCTGAGCACCTCCATGCTCTGTTCTGCTCCCTAGTAAAAGAGCTGCCAAGTCTGTGCTGGAAATGTTCCTCATCTTCCTGTCAACTGCCGCCTTCTCATGGCCGCTGCAGACACAAAACGAACTGTCCTGAAAGAACTCCTTCGTACTCAGGGGGCTGAATTCACAAAAGGGATAGGAAAATTGTGTGCATTATTCTAGGCTCTAGTTTGAAGAAGTCAAGGGGTTAAACTTGCCCCTTTTTATCCCAGCATCCCTGCACTCAGCTGCTGTTTAGGTCTATAAAATATAGCTACTTATGTCTATATGGCTCCCTTCAGAAGATATGACAGGTAATATCCAGCTCCTATTTCAATGCATTTCTAACATGAGACATTTTACAAGCTCTAATTTACATAGTTATTAATACCCCACTAAGCAAAAGAGAGCACTTTTCATTAACACCACACAGCCTGCAGATAAATGCTGCTTTTTGACAGCAGTACAGGCACAGCTCTAGCACAAACACTGGCAAACAGCATTACTTGAATGACTCAAATACCATACGTGCAAAAATCTTCCCTCATGGATTTTCATTGAAAAACGCACATACCTAAGGACTGATTATCTGGTGAAATGAATCCCCAATCTCCAGTGTTTTTAATGGAGCTAAGTTAATTTCCACCAACAGAGAATCATGACCTTCATGGGTATCAGAGACCTTTCTGCATCCCAAGGTACTGCACATGCCAACTCCAACGCTTGCGTGAGCTACCCAGGCTTGAAGGACTCCAGATCTCATCTCCAGTGGCGCCTTCRGTGGGTGCACGTCAGCGGTTAATGATATTAACAAGGACAGCAGTAATTCTACTTTATTGAATTCAAGAGACAGCTTAAACAAAGGAATACAATTATTAGCATAAGGTTTTTAATTTCTCTTTGTTTAGATTTCTCAAGAGCCACAAATGCTTACACAATCTGTCTTTCCTCTGAACACTGATCAGCAGATTATAAAGATGATTTTGTTAGCACTACTAAGTRGCCTTCTAATCTTCCAAGTACAGAGGTTATCAGACAGATTGAATCTGTAGTAAGGATACAAACAGCCATAAGTATTAAAACAGTAAATATCATTAGTATTCACTATGTAAATCAAACTCCATCAACCCTTTAAGCCATAATGAAGAATTCARCTACAACATGGTTGCGGTATTGTCATTAGCAGGACTAAAATTAATGAGACAGCTAATCTGGCCAAGTCAAACAGAGTCAGTTTAGGTACCTGGCTGGGGTAACATATGTACAAGGGTTAACTCAAATCAATCCTGTGAGGCTGGACTCCTTAAAATCTCCTAGAAGTTACTGGAGAGAAAAATTAGTCACTTTGGTGTCCCTCTTCCCCAAAATATTCCTTAAAAAAACCTTTCTAAAGTAAATTGTCATATGACCACACACAGAGGGGGAAAAAAAAAAAAAAAAGAAAATCAGGTATGGAACCAGTATGATTCAAAATACAGTCACTGTTTTTCAAAAGTAGCCAAGCACATTCAGAAACACCGACAAAGACTTAAGCTTTCTGGTGCTTGAGAGTACAAGGTAGCAAAACTAATTTATTTTATCACATCCATAGAGACATAGTGGGATAAATTTTCTTAATGCTACGTTCCAGAAAGCCTGCAGTCTTAGCTATAAGCCTAAAATATTTCATTTTACTCCTGAAGGTTTCTTGCAAATACTAGTATGGCAACAACAGAGTCAGGAAATTCTAGCTATGCCATTATGCAGGGCCTCAAGACACAAGAGCAGGATTTGGAGCTAGATTTGCAATGGYAGGAGGGGTCAGGGTCTGTCTGGGTGCCCTGCAGCAAGAGCAGTGGTGGAGCACAGACTGCAGAGCCTGGAGCTCAAGCCTCACTCCAAATTTGTAACAACTGTCCTCCCCACCAGCTTCTCAGTGAAAGAATAAAGGTACAAAGAACTATATAGACATAAGTCTAGTTATATCATGCCATTCTGTATAAGCTATAAGCAATACAAACCTTATATTGATAGGCATTCTGGCTTCTTTTCCACAAACACCACTCTGAAGATAAAATTTACTTGTAAACATGCAAAATGGGCCTGAGATCTGGAATACTCCTGATATTTGAAGACATTCAGATATAGAGTTCAGCTGCAAGTTTTTCATGCCAGCACGGATTTATATATTGATTTAAAATAACACAGGTTAAGAGAATGCAAAGAACCTCCACTGGTATGTTTAAAATTACCTGCATGATTAAAACAACATAATGACTTTAATCCAWATTCTACCCAAATGCTCCCCTAAAAATAGCTTTCCCTAGTTAAAAGTCTAAGGCCAGAAAGTGAGCCCATATTTAGCAGTAGTATCATGGCCTGGGATAATGGTCTCTTGATTTAGGTCGAAGTGCCAAGGACAATTTTTATTTGTAGTAAGATTAGCATGCTTACTGAAATCAGTTTTCTATGGAAACTTTCCAAATTATGTCAAGTTATAAGTCAAGTTACATAAGTACTAGTGAATACTATGATAAGTTAACAAACATCTGAGCTCTAGTTAAATGGCTGATCACAGCTGGGGCAATATGTTGYCTGGCAATAATCCTCTACTCTGATAGGGCTCTAGTAGTGTCGCTCTGGAACAAAACGCCCTAAGAAACTCACCCAAACAAAAGAACATATTAAARTTACAGTCCCAAAGAGATACCCAGCATTTTATGTCTTTCGGAATAAGTTAGCATTTAAGATTTAGAATTTTACATTTTTCATTAATAGAGCTCATAAGTGTTTTCCCTTTTCAATTTCGAAGTCCAGACCAAACATAAGTGTGTTGAAAAAAAAAAAAAATGTTGTACCCAGTATAAAAACCTGTTTCACAAAATTTTCTGTGTTCTAACAGTGTTGATATTTGGGAAAAATCCATTTGTGGGCTTGCTGTGCAARGACATCAACGAGGTTTTCTTTCATAGCCAGCCTGTGAAAGCCCTGCTCCTGGTTCAAAGCCTGTTGTGCCGCTCAATAAAGTGAAGGCAGCTGCAGATGGAAAGCTGTCCCCCRCCTACAAAGAAGAAAACCCTGATAAGAGAGGCCTCTCACTGAGCCTTTGGCAGTCTTCATTTATATTAAAACATCTGAAAGAAGAGAGAAGTGCCAAGAAGYTCAAGCACTTGGAACAGCCTCCCTTGCATTTGTTGCAGTTACAGCCCAGGTGACACCCCAGGTTAGCCTGGTTAATCCTGCAGTCCCAGTGTCATCTCCCCATAGAGCAAGAAGAAAAGTCCTTGTGATCAACATGAAAAAACAAAGGAATTTAAATGCTGTTAAGAACCACTTACTACATGTACCAATTTAAACACTAAAAGGGCCAAGGAATACTTGCATTGCATGCAGAGAATTCACAGSAACAGCATGTTACCCTTCAGTTTGCACCTCAGAGCACAAATCCCAYCTGAAAAACTGGAGCCCTTCTGAAGGTTTAGTGAAATATATGCCTAGTTAAATAAACTAAAACCGTAACTTTCACCACCAATGTCAACAGAGAAATTTTCTCTAAAATGGATAGAAAGGGGAAGCAGGCAGATTTGTGCTGGCGGCAATTTTTAAGTCTGTCTCATGCTTTTAAACAAACTTTAAGAGACCTCTTTGCTGCCCAGCCTGGAGAGATACGAAGCACTCTGAATGTGAGTAACATCACTGAGCCAACAGGACCATTCCCATACAGAACATGCACATGATAGGGTCTACTCCCGCTTTTTGGAAAATCCTTCAGGATTTAGCAGTGACATCTCACTAACTGCTGCCTGAGAGGTCTCTTAAATTCATATTTTTAAGTTATTTGGGGAATCCTTTGACAAGTCAGTGAAGGCAGAACCAGACATTATTGACATTTTAAAGAACAAAAATTTTTTTGAAAAAGGCAAAAGCTTCCAAGCCTTTTCATACAGCATTTTAAAGCATATTTTCATTGCATATCAGTAAAACTATCTAGCCTGCAARAGAAAATTTATTGCAAGTATATTTATTACCTTCGTTTGTTAATACAGAAAGGATAACCCACGAGTCTTGTAAKTTGAAAACTACTATATGTATCTTGTTACACAAATTCCCTACTCATTCTAAGAAATAAAGCCTGGCATGCTTTTTCTAAAAACGCAATAAATAAATAAAATCTGATAGAAAATAAAAACAAGCAAGTATGCTTACAAAGAAAAGGGAGTGGGCAGGAAGGGACTAGGGTATGGAATGGAAAATCATACGCAACTGAGCAAATAAGGAACCGTTCATATGGAACTGCTTCTCATTACAGTATGTTTTTTCTCCCCGGCAGTTTCAATATGAGCTTGCCAAGTTTTTTTCCTTCTCAAACCATCATGGGCAGTTCCCTATGGATCTAAGGCTGTGAGATGTGAACTATCTTGTAAGAAATGAATTACCTCCACCCCTGTCAATGCTGGCTGGAGGGCTCCAGGCTCCGCTCACGCTGCCAATTACACTTTCACAATCAATATGCAGGAAGAGTCATCTTCTCGGTATAACTCTTTTTTAGTATTTAGTTTTATCTACATCTTAAAACTGCAACACAAATTTAAGCATGAATAAAAAAGCCTAGAAAATGCAGAAAAGCATTTTGACTTGATAGCCCTTTAATTCAGAAATTACTTAAGTGAGCCAAGTTCTCACACTTATTTCTGCAGCTAGAATATGCATCACCCGCACGTTCTCATCTGCTCTCTGAAGCCCTGGTCTGAGCCTAGAGACACTGGGGAAGGCAACTAAGGTGTCTCAAAGGACATAGCTGGACCCTTGGTCTCTGGATGGAAAGTAAGGATCCTGATTTCTCTTGGAGGCAATTGTAAGYGAGCCAGGGGGGAAGAGGAGGAACCAATGTTGCTTTGAATTCTTTCCTTCTAGCAGGTAAGATCAACCTATCTTTTCCTCATCATATCAGTTTTTCAAACACAAAAAAAGCGAGAGAAATGTTAGCAAACCTCAGTGTGATCCCAAGATAGTCCCAAAAAAATCACGTTTTTTTCTACTCCTCCTGTTTCTTTGGTTAAGGGAGTTGCACAAAGCAAATGCCTCATAAAATGCTCTGTTGCAAAGCAGAAAGAATGATCTTTTACAATTTCTAATGCAAAACCAGAAGCTATAAGTGTTTTATATATGCAACGTGACAGAGTCTTTACACTTTATAAAGAACTCACACAGGCTAGCAGTACCTTACTCTGCTTTGTATTATTTGAGGAATCAGCAGGGAGCAAAAATCTGTTGTGCTTTCCACAGATTTTTGATCTCATTTGTTAGTTTGATCAGATCAGCCTTAGTCCCTGATGATGCACCGAAGGAATTCCAGAAATAGGGCAGCACCCCAGAATTTAACTGGTCATGAACAACATGCTTAAGTTCATCTGCTTTTCACTAAGAAGCAATTTTCCAATTTCCTGGTACAAGTTTTTAATTGAATATCCATCTGCAATTCACCAAAGTTTTCTGGCAATTTTATAGCAGAAAAATAGGAAGTTATTTGAAGGAAAGCTCATCCCACAGCAACATAAGAGTTTCCTGTGATGAACTATCATATAAATGGCTTGGMGATTACATGCTTTTTATGAGACGGAGGAAGGGAATGGAGGGGGAGGAAAAATCAAAACAAAATATAGTACAGTTACTAAGACAGTGCTTCTCAACAAGACTGTTCAGAGGTTTTAGATGTACTCTAAATCAGAAAGAWATAGTCTTCAAAAGGAATCATAAAACAGGAAACGGGTCCAGAGCTCATCTCCCGGTGGGGATCCCTACCTAAGGGGGCACTGAGGTGGAACACGTGCTACATAAACAGATTCGTATAGGCTTAAAAGGACTCTAATAGCATTAAAATCAATCAACCTTTTATCAAATAAAATATTCTGAGTTATCAGAAAAATATTCCTGACAAAACAATCTTACTTTCAAATCCTCATAGCCACTCTAGATCGTCACATACTTTGCTCTTACCTTCCTGTTACGTCAAAGGGGAACAAGAGGAGACAAGGAAGTCAGAGAAGTAGAACAGAGAATTTCCTTTTCTCAGTTTTGAAGAAGCTTGTTACATCTCTGTGTTGACATGTTTATTATTTTGGCATAATCTCTATGTTCTTATTCGTTCTCACTTACAGAACAGACACATAAAAAGATTTATTAGTGTAAAATCAGCAGGCTTTTCTCTCATATCCTGTGGATGGATAATAAAGAATCATCTCCCTTAGATTCCCACAACCAGAGATTTTAGCTATGCATATGCCCATCACCATGGAATGCCACTTGCAGTTATTCTAACAAATCATCTATTTCCATACTCACATAACTCATAGTCTACAATATTTTTTGGAGTGATTTGAAGGAAGTTGTTTGGGACAAACCTGAGCAGAGCTGTGAAACAGTCRGTTTACAGGCATATGGAATGTCCATTTGTCATTGATTTTTCATCTCTAAACCAGACAAAGTTTGAGCATTTCAGTCATGGTGCATGTTGTGGATTTGCTTTTATTCAAARCCATACTTCCAAGTAAATATTAAAGGCCCAAATAGACAAAAACTGTAATTTCATGCAATTATGTACTAAAAACATTAGTTAATCCTTTTCTCATCCAAGGCAAGTAATCTAATCTAACCTCTCACAATGAAACAGTATGTGGATAAAAGTACCTGGGAGACACTTAATGCACTGTGCATGGAAGTTTAGCTTTTARGGGAAAAATAAGGCAATTGTTTAACCATGTAGCTCTGAAATTTATAAATGCTTCAAACTAAATGTTTAACAGAACACTATACGCACAAAGAACCCTGGTTGTGTTCTTTTCCTTTATACATGTGTTGTCCATGTGGAGGACTACAAGATAGGAGGTAGAAAGATAAGATGCTTCGAGAGTTGTCAGACCAAACAGTTGATGCGATCACTTCACTATGTGAATTTAGCATTGTCAGTCACTCCTGAAGAAAACATATCATTATTCTTAGCAACACAAGGAAATGACTCTTCAGGTCTTATTTCCTGAGGCTCATGACTAAATGCTTTCAATACACAAATGTTATTTAAAAAAACCCCAGCACTGCTAACTAAAGCAAACCTACTCCATTAGAGAGAGCTTCTGCTGGTAGCACTTACAGCACTTCACATGAAAGTGATTGATAAAAGATCAGATAAAAGAGCACTTCAATGATTCTTTTCAGCTACAACTGCTGGAAGAGAGGCCACTGCATAGCCATTTCTCTAGCAAATGGTACAGATTTATTTGGACAGTAAGAAACCTGTGCATTACTATGGGTGTTGGATTCTAGTCTCAGCGCAGGTTTCAGGATCCTGGCTTTCTTTGCTGCAAGAGGAAAAGAGGAAAAAAATGGTAGCGTTTGTTAAACACAGCAGCTAACAAATTGAGCAAGAGATGCTGTACGCGATGGCATGCAGGGAAGACAACTGGAAATTACAGTCCCCTACAGAGCGGGATTTGCAGAATCCTGCATGGGATGAAGAAAGTCTGCTGCTCAGGGCATACTCCTCTGTAATTCTACACAGAAATTCACTGCATTTTCCACTATTTATTTTTTCACACAGGGGAGGAAAWAAAATCTGTGGAAAAATTCAAAGTCAGCATGCAACATCACTGAGCTTCATATATTGTTTTGGAAAGCCCCTTTCTCCAGGGCTAAGTTTAAAAACTCTAATTCATTTTTTTTCTAAATTAAGACTTTCAAGTTTCTTGAGTTTCATGTTTCATTCTTCTAAACAGTTTACTTTCCTAATTAGCCAAAGAACAAATCTACTATCAACATAATAATTTGCATTAATAATAATAATCATATTAATAATGTATACAACACACGTAATAATCAGGTCCATGAAAGAGTACAGCAAAAAAGACCAAACAGAAACATCTAAATAGGTCAGGATCTGTAGGAAAGCAACTCGGAATTTTGCTGGGCAAAGCTAGAAGCAAAAGAAAGTTTCCTTAAAGGTTTAGAAGTTAATACATGTAAGTTAAAACCTTGTCTGAKGCACCACTAATTGTGCAGAATAAGCCTTTAAGTAACAGGCAGCTGCAAGGATGAAACAAAATGCAATGAAAAGTTTTAGATATTAGTAGAAGGCTCAAGAACTCTGAAGAAAAAAGAGAGGAAAGTGTGGTGACTTGTGGCTACGGATGGAAGGAGCCCTGTGYCCTGATGAAGCATGGAGAAGGCCAAAGGGAAGACACGCTGGGAAGGCTCTGGGCTTTTTAAGGACCTGCCAATACTACTTGGCAGTTGGATGGAAATTTGAAAACAGCAAGTGCACAAAAGTGATCAACTAACCTGACAGCTTGCCATATTTGAGAGCCACCCGCTCAATCACTGCAAATTAACAGCAACAACAACAAAAATTCCTTTCATTTGAAGCATAAATGCTCACTTTTATCAGGCAAAATCCTGTTGATAAATACCATGAAATACAGAGTTTTGCATATAGTGRAAGTGTGAACATGATTCTGAAATTGAAGAGAATATAGATACTTATGAGATACGTTTGTTACTTCAGATTTTCATGAATAACATGAAATAGAATGTAATAGATAGAATACTGTACTTGTTACTGTACTATGAACAGTATGTCTGAAAGTAAGCTTTTTCTATAATCCCTCCCACTTCGTTCCTGTTGCATCAAAAGTATCCCTAGGTACATATATTAAAAACAGTTAGGATTGAAGAACACAAGGAAAATTACATGTCTGTTATGTCAAAAAAGTCAAATCAGTTCAGATATCAAATGCTTAAGGAAGTATAACAACACATTTGAAAACTCATTCCTGAAAGTATAACTATAGTTTGGCATCAGCTTTTGTATGTGCATCAGTATTTTGAAAGTACAGTTGCTATATCAGCTATTCATTGTTATGGTATGCTTCACCCTACCACCACCACAAGCAGTGCCTAAAATTGAACTTTTGTAGTTAGATAATCTTTATCAAAACTAGTCAAACTTATCATACTGAATATGCACGCTTAGATAGCTCTCTTTCAGGGATATTAAAGGATACAGACGTTATTTTTTTTGCTGGAGTATGTGTTCCAAAGTAGTCAAAATACCTCTGTGATCATATGACAGTATTATATATTAAAAACAACTAAAATAGTAACTGAACAAAACTATGTTAATGGGGCCCAAAAAAAAAATGAGTGCAATTGTACATGGAAAGGCTTTATGTCAGATTGTGCTGACAGCATAAGAGAAAATGAATGTTGCAGTAAGCCATAACATATAAAGAGCAAATGTGATGTGACACAGCATCTGAGAAGAATGTTAATAACACTCAATTCAAAATCATAATAAAAGAGAAGAGGAGAGCTAAGCAGAAATGGCAAAGTAAATATTCCAGGCAAGGTTAGCTCTGTAATTACAAAAGAGAAGTCAAATGATAAATTATAAAAGAATTCTTGCTTCTTACTTGCCAGGCATGAGTGAGAAGGGCATTGGGAACTGAATTAAGTTTGCAGACCTGACTGTTTTTTGCTTGTTTAAGACTAGCAGGATAAATCTCACAGTTGTTTTAGATTACTGCTATGCCATTTCTATGCTCTCCCATAATTGCAGCAGCAAATTACAGGACATTTTTGCTACACACAAGAAATCACAGAATCATAGAATCCTTAAGGTTGGAAGGGACCTTTAGAGATCATGTAGTACAATCCCCCTGTACCCTTGGGGTCATCTAGAGCACATGGCACAGGGTCGTGTCCAAGCAGGTTTTGAAGATCTCCAGAGAAGGAGACTCTACAATCTCTCTTGGCAACCTGTTCCAGTGCTCTGTCACCCTCACTGTCAAGAAATTTTTCCTTAAGTTCCTGTGGAACTTTTGGTGCTTCAGTTTATGGCCATTTCCTCTAGTTCTATCTGTGGCCACCACTGAAGAGGCAAGCACCATCCTCCTCACTCCCTCCCCGAGGTCCTTAGAGGCACTCATYAGAKCCCCACTCAGCCTTCTCTTCTTCAGGCAGAACAGGCCCAGCTCTCTCAGCCTTTGCCCACAGAGCAGATGTTCCAAGCCCCTGATCATCCTGGTAGCCCTGCGCTGGACTCTCTCCAGCAGCTCCACACTCCTCATGGGAGCTGGCACAAAAGAGTTGAGGGCCCTGAAGAAATGCTCTGGCAGGTTAACAGCTTGGGCTCAAGGTGAGAAAACACACACCTCACATCAAAGTGGCAACCTTGAAACTCTCCTTACTAAGGACTTCCCCAATTAGGGCTTTCTTGGACCTTTCTTAAGCTCTGTTGAGTGCAGGAGCTCAGCCAGAGCAGCTAGGATGTTTCCAAATAACCTCTTGGATAATCCAAGTGCAAAGAAACAGGTCCAGGAACATCATCCAATGTCTGGGAGTTAAACAAACACAATGACCTGTGTCCATGGCACTGTCCGAAGCAGAAGACAGCAATAAATGACATGTTACAGTCCTCGCATTACCTTCTCCTTTCCAGTCACGTAGCATATAGAGGCCTAGTAGACGTCAGCCCGACATCTGCACTGCTCTGGAAGAATCCTAGTACCTTGTCAGGGCAACTTCCCGTGTTCCCTAGGGAGAAGAAGCTGAGGCAGCAGCTGTGTGCCATGGACATCTGGCTTGCTTTACACCAGTCTGAGCACATGATTCAGACTCTTTCCAAGGTACAASTAACTTCGTGTATCAAATTGTAGAGTCAAAGAGCAACCGCATCACATTGGTATTTCATGGTATTCCATACCAATCAAGTCCAAATCCAAAAGCTGAGACAATCTCCAATAGAACAGTGATTTCTCTAAGGAATCATGGTTTGTCATTGATAGCCCAACAGCACTTCAAAGCACCTGGAAAACAACTCTTCTTAAACGAAGAGCTGAGAACAAGCAGATACAGGTTAGAGAGAAGAGGACAAAACTGAGCTGGTTAATACCTGACAGGTCCCCTGTAAGCTGCCCAGCACAAGTGTGCTCTGGAAAGACCCTAAAATATGTGGAAAATGTGTACTGAAAGGAGGTCTTTGCACATTTTCATCTATATTTCAGAAAGTTTTCAGAGGCAAGGGAGCTTTAAAGACATTTACATGTTTGTGAAAGCACTAGGAAGAGTGGATTCGGTTTAAAACATATACCTACCTACTTTCTGAAAGTTCAGAAACCCATGCTGATAGCAATGTTGGCTTTGCTGCTGTTTTTGCAGTAAGCTGTCATCATTACTCAAGCAATACCAGAAATTATGCGCACAGGATAGATCAAACAGGTTAAAAGATAAACACTCAACAGTGTCTGCTTATGGTCCTATGATAAGCAAAACTTTCTTAACCACTTACTACTCCCTGTATTAGTTATGGGATTACTAAAAGTGCTCTTTTAATTTAGGCTTTACTTTACATTTTGTTAGCAATCACAATGTTGTGAAACATGCAGTACACAAATAAGTGCTATGCTTTTAACAAATTTCATCCACTAAAAATGATCCTATCTAATGGCATTCAGCACCATTCTGAAAGATAAATACACATAAATTCTATCTGGAGGCCGAACCTAAATAAAAGTAAGGCAGCAAAACTGAGAGCTGCAATGCATCCACTGAAAGGGCTGGTAAACCTAAATACATTGTGTAGGTGAATTTGTTGATAAAGCTAAAAAGGAAAATAAGAAAAGAAGCTGGGGTGCTAAACAGCACAAAAGATGCTTTGCTTTCCTATTCATATATAATAGAAATACCGAAGAGTAGAATACTCAGAGGCCATATAAGATAGATGATGGAAATCAATGAAGAAACAAAATCCAAGCAACTAGAATCTGGCATCTCTACTAAGGAAAGCCCGACCTGGGGCAGCAAATGGCAGCAATTGACATTTGTCGTTAACTTTGAATTTCTGCGCCTGTTCTATGAAACATTGCCACCCCTGAATTTATAAAATATCAACCAGAATTAAAAAATGCTTCACTTGCAAGCTGGTACCTCATCCATTTATCCATTTCAAGCATGATATGAAGAGACTGTTACAAAATGAAGGCATTGACCTACTCAAGAGACTTGGGCAGAAAATGAACAGCTTCCCACTTAGGGAATAAATTTAGAAACGGAAGATGGAAAGCTGAGCATGAACAAGTCAGATGACAGAAGGGCCTGTTGGGAAGGCGCATACAAGCGGGTCTGAGAATAAAATCTCTGATTTTCAACAGCTTTACCATTGACTTAGCAGACAGCAACCCTTTGTGAACCTTTTGAAAGAGAATCTAAGGTGCAGGAGCAAAATCTTTGGTCCAAAAGGGTCTCTGCTATTACATAATCACTTAGCTTCTTGTACCTTTCAGAGATGAAAATCAACCATTGACAAAACACAGATTGTTCTTCTTGCTACTTATTGTAAAATGATATGCATTGTTTAAAAGCTTAAATTGTTATTAAAAAGATTAATCCAATTTTTAATCCATGTTCAAATGAAGCAGAAGTCTAGCTCAGCACACAGATTAATCAACTACCGAAAGCCACAGATTTTAAGTATGTGTAGTGTGCACCTATTCTGAGCACAGAGGCATTGGTACTGCTCTTAGAATTTAAATTGCCACAAATCTAAATTGAAAAATACTTTCAGATCAACCCCATTTCTTAGCATAGGTCCTGCAAAGTGATRAGGGGATCCTGAGCAGACAGGCTGGTTTGTGCAATGGGGCAATTGACGCCAAGGACGCCAGGAAGTGGCTGTGACCTCATAAAGAATTTAGCCTCCGCCAGCTTTTTGCATCATTCGCCACCGTTCCGATTCCCCACTCCAAAAAMCTCCTCTGCTTCTGGCCGCACGCCAGAACAAAATAAAAGCCTTTCCTATTCAATTTTGCCAGCTGCAGAAACTCATTCACCTAAAGCTCCACGATGACAAGATGATTCAACAGCAAATCAGGAGCACAGAGACTGTAACACATTTCCTGTCTGGAAAAAAAAAAAGTAGCCTCACTTGTAGCTTAATAATGTAAAAAGCTGTGAACATTTTCCAATTCTATTACAAAAGCATGTTTCAATTCTGTCCCTATTATTCTTTTGTACCTTACATAAATTTCAGTAGCTCAGAAGCCTTTGAAATCTCCACCTTGCCGTTGATTGCGATGTCTCCCTAACTCACATGTCATGACGTGCTCCTCAAAGGGCAGTGACGGTCCTTAGGTGTGTCACTGGCCGCTGCACACCTTAGCGAGTGATTTCTCATGCAATCCCTGCAGAGGGAGACAACTTTCTCAAGGAGGAGAAAGAYGAAGAACAGCTACACCTAGTGATCAAAGAAACAGGCGATGAAGTCTCTGCAGCAGTCACTTCTCATTTTTCTCAACAAGTGCATAGCCAGGCACAGAGTAAACACTGGGCAGCCACAACAGCCAACCTGCACATGCAGATTCAGCAAAATCGCTGCAAGTCCTTTCACTGGAGACATCCTTCTGGGCAGGTTTGTGTCACAGGATTACAGCCAGGTCAGAAGTCCAGGTTCAAACACTAATATACCTGCATTCAGAAATTTTGCCCTCAGCTGAAGTGGTCTCTGCTCTGACCTAGTGGCACCTGACAACAGAAGTCCTTAGCTTGAAGACAGGGGTGGCGCGAGCCAAACGGAAGAAGGAAAGGAAGGGAAGGGAAGGAAGAAGCCTCCATATGCCTATATCCGAGGCCAGCACTGTCCCAGGCCACAATAAGATAATCCAGAGGCCTCCTCAGGGGAACATAGAGGAAAAACCATTTGAGAYGAGCGCTCCTCAGCACAACAATGAAAGCATTTCATTGGAAAACTAGGGCATACCGGAGCAAGCAGGAATCACCTTGATTTTCCCTTGGTAGGGAAGAGCAGAGTTCAATCAGGCTGGCCAGACAGCAGCCGGAGAGCACTCTTCTCAKGGATACTTCAGCACCACGGCATAGRCAACTTGCAGAGGGTGTTGCCAAGAGCTTTCTGAGCACTGTGTGGGCTATATACTCAAGTTACAAAATTGTATTATACGAGTAGGAGTTCGATGTTGATAATTTTATACATTCACTTTAAAATATGCATAACATTCTTTACTGACTTAGAAGATTGGATAGAGCACTAGGAAACCAACTTTAAAAAGGAAGCAAAGACAAAATTAACATAAAGAATATTCATGAGGTAGGAAATATACACAGGCTGCAAGAGCAACAAGAGATAAGAGTGAGGAAGAAATCAAAATAAAACGGAGACAAACATTCCCATTACTTCTCATCACTACATGGTAYGCAATAGTGCAACTTGCCATAACCTGGCACTAGTCTTCTACATGCATATCACTTTATTTTCTAAAGTACATTTACTTCAGGACAATTACCTCAAATATAGATAAATGAAGAGAAGACAAAAGAAGGATAACCTCGACGGAAAGAAGTCATTATGTAGATTGAGAGAAGGTTCCTTGTCCTCCTGAGCTATGCACTACCCCCAGCCGGCCAAGGCACTTCTCCATTTTGCTTGGTCGGAGAAGAGGCAGAGAGAAACCGCTGAAAAAAATATGAAAATTTGGTTCTCTTTTAAAAAGCTATATTTCACAAAATATTTTCTGCTAGGTAAAACAGATTCTTCCTTCTGAAAGGGAATAGAGATAAATAAAATGCTTTGGCCTGTTATAAAAGAGRGAGACAGGTTTTCACCTCTAGCACTTGCCAGAAAATAGAAAATAAATTTCAAGTATGATCTGTGGTACCTGTTAACCAGTAAGCAATAACTGCCATAATTTTCACATAAAAAAAGACAATATATAGGAGGAGCTAGACTCTCACAAATCTGCTTTGGAGGAAAACCTACCAAAATCAAGGAATACTCATTCTAGTGCAGGGAAATGCTTGTGCCATGAAATAAAAGCAAGGTTAAATGTTAGCCACAATCTCAAAGAAAAAAAAAMCAAGCAAACAAACAAACAAAAAAACCCCAACAAAACCCCGAAACTGTTCAGGTATAATTCAAGAAGAAATCTAGGAGCTGCAGTACATGTCTGCAGAGAGATCCCAGCTTGGCAAGGGCCATTTCAGCAGCAAATAAGATATTTTGAGAAAACACTAGATCTACAATTTACAACAGCTTTCAAAAGCATTTTATAAAAAAAAATATGCTACAGTAACTTGTATGGTGAATGAGACTGCATCTGAAGCTAAATGCTGGGTTTACTTTGGAATATTTATGCTTCCAAATCACACTTGTGACATTTCTTCAAAAGAATACACTAAAATGGCTTCATACAATATGTTACATCTGTCCTATGTTAACTGCTGGGAGAGAACATTACATAGTCAAGCTTTAGCAGGCTCTTTTCCATCTTTGCAAACGTAGCTGAATATAACAGACCTCTACAGACAGGCTGCCAAAAGCCATTGGGTCAGACTGCTGACCCCAGAGAGGAGGAAGCAGGAGGGAAAGAGCTCACTCAGTAAGAGAAGTGCTTCCTGCACGGCACGCAAAGCTGTGATACATCTATGGGGTGCATCAATGAATCAACTGAATGCAATTATTGGGCATGCATGTGTCCGCTCCTGGCAGTACATGTTAGGGCTGGAAGCTCCTGAGGCCACGGCCRCCGAGCACTCCGCTGCCCTGGACTTCCCATCACTTGCTGCTAGTGAGAGATRTGCACAGATAGCACGCCCACAGAAATGGGGCAGCCTGCTTGTGTGTCTGCTCATGCTCATGACCACTTGGTTGTCTGCTGGAGCCATCAATTATCAGCTTCACTGGTGGCAGGCTCTGCAATGGAAATCACCTGTGTACTCGTAAGCTGACTTCGAGCACTTCATTCTACAGTTAAAAAGATCACTACACCCTCAGATTTAAGTCTCTTGATCACTGCCAATTTAAGTCAGATTTCTAAGAAAATGTTTCTGTATAGTCAAAARGCATCTCGGAAAATACAATGCCTTAGCATTTCCAAAGTTGCTGCAAAAAAATGCAATAAAAATAAAGTAAAAGCCACTTTCCCTTTGCAACATGGCTGACAAACTGTCCAGAGACAAGGAAAGATGTTACCAGAGAAGACCAAGGTGACCATGGGCTCAGGCAAGACATTCCCTCACACACTGCAGAGAAAGCACCTCACATCCAGTCCCTACAGCTAGATACCTTCTTTGCTGCACCCACATTAAAGCCTTGACCTTGAGCCTGGCTGAGAAAGGGATGGTCATAGTGCCCCTGGCTCTARGTCAATCTTCTATCGACAAACTAGTTGAAGATGGTATGTTAGTAAGGTGATATATGTATCTACTACAGAAGATGCAACAACTGGGAAAAAATAAAGAAGAAATCATCACATGCAGTATATGAGTTATTACCAAATATTCTTCATATGCCTAGGTTAATAAAACACAAACCTAATTAAACCACATCTTTATTTTCACACATATGAAAATTACTACATCTCCTTTATTACCCATTACAACACCTGCTGTAAGCTGAGAACTTTAGTGCAAGTGCTTCATAATCATTATTTGGTTTGCAAGCACAATGGCAGCACTCAGTTTCTCCTTGAAAAAAAACCAAGAGCAGCAGTAACTAATAGCAAGTTACTTTTTTCAGGACAAAGTTGGTAACAGTGGCCGGAATCACTAAGAAAAGGCAAAGTGTAGCCATTAGTTTCTAAGTGATCTTTTTTCTTTACAATAAAATGCAATACTAAGCTCAGCATTTTGAAACTGTAGCTAGAAGCACACAAGCTGCAGCTATCCTCATTTTTTTCTCTCCCCAGGCACACGCTACCTATCACAATATTAATCAGATTTTCCTAAATAGCTGAAGCAGCCATAACAAGCTTAATTTGATAGCCAGTGATATAAAAGAAAAAGGAGGAGCAATATCCAATAAATTCACCTACTGAACTTACATTACTTCGGCACCAGGCTCTGGATGCTTAAACATAACGTCTGAATTACAAGAGATAATGGATGTCATTCTTGCCCAAGGAAATCGGGGCGAATTTTTCAATYATTTCAGTACGACCAAGCTTACCCACTGCAGCTTAGAAGTTCTCTAACATGGGCACTAATGCTGCTTTCTCATCATTACACATTTGTTTTTTAAAAAAAAAGATAAACAGTACACACACAGAGGAGTCAGCTGTTGCCCACTCCTGGTCACTTGTGAAACAGACACACACACTCAAATTTTGTTTCTCATATATCCACCTCTCAATTAATCCATTAGATCATATACTCTGTAGAGCTAGGATCTAACATTTCAAAATATTATGCATAAAAAGCCATCCTAACAACATGTGAAGGTGTCAGAAAAAACACATTTTTTTTTACACTGTCAGCATGATGATAAGGACAAAACTAATGTGTAACTCATATATTTGCTGGAATAGCTTAATTTCACATAAGAAATCTACCTGTGGTTCTGCCTGTTTCTCTCTAGGATTCTCTCATGTGAWTCCATTTAAGAGTTATTACTACTATCATATTGCTACTTTAACCAATGCTTTGTTATTAATATACCATGCTCTAGCTTTAATTTTTTAATGAGAATTAAATTTGGTAGATAACTATGCAAAAGGAGGTTGTCATATCATAGTGGTTTTTGTCTTAACTTTTAAAACTTCAAAATATAGTGTTGTCTAAATTGAAGATTGAGGAATTTGTAAAAAGTTGCCTTCTGATTATCTATACATAAGGTGAATCCAGAATGATTGTCTGCCCAGATAATATGAAACAAGAACTTGGCCAGACTTGAACTATTTTTACTATAACTCTAATTATGAACTTTATTCAGTAGAGTGGTTTTAACAGATGAATAATCCCATCCTTTTCACTGAAGCACTATAAAAATAGGCCTTTAAAACCAGCACTTGCTGTAAAAGTCTGAAACAAAGTCAAGCAGATCAATTTCCATGGGCTTCTATGGATAGATAGTGAACAGAACTAAAGTAGTCTGATGRAAAGAGATTGCTCATTTCAGGCACACACTGATAATGCTTTGTGGAATCAGAGTGAACACTTAAGGTTCCTCACTCAGATCCAGCTCCTTTTTACTTTCA
This sequence comes from Eudromia elegans, assembly GCA_003342815.1. Classification (NCBI taxonomy): domain Eukaryota; kingdom Metazoa; phylum Chordata; class Aves; order Tinamiformes; family Tinamidae; genus Eudromia; species Eudromia elegans. Next base: position 1,387,183 of record PTEX01000052.1, on the reverse strand, counting down.
GTGAAGTTCAGCTATATTTTCTATACATCCATGAAGGTGAGCAAGTAAATATACATAGAGTCACTATCTCCCCTAAAAAGAAACCTTAATAATATTAAAAATTATTAGCATACTGGGAAAACTACCCCAAATCAATCTAAAACCCACAGGCAGTGAATTCATTACTCAAGTTCTGTGGAAACTCCTTGAAGTTCCTAAAGCAATTATTAACCCAGTTTTAAATATGCCACAACTTTTTCAAGAGTATTTTTGTTATATGCTACTTTGTATCATTAGTTTAAAAATCAAGACACTCTAAAAGGCAAAGGGCAAAAATCCTGGACACTTCAAAATTCAATGAACTGACTAATGAACTAGCTGTTCTTTACAAAAGAAATGAAGAAAACAGTTTAGGATTCCAAGTTGCACGTTATTACTCAAACACAAGCTGCTATTTGAGACACAAATCTACATAATACAAGCTTGTCCAGAAATAACAAAGCATTGATATCACCTGACACAAAGCTATAACAGGCATAACAAATACAAACGCAAGGCAGCCGGGCCTAACATAAAGGTAAATCACTTTAGTTATAAAACTTATAATCAAAAGAGCAAGCTCTGGCATGCATCACAGCATCTCAGTGATGCTGGAAGGAGACACATGTGCATTTTAATGTTGCTGTTAAAAATCACTCTCGTTAGAGCCTATGTACMCTCAGAAAAGATTAAGACTGTGTTATCAACATGACTGCCACTTCTCTTATAGTATCCAAAGCAAGCAACTAACTTGATCATAATCACAGCAACTGGATGCTCGGCAGCATGAGGCTAACGGTACCTTTTGTCAAAGGGTGTCTTCTGCTCATTTCTAGCATGCAAGGGACACAATTTTGGGTCCTCRTCATGTGACAGAGCTAGCAAGGAGGTGCCCTGGACTTCTCTGTGGAAAGGGATAGAACAGGTAAACATCTTGCCTGCTGCTGCATGCACACAGACACTCTCCTGGGGACACTTTCTGCTTGGTTACTGCTATTCTTTCTCTTGTTTTATTGTACTCTCCCTGTAAAAGAGTCAAATCTACTACAAAAAAGAGGTCTTCTGTGGCGTGGGAGATACATGTTCACTCTTCAGCATTTCTCCTTTGTTGTTATGTCAATACAATMATTTTAATGTAACATATCATTTATATCATATCGAGTACCAGTGTAGGAGACAAGAATTCTAAAACACAGTATTACTGTTTAGCTCTTATATTGTGCTTTTTCTTTTTTTCTTTTATTTTTTTTTTTCTTTTTTTCTTTTTAAAGAAAGGAAGYACTCTTTTCTGGTATCTCAGCAAGAAAGCTGAGGCACAGTGGGGGAGGTGTTACCTGACCATAGCCCCCTCAAGGTCAATAGCAAAGTCAAGGATAGAAAACAAAACTCTAYGAAAAAACACGATCCTTAACCCCAAGGCTCACATCTGAAAGCTCTGCTCAATATATAGGGGATAAACAGCAGTGTGGAGAGGAAGGCAGTCTGTATTTACTACCCCAGACTCCCACACATGACTCGCTAACCACTGGCATGAGTTATTGCTGTAACATATTGCTCTGAAGAAAATGAAATGCAACCAGATCTTCAATATCAAATAAAAATAATGTCCACCATTTTGCAGCTAACAAGCTTAAGAAACGGAAGAGGCAAATGCGGGAATCTGAGCAGACAGCCTCWATTTACCAAAAGCTGAATCATTTGCTCTTCCTGAGCATGCAAATGACTTAACTCTGAGACACAGTCCRCAGCCATAATTTACTTTTAAAGTCATTTTCCTCTTTGAAAGCAGAAGGCTCCACCTTCCATTTTGTCAGTCTGGTTTGCTCAGGAATGAAAGAGCCTCTGCTGCCTCAAATGAGCCCAAGCCAAGCAAAAAAAGCACCAACTCCCAGGCCATTTTGCCAGGCCAAAACGTAGCTAGTTGATCGATCAGCACAAACCTCTCCTCTTTCCTGGGAGTAGGATAAGGTTTCAAAGCTAAAATCCATCAGACTCATGGTGATTTCTTTTTACATTTGATAGAGACAAGGAAACAGAAAAATGAGAGCAGGATAACCATGGTAGGGATGAAGTCGCTCATGCAGGAAAAAATATGCAGTTCACGCAGACTAGAAAAATTAAAATGTTCTAATTCTGTTTAATGGGGATCTTACACTGTGTGGCACTAGAGATAATTCCTTCATTACTCTTCCTAAGGCCAAAAAAAAAAAAAAAAATCAGATATATTTTCCTGTATGGACCCTTACAAGCTGCAGAAGTATATAGCTTGCAGATATTACAGTTTTGGAGTTAGGGCCAGAAATTGAGCTGGCTGGAGTATCACTGCAAACTGTACTGTGTGCAGTTCTGGGCTCCCCAGTACAGGAGGGACATGGAGCTCCTAGAGAGGGTTCAGAGATGAGTGACCAAGATGTCAAGGGACTGGAGCACCTACCGTATGAGTAGAGGTTAAATAAGCCAGCCTGTTTAGCCCAGAGAAGAGAAGGATGAGAGGGGATCTAATCAATATGTACAAATTCTTCAGGTATGATTGTAGGGAGGAAGGGGCTAAACTGTTTTCCATAGTGGCTGGTGATAGGATGAGSGGCAATCATTTTAAGCTGAGGCATAGGAGGTTTCATCTCCAGGCGAGGAGGAACTTCCTTCCTGTGAGGGTGACAGAGCCCTGGAACAGGCTGCCCAGAGAGGTTGTGGAGTCTCCTYCTCTGGAGATCTTCAAAACCTGCCTGGATGCCACCCTGTGCCATATGGTCTAGGGGTCCATGCTGGAGCAGGGGGGTTGGACTAGATGATGGCTAGAGGTCCCTTCCAAYSCTAAAGATTCTGTGATTCTGTGAAACTGAAGACACAAATTAACAACCGTGGCAAGAACTTAAATTTATCACTCCCAAGATGGACAAGTCCCTGCAAGCTGTTTCAGTATCTCTGGCATGGCGCTCACCACATAACTTTACAAGAAATGCCATCCCATTCTCTATCGGTCATCAATGAAAGATCAAGAGCGAAAATCAGTTAGTTCCACTGCACTTTTCCCTGTGGGTACTGGGGTGCATAAATGGTTTTAAATCCCCTAAAACAGCATGTCAGACTGCTCCAGATGGACACCTGTGTGTCCACCTATAGAGCTGCAGCCACATGRCAGGTCAGAGCACAGCAAACTTTGGTCCTTCTCACCCATTAGGAAATTCTTCTTARAACGAGAGTAATTCAGTTTACACATCTATACCAAGTCCCTACCTTTGGTGTTTGGACAAATGACATGGACATCAGTAAATAAAAGCAGGTCCTGCCCTGTAGACCACAGCTTAAATATCCTCTTTTCAGCAGGCCAAATAGCTGTGGCTGTGTGTTTTTCAGCTTGCCTTTTCCTCACATTTCCTGAGGATGGACCTGCTGATGCCTCGGCCTGCCTCCTTCATTGCTGGAGGCCCGGCACAGCCACGGTGACCACCTGGGCATGCTGAGCAGTGCCCTCGTGAGCAGCGTGAGGCAACCGGGTGTACAGGGCTGGCCCAGCTGCCTTGCTGCTTCTGCCTCTGCCCACACGACACCATGGCACTGGGCAGGCATGTGCGCAACACTCATCTCCTCTGGCTTATTAAATCTCATAAGCAGCAAGGGGCCCTGTGGCTGCAGAAAAGGAACCAGAAGATTTTCTTGCACTATTACCAGCAGAGAAATCATATAATGAAACTACTGCTATGACCAGACTGCAGCAGCTTAGAGATGCTCCCCCAGCAACCGTGCAGGTCTGGGAGACAGACCCTTTCCTGCCACGCATCTCTTGGCTGTCCTGTCCCACGGAGATTTGCCTTGCAGCAGGACGGTCACAAAGGCTGCACATAGTGCCACAGGCCACGTTGCACTCACTTGCTATTCTGGACTAAGAGGCTGTTAGTATCTTCTAGTTTGCAGCATACTTTGCACCTGTGAGATGTTTATGAGCAGCCCAGGCTCTGTTAACAACTTTCAGTAGGGCAGGCCCGTTACATAGCGACTTGGGTAAAACAAAAGGCACCGTCCTGATGCAACTCCTACTTTGCTTCCGCTTTTGCTTCATGAGACATACACATTACCTACCATTTATCACTGTCACAGGGACACAAACGTTGGGTTATTGTAAGGAAATACCTCTGGACAAGATTTTGACTGGCTTCAGCACAGAAAACAAGATCTTCAGACATCCGGAATCAACAACTTCAGAAGCAACAGCTCTACAACTAACATATAAATGCRGCACCTGCCATCTGTTCCCCACTGCCAGGAAATACAGGGCCCAATGTGGCAGAGTTGTGTGCCTACCGGGAATTTACTGTGCACCTGTGAAATAGATTTGACTTAAAATAAGTTATTATTAAGAATATTTCTATTTGCATCACTTCCTTGCAAAGTCAAATGAGGATTTTTTTTTAAATCCATTTTAAGGTTTTTCTTTATTATTCTTACAAAATRGATGCACCATTATAATTGCACTACACTTCATTAAGATACAGTGTCTTTATTAGAGCCAAATTCTCTGTAGTTTTCTCAGCCTTCAGACCATAAATCTTACACTGCTACATGATGCTCAGTTATTTCTTTTATCTGGTTTTTTTCTAACCTGGTATTCATTTTCCTACTCTGAATATTTTGACTGATTTTATAGTCAGTTCAATTAAGATAAAGGAAATTATTAAAAAAAAAAAGCCTTTGCAATTTTGCATTTGACCACTCCAAGACTTAAATCTATTTGTTTTCATTTTACTTTCTTTTAAATGATTTGTACAGTGTTTGGGAGTTTATGTCCAAGTGGACCAAGCTGACTGGTGTAGTCATAGATCTTCAAAACATCATTTCCCTTTGACTGGCTTAAAAGCTACACAGAATATAAAATAAAGATGAAATAAATGATATCTGAACATCTAGTATCACCTTGAAAATTGCAAATACATCTTTCTAAAACAGCCAATCTTATTTAGAACGGTCTCCAACAATTCAAATTCATTTTCAAGCTAATTTATGAGATCTCTGAAATTACTGTTTGTATTATATTTGCAATATAGTATTTGACAAATGGCAGTGTAAGGAAATATATATCTGTACAAGAATTCATGCTTTTTACCTTAAGGATTATATATCTCCTGGTTTCTGTTCCAACATCATATATTTTGATGAAGTTCACTGATCTTTAACAGTATAAATTAACAGGTTAAATTAAAGGTACTGATCTTTTTTCAAGTTATTGTTAAGTCAATATCTGAAAAACCCTGGTGAATCATAYATTTGCTGCTCTAAACACAGTTACTTGCTTTTAACATATGGCTCCATTGATTCACCAGCACTTGGCAAATGATCAGTGAGGAAAGCCACACGTCTYGACACAGAGAAATCCCATCAGCTTTCTTGATCAATTCAGAGTATCTAACTTTTTGCACCTACAGTACAGATACCTACACCTGAAAGTTTCTTTCACTCTTAGCATGCCAGTGGCAATACAGTTAATGGAGGTGACAGAATTTGATTTGTCTGACTAAATGTAAATGCCAAGTTTTGTCTGAGTCACTCTAGATTCCAGTGACTGGACCTCCCACAGCTATAAAAGGAACCTAGACAGCGAGGTGGACGACTGCACAGGAGATGAGGAAAACTAAACAATATGAGTTCCACTCTCAATGTCAAAAAATAAGTTAAAATTACCTTCCTTTATTTTTACATGGTTTTGATGAAGCCATTATAAGAACTTAATTTAAAAAAAAAAACATAAAAAACCTCAGTATTCTCTGCACTCGGTTTTTGCAAAGAAACATGTAGGCACAGACTTGAAACACCTGAAATTCTTTGGAAGTCAGCAAATCTTTGCGAATGAAAATGTACAGRATATACAAAAGTGATTTCCAAGATTGGACAGAAATAGAAGAAGACATAATGCTGCATCCACTGAAGGCAACAGGAACACTAGCACTTGTTAAAATGCAATCAGAATTGTATCTGAATATTCAAGCTTTCTAAAAGAATTTGAACCATTCTGAAGCTCAAACATCCACTTTCCAAAATGTTTCTATTTTTAGAATACACATTTGATTTAGACTTGAAGATTTTCATTTGAAGCTTTGCATTTCAAAATCTTTACAGTAAAAACTAGCAGACAACTGGGACTTCCAGCTTGAACAATTTTCAAGTGCAAAATGCAGTTCTAGGAAAATGTTACTCAGAGTTCCTAATTTTCCCTATGTAAAAATCACACTGATGTATTCTTTCTACAATTCAAGACAAATGGAAAAATGTCATTACATTACATTGTAATATAATGTAAATTCACATATTACATTTGAAAAAAAAGGTTTGAAATTAGCATGCAAAAGAGAATTGAACTTTATTTTACTTCACGTTCATTTAATTATTAGAACTCCTGCTGGAGTTGCACAGAAGACTGTGCATTGCTCTCCTCCACAGTAATTCAACTGCAGAAGAAAATCAACACAGCAGATCAGCAATACCATGGATATGCAACAAGAGATGACAGGTAAACCAAAGAACCAGATGCCTTCTCCTTTCACACTGGCTACTTCAGCCCAGATCACTTTTGGGTCAGTATTTTTTTTTTTAATCTCAAAATGTAAAAACGCTCTACATTTCAACCAGAAATGTTATGATAAAATGTCCATGCTTTAATAGGCTTAACAATTGTTTAACAGTAAGACCCTTTTCATAGGGACTATTTAAAATCTGAATTCCCTGAAAGATTTTGATTTTTTTTGGTATTTCCTACAAAAACTACCATCAGTTTTGTAACTGCTATTTAAAAACCTTCTTAAAAAGAAACAAGAAGCCTTTTCAGTGACAATTTTCAGCATCTTTTACTAGGTTGGTTTACACAACAAATTTCTGCACAAAATAAAATGATTAGAACTGCTGATGAAAGCTGCACTTGTGTCTGCTTATTTACTGACAGACTCCACATATTATGAAACATAAAGATAATTTAGTATCATTAGACCACAGGTAAACTGTAATACTAGCCAAGAAAACAATATGGCAACTGAAAGCAAATATTAGCTTAATGAAAGCAGTGAGTAATGCTTATGTGATCAAAAGCCAAAGATGAGCAAACAGCCTGGAGGCAGGCGCTTCATATACCTCTTAAATTCTGCTCACTGTGCTAATTCTGATTTTATTCTATAATGTAAATCCATTTACTTGAAATCTGCCTTACTGCTTGCCATTAGTTGAGAAAAAACAGCATTTTCCTAGCCAAATAAATGCCTGTGCTATGCACTAGGCCAAGCCTAAACTAGAAATTTTAGTAGTACACCGAGATCAGTTAGATGTGAGGATTTTAATGATATTTGTATCTTTTAAGTGCCTATGTGTATTCACTGTTACACTTCCAAAAATTGGGGGCAATTTGGTACAATCTAATTCAATAAACTAATGTAATGCTCATGCTCTTTAGCTGGTCTAAATTGTTTCAGCAAGGTAGATTATTTGTTATTCTACTAAATCTTCTACTATATATCYTATAGGATCTTCTACACAGAAAGAGAATTACAGATTACTGTTCAGTGCACAGTATCTGGCTCTTACCTGGGCATTAGATTTAACTGATCTGAAGGGATGAGAGAGAAGATGTGTTTCTGTGTATGCAAATACTTGAAACCTCTTTTCTTTCTTTTTTTTTCTTTGCTTCTTTTCTTTATTTTTCTTCAACAAAATATACTGAATAGTATGGACTTCCAATACAGCTTAAAATGTGCAATGAAAAGATACAACAAAATCATGTCAAATTTCTCCTGCTCCTCAGAATCAGCCTGATACTACACGGTGAAGTTTTAATATGAAATTCAATATTAAAATGCCGTATTGTCTGGCCTAAAGTCTCGACATTTGTTTCAGATAGGGAAGCTTTGACACAGCAGAAGGCCCTGACTCGCCTTGCGAGGGTGGCCCCCTTGCACCTCTCTAGCCATAGCTCCCATCCCCACGGGAGCTGCAAGGCCCGGGCCAGCTGCCTTGGGGCTTGCCGAGCCACAGAGCGCTGTGCTGCTCTGTTGCCAGCACATACAGCCTGATACAACCACACATTTTCCCTGAAGATCTGAGTCTATTCATTCAAAATGAGCAAAAAGATCACATTTTTCTACACAATTAAGCAAATTTCTGCTTATAATTCAGAACAAGAGCTGGGTGCGCTCCACAAGTCACTCCTGCCCAGCCCCTCAGCTGCATGGGGAAAGGGAGGGCGTACATTTTTATGTGAGGGAGCGTGCAGTRGCGAAGGTAGCACATGACAGCATCCCCGGCCTTTGTTTGCAATGCATTTTACAGTGATGGATTTCAAATAAACTAGCTATCGCTTCACCACTCACCGGATTAAAGCAAAATGGCACATTACACAGAAATGCTATCTCAAAACAACAGCTGTACGCAGACTGGCTACAAACATAGCTGGCAAACAGGCCCAGCAGCAGAGCCTGTTCTGCCCTCGCCCGCAGGGAACCAGTGCCTTCCTCCGGCTACCAGCGACTGGCTTCTGCTGCCTCCCCTGCCTCCACTAGGAAATCACACTTCTCCATTCCCCGTGCCTTCCCAAGAGCACTCTGACCCTGCCTTCCTCCACATGCTGCAGTTTTGTGTGTCCAGAGTCTCTGTGTGCTCTTCACAAGCCAGACCCACCCTGGGGGTCTGTGTCCCCGCAGGTGAGATCTCTCCAGCTGTAAGTGACCCTTCATTCTCTCATCATAAAGGCTGCAAAACACCTCACGGCGCTCCCTGCGAGGCCAGGCCAGGCCAGGCCAGCCTGCCAGGCTGTGCAGTTCTGCTCCTGCCTCTTTCAGGAGCCAATGGCAATTGGGACTCACCCAAAATGCTTCTTAAGGGCATCTGATGAACTGGATCCCTATGGAGGTGAACCAGGCACATCATTTTTCTATCCTTCAAAGGGGCTGTCTCAGAAGTACCTTTACAGTGCCAGTGGAGATGCACAGTAAAGTATCAGCTACCAAACATGCTGTATCCATTAAAGGAATACAACAATAATGTAAATCTATAGTGCCTGTGGCTGCTACACGGCATCGCACACGCACGCACACACGGAGGGCAGGCAGCCCAGCCCAGCAGCCCATTGGGGTCTTCCCTGCCGCCTCTGCTCACCTCACTGCTTCACTCGCAGCAACACGAGCTGATGCCAGGTGCTGAGAGCAGGGGAGCTGCACTCCTCTCCAGGTTAAGCGTTTGCTTCAATCAGCCATTTTATGCTTTACCTTTGAGATTATTGCAAGGCTGACTGGTGCATTAAGAACATACTGACATTGCTACAAGCTAATGTACAAGGATTCCTGCTTTCCTGGAGATGAAACAATTTATTGCAACAAAAGCCAGGCTGAATACCTTGAAAAATAAATGTAGCTTGCAAGGAGGTTTCTGAACACCCTTGAGCCTCTTCTATTAATCCTACATTAACATCAATTAGTATATTGGGAATTATGTTAATGCTTCTCATATTAATTATTTTCTGGTTTCCTTTCTCTTATACCATACATACAAGACATTACAGAAGATGATACGAATGAGTCCACAGGAGACAACATTACTCTAGGTGAAACTGAAAAGCTAATGAGAGTAAAGCTATTTCATATTTACAAGGAGAGAACACTTAGGCCCTTTTTAGAAGAACATATTCAAAAATGAGCTGAACACCTAACGAAGCCAGACTTCCTAGGGATTTGGGCTGTTTTCCTACACCCGGTTGCCCACACACAGGCTGACGGCTCTCATCACGCTAACGGCTTTCTTTGCCACGGAAGCTTTAATGCAGACCTCTTCCCTCCATCCAAATATCTTTTTTTCTGAAATCTTTATGCTAGTGACTTCACTTTGGGCAAATTTGGCAGAAACCAGTCAAGAGTTCAAGAATTATCAAGTGAGCACCCACAGGCAGATCACGCAACCACTGAAAACAGGGACGAATGCTGCCCTGCCATTTCCTGTCCTGTTGATGTAAATGGGGCTCTTTGATTTGAGAAGGAATTTATTTCTTCATTCAATGATTCTTCATACCAGAAGAATGTGCACAATGTTCTTTTAGCATTTATCTTCATCTACACACATGTATTTTTATTCTCAAGCACAAAATTTCAAAGTGGGGAAAAATAATTTTTAGAGAGGGATTTGTTACTGATGGTATAGCAGTAAAATATGGTTTCATGTTGCTCAATAATATTATCTAGAGTTGTGTTAATGATATTGCCTGCAAGAATATTCGATAAAATCTAAACAGCAGCATAAAAAAATATTTAAATTACTTTATGCAACAGCCGATTATTTAAAAAACATATAAATAGACACACAATTCTCATGTACCATTAAAATGACACGGCATTTTTATTTCCTTTCCTCCATTCCCCCTCTTTTCCTGTCTTACTTTTAAACAACAACAAAAATGTATTGCCTTGCAAAAACATTTACCAATTCTGTTAAGGACATATATTGTATTTATAATAGGCTGCAGGAGCAGAATTGTGTGAGGAGATCTTCAATGAGAAGAAGGAACACTTTTAACAAAATAAATATGAAAGATCGAAGCAAATCTATAGTGTGTCAGTACTATGTTTCATCTACCACATTAAACTGCTCGAAACTACATAAAGAATACATATATATACATTCTTATTATTCTTTATGCCCAGGCTTCCAATTCACTCAATTTTCACATGACTTTATCTCTCTCTCAGAGCAGTGAAGGTTCACTAAGAACCACTCATTTTACAACTGTCAAGTGGACAAAAATCAATCATTACTAAAGCTCAGCGCAACTACCTGATCTACTATAAGGGTTGCCTCTAAAAAGGACCCCAGCCTGATGTTTCTGCTCAAAAGCAAGTCTCCTTCATACGATCCCCAGTTTATCAGTGCCAGCTAATTTAATGCTGTGCGGAGCCCAACCGCCTCAGAAACACTACATGCACAAGTGTTGGGGACTTCATACAAACTCAAAAGATCAMAGAGCCACCCTCACTGCCCCGTGCCCTGTCTCTGGTGGTTATCAGCGGAAAGAATGTAGGACAGCAAAAATACACATTGAAACTTTCTGAATTATGAGCTCCCACCCTTGGCAGTAAGGCACCTGTTGAGCCAGCAGTGGCATTCACCTCTTAGTAAACCCCCAGCCATAGTGAATAAAAATGTGCCTGCCGTGCTGCAAGCTATTCATAATGCATTACTGCACAGACACTGGATCCAAAAGCAGAAACAATACTCTGTGACCTAGGTGACCAAACATACATGCAGAACAACAAATTGCAAATAATCCAAGCGAAGAGTTCATGCCCATGGGTTAACATTTGCTCACAAAATGATTCAACATTTGAAAACAACAAATAAATGAGAAGGAACACACCACCATGAATGACCCTCAGACAAAACCCACAGTGTGTAGACGAGCAGCGTTTTTCTGCCAACCCCCATGCCCTGAGACCTGCCCCTTCTATTCCTGCCTGCCCTCCAGCCACCCTCTTGCTACTACCCAAGAGCCCAGCTGCTGTCTCTCACCGCTACCAAAACACCCCTCTCTGCTGGAGACACTGTCGTGAGTCCACTGGAGGCATCCCAAGGCATAAATGCTTTGGGTTTTGTTGTGCCTCTCAAAACTGAGATATTCCAAGGATCTGACTCAATTTGAAAATGGTTTCATTTATATAAAATTAATTCTAGTCATTGTGTGCACACCTAATCTTAAAATTATGCCTTACTGAGTAAATTCCAAGCTACTTATGTAAACCTTCTTACAGAGGACACTTTATACTTTTTACAGTGTATTTCTGAAGCTCAGTATTTCAGCTCAAAGCACTACCAACCTCCCTGTAACTTGCATTTAAGTTTTGACTGTACATGAAGGTTTTTCAGGGTTACAACATTTCTATGTTTATTTAGCCATCAAACCTAAGGCTAAACATTGAAGCTAATATTTTCATACTTTATACACTGCAATTACAAGTTTATGACTTTAAAATATAGCTCAGTTGCTAGAGATGGTCCATAAAGCCTGTTTTTCCTATCATTTCATTTCCAGCCCCTATGGTGAGAATCAGGCATCCAAAAAGTATCACTGCTTTAAAACAAAGTTTCCAAACACAGTGATAGAGTTGGATACAGTTAAAACACCTGGCACCTCAGCCCTGAGCAGGCTGTTGCACTAGGCACGGCACTGCAATAAGGACAGACGCAGCCCCGAGTGCAGGCAGAGCACCCGGGAGCCGTGGGACAGCAGGGATCACAGCTAATGCCCTCGCCCGCACAGGGCTTACAGAAAGGAGCTCATTGAAGTGACATGGATTTCTCGGATCATCTGAGCTTATGGGAAAGATTTTCTATAACATACAAATTTCAGTTTTGCTGGGTTTCAGTGGAAATCACACAGATGAGATTTTAATCAATGGCAATTCGACAGACCAGTAAGCCAAAATGTATTGCTACCAAAAGCAGAAAAAAAAATAAACACTTTAGATTTCAGTTACAGCATATCAAAAGGCAAAAGCATACACCAAGTATTAATTTAATGGAGAAGTCAGCTTAACATCCATCATACAGTTTTGCCTAAATAGATACTTAGCAACTTTAGGAAGACTCAGGACTTTGGACAGTGGAAGCATGAAGCTCAGCACACCTCCTTCCTCCAGTTAGTTCTTTAAATACTTTGAAAATACAGCACTCTTTTAGGGAAGGAGGATTTGCCTGCCACACAGACAGCCTGTGCATTAAAAATTGTACCTCATCTCCGACTTCAGTGCGTCACCTCAGCCCAGCCACCAGCACACCGGGGGGATGGCTCCAAGCTGTATTCAGGTCAACAAGTTTTAAACATTTTCCCTAACCCTGGTGACATTTTAAGCTATAAATTATCATCACTGGCAGGTTAATACGGTTTATATAATCATTTGTGAAAGGAAAAATAAACCTTTTGGTAACACACCCTTTTCAAAGCTCCCCTCACTTCAGCATTGAACCATTTAGCTGTCATTAACCAAGTCACATATTATGCAGATGAGGAATTTACCCAATAAAATATATGAGCACATATCAGAGTTATCTCGTTCTTCATCGCTGATTTTCAGAATCTAAACAAAACAATAAAACCACTGATTTCTTTTATTGTCATCAGTCCATAATATTTTGCAGTAACATTAAGCTTCTTGCTTTCTCAAAATATATGCATTCAGACAGTATATATTTCACAGCTCAATGTCATTTAAAAGTACTAATGTAATGAGTATAACAAACTAAGATTGTTTGGTTTTTATTAATTCTTCATTTATTATAAATGTAGCACAGCCTACTGATACTAACACAAATACCTTTTCTGTAGTCCTGAGCAATGATTTTCTTTTCGCTGCATTAGCAAAACTCTGTGAGAAGCACATTTCTATAAAAACTTTGCAAGTCATTTCCATTCAAATAACTTATACTGTTGGAGATAATTTGCTCAAGTCTGAGTTGCATCATCACAAGCGTCCAAAGAAATCACTTTAAAATGCCTTCATAAATGAACAAATGCTGTTTTTACAAGGTATTATTCCCACCGAGACCAAACTGCAAAGTACAGCTCTACGTTCCTAAAATTTTATTCTCCCTCAGGGAACAGTTTCTCCCTAAAAGTTTAATTCCCACTGAATAATCTTAACTTCCTCTAAAGAAAGAGAAAGACCTTTCCTTGCTGCAGGACGAACAGAATTTTAAAGAGTCTGGAAGGAAGCTTAATGTTTCCCATACCATGTCAGTGACCTTCAAGGTAACTATGTTATATCCCATCCTTGCACTGCCCTTGCTCAGTTCAATTTACACTTTTCCTCTGCTATTTTGTCCTTTTTAGCTGTTCTGTGCAGAAGAAAAAAAAAAAAAAAAAAAAAAAAAAAGCTTTTCTCTCCACTCATTAGGCTTATGCCAAAAAAGCAGCTTAGGAGTCTCAAAGATATGGGGAATTTAAGTGTGATGTTGGGTAGGACAAATAAGGTGAGCCATGTAGAGGCATGCTGTTATACTCAACACAAGATACAAGTTAACACCATTAGGTGCTATCATTAAGTGAAACAATGAGGCTGGAGACAGAAACGGGCATTTTGTTCCATAAATACTGTTAAATCTCTGAAGAGATAAGTAGCAATACCAGTGCTATTAAATGTTTAGCCAACCCAAGGAAGAGTTTCAAAAAATCTTTCATCATCCAGCGTGGACAGCAATAGTTGATTTTAAAGTAATAAACGCACTTAAGACAGAAATCTATTCTGACAGTGCAGTCAGGTTTTCCCCTATCTCTGCCTTAGAAAATACCTTTCTTATGTCTGTGCTAAGGTTCACCCTTCAGGTAAAGCTGGCAGATTATCCTGATTTATCAGTGTGGCAAATACTCTACAACTGAAGCACTATCATTCGAACAGCAGGGAAGCTGCTGCCAATTCCTTCTTGTATCTGTTGTGATGGCTTCAGAGCATCATCTTGGTAAGGGCGGCAATTACTCTCAATATCCCAATGAGAGGGTCCTTACTGTCAAGGCATGGGGCTGCACAGCAAATCAGCCTTCGCAGCGGCGTAGCTGTTAGGAGGGGCCCTGTTGCACCTCGCTCGCCTCCTGCCTGCCACCCACCTCGTCCCTCTCAGGCTAGGAACTCCTGGAGCTCGTGTCAACTCTTTCTGTATAATTTACTCATTAATCACCTAAAAGGAATATGTGTTCAATTTGAAATGATGCCACTGAGCACTGCCTGAGGAGAACCACTCAGTCCCTGAACACTGGCCATCCACTGGCCTCAAGTGCAACAGCCACACAGCACCCCTGGCCTACAAGGGTATTTTGTGCTCTCGAATCTTGATAACTGGCCTAGCCTAATGCTGGGCACCTTGCTGAGTGGCGTATTAAGCCAGAGACTCCCAAATCAAGTATTATACTTGACCTTTTGAATTTTGTTCTAATCAATACCCCAGAAATTGACTTTTCTTTTATTCTGTACATCRAAATGGTTCTATTAAACTGAAAGCCTACGTGACTTCACAAGAAGGAAAGGCCATCAGAACYAATCCTGAAGTTAAACAAAAGCCTTACCAGCAAACCGTGAATATTGCAGAATATCAAACATAGCCATCTCAGTTATTGTGGGGCGGTCATATTAGCAGTGGGGGGGGTTAGAAGAAATCGGTACAGACTATTAAATTATCATTATTTGGACTTAGTTAAATGACCAACAGCAGAATTCAGCTGAATTTGAACTGCACAGAAATTTTCCTACTCTAAATATTTTCAACAGCTTAGATATACCTGCTACAGGGTAGCTTGGTAACAACTGCCCATGTCTRTACTTTTAGCCTGGAAAAAAACAAGAGATAATCCATGTTATTGTTATTACCAGACCCAATCAACTGTAAATACAGCCTGTAGAGGCTGCAAGGCTCAAAGGATGAGGCAGATGTCAAGCACAAGCAATGGAGATGATGAGCTCTTGCACCACCTGGACCCTGGTGGTGGTGCAATAAATGGGAAGTCCTGCCATTGAATGTATCAGAAATCCTGCAKATATAAATAAGCCATCAGAAGAATGGAGAAGTGACCTCATATTCTGGGCTTTTCCCTTAAAGCTAATTATATAAATAAAATATATATCATATAAAATGTAATACATATATTATAATATGTRTATAATAYGTATAATAGATCTATATAAAATATATTATACAAATAAAGCAATCATGATCTCTTTGCACTAAAGGAGAAAATAATATRTTTACATTCATGTTTTCATTCAAGTATATGACTTTGAGGTTTTTAACCTGATATTCTCTTTTCTGGTAAACAAATAAAATAATTCAAAATAATAAATTTTATCAGACCAAGGGATGGCAGTTCCCGGAAAAAAACCTCCCTTGTCTAATGGGACATCAATAAAGACTGATGAATAAATATTTCTTCAAAGTATTATGAGTTTGCTTTGAGGAAATAGATTCCTAATGCAACTCCCCAGCCTCCATTCTTTCAGTTTGGCATCTTGCACTTTTTTTTTTTTTTTTTTAAATATATTAAGGGAGTAACTAGTTTGAAAAATGACCCATTAAAAAAACTCACCGCTACAATATTCAACTTCCCACAAGACCAAGATAAGCAAAATAAGCTAGAGTAACTGATGGACACACACAATTCACAGCAGTCCATCTTAAAAGACAATTATCTATTTAAAGACAATTACCTATTTAAATTGCCAAGAGTGACCAGCCCACCCTATGCAACGGCACAGTTAGCAATGTTATCCCTCACAAGCAATCTGCATATAGGTTCTTGCTTACTGAGTTTTTGTCAGATCAGTTTAATATAATAAAAACACACAGTTGCACATATATGTACACAAGATCATTAAGTTAATTGGGTAACTTTTAATTAACCATTTTTTATTAAACATTGATTAATTCAATCTGAAGTGACTTTTGGGAAAACATCAGTCTGTATTTTGCATTCATAAAATGTGTTTGAAGTTCTGAATCTTRTTGCAAGAAGCCAAAAATAAATCAGGCTAGTGGGTAAAAATGAAAACCATTTTAAATTCAAATAAATTCAATAAGTAACTCTAATATTTTGAACACATAATTTTCTAAATAAAATTCCCATTTCTCTACTTCATATATATTTAATTTAGAYGGAGTATTTCCAAACGATCAGCATGAAGTACTTCAACTAAGCTGAAGCAATTTTGTACTCATTTGGAAAATCATCACCTCAGCAAATGAAACCTGAAACCTTGACTTTCAGCACAGATGGTGACAAAAGTCTCTGGAATCTTGAAAACTGCCCAAGGGCCAGAGTAACTTTCCTTGCCATTTCCTACCCTATATCATGTAAGCTTTGCTGCCAGCTTATTGAAACAGCTGCTTCTCCATATGAAAAGCRTTTAATTTCTACAGAGGGGCACTCCAGCACCTGAGCAGTCCATGCACATATGAAGGAGGTTAGGGCCAGTGCCACTCTGGAGGAAAAGGCTGATGTTAAAACAGCCAGCAAGGGAACAGAGGAAGGATTCCTCTTAGAGGGAGTCTTGCTAATAACCCATGTGTCCCACCTGTGCTGTCTTCCACTTGTTCCTTGAAAGTAAACCTGAGCATGAGAGGATGTTTCTACACTAGCTTTGGGTGCTTTCCTTGTGTGTTCAAGTGCACAAGAACTYGGAACATTTGAACAGCTTGGAGATAGTAGGGAAATTTCCTTGCAAGTCCCAAGAACCTGCGTATCTATATGCTCGCTGAATCAACTGAAGGAACACTGTGAGCATATACAGAGTAACTGTATCCAGAGAATCCCAGAAAGGTTGAGGTTGGAAGGGACATCCTCTACTTCAAGCCCCTGAAGACGCAAGATCACTTAACACATATGGCACAGCCTTACACACAGCAGTATTAATTATTGCTCATCTAAGATTAAATAGGAACTGAAGTACTTTGAAAAAGGAAGTTCAGCATGTTTCCCTTCCCTAAACCATGTCCAGGGCAGTATGATTTTGTAACAACCATCAGGAAGTTTAAACACCTTCCCTGCCTGCTAAAGCAAAATTTCTTCTACAAATGTTAAATAGATRTTTGTTTATTTGTGCCTTAGAAAGTGAATCGGGTTAAACTTGTACATTGATTAAAGCCAGTAGCACAGAGAATGAAACCTCATCAAACAACAGAACAAAATAGTGTCATAAAGCTGCACTGAACCCATGGGCTGAGAGCCAGTGCACACGGATACGCAGGGAGGGTCACGGTGCAACTCGCTGCCAAGTAATGCGGATGAATATACATGACTTAAACTGACCTGTAATTGCAGGTCTGCCATGAATGGCAAAACATGACATCTTATATTCCCACACTGCTGAGCAGAAATGAACCTCGCAAACAAGCCGTTTAAGCAGTACCTGAGGGACCTTCCGCAAGGCGGGAAGAATTCATTATCTCAGCCTCCTTCCCTGTGGAATACTAATCCCGAACAATGGGACCCAACAGCTTCTCTTCGGAATGTCAAATAAGTTATCTTCTTTGCTTTAAAGCTTATTAAGATGCAAATTGAAGGCATCGTGCTACAGCATAGCTTCCTAACCCTAATGAAGACATTTGGTATTAGGAGGACACAGCTCCTTTCCAGTGAAAAGCTCCAGGCAACAGATGGCAGTTCCTGCCAGCGCGCCTGGCCTGGGCTGTCGCCACCTCCTGTTGTCAYGAGACCTCAGAAAGTTTGAACTAGATGGGATTGGCATGGTTCTTACACATGCAACCTATGTTTAACAGACAGAATGATACTGTATTCTCTTTACATGGAGTAGTTCCCTTTCTCAGGAAGGCAAATGTACTGGGAGGAGGGGGCAGTACTGCTGACTGATGAATGTTAAAACTGATTCCATTAAATAAAGGTAAGGACATAATCCAAGAGAGGCAGCAGCACTTTATATTCAGCTCCTGCTACTAGCATCTCATACAGGGTTGATGTTCGATCGACAGATTGTTTCAAAACCAGTTGTAATTTCTATAGCTAGTTTCACAATCCAGGTCAACAGATTACTAACATTTTGGGTTGTACTAATCTTCTAAAAACACACACAAGCACATCCAATAATTCCCATGGAGATTTTAACTAAGCATTAATGCTCAAATTAAAAATGCATAGGATAATTTTAGTATAAAACATGATATCTCCTTGAATATCAAAAGTCAAACCATCCAAATGGTGACTGCATAAAATATTTCTCTCTGACCYTTGTTCTAATCATGCAGTGCTCAGATTAGGGATCAAGACAATGATTAAGTCCACAGAGGACAGAAACCAGCAAAACACACTCCCAGAGTAACTATGTTAAATCATGAAGCTCATCACTAACTCCCTAATAATAACCTCTGACAGACACATTAAAATACATGCCGAAGGACAGCATGGGTTCTGACACGTTGTTCACATCTAAGGCACTGACATGCCTGTTATTTGTCACTCTAATGCAGAACATTTTTAAACAGTGAATCACTCCATAAAATGGCAGATGAGTAAATCACACTGTAATTTTAAAATTCATTTTTGTTTGACAACACAAGAAGCTCCCTAATGATTTCATATATGGTTTCATATGTGGTTTCTACCTTTCTTGCATGATAACAGCAAAAGAAAAAGGGGAGCTGAATGCAGATTCCTTAGCTGCTGATGGCTGATTTTGCACTAAACTATTTAAAATAAATCACTCCTGACACAAAATACAACATTTCTATTCCCTAGAATTAGACATTTTTACTGGAAATGACCTAAAGTAAAAATATTAAGTAAATGGCTATCTGAGGTTATAAAAAAAAAAAAAAAAAAAAAAAAAAAAAAAAAAAAAAATCAACCAACACTATAAAATGGCAAAAAAATGTCATGTTACAAAAAATATATTCAAGGATGAGTATAATTTTCTCTTTGGAGATTCTCTGATGCAGCAGTGTTCTGCTACAATTTCAAGACATTAATTTATAGATATGTCTGTTCTTATAGCATATTACACTTGAGCTTAAATCATATTAAAAGAGAAGAACATTGAAGCTGCTGTGTCAGAGAGAAGCACCGGATCCCATCCAGCCTTCTGTCTCAGAGTTGCACCAGGTATTTCAAGGAAACTTCCCAGGACACAAGCTCTTCTTCAATAGCATGGGCAGAGTCAAAGGCATGTTTTGCTTCTCCCCAAGATTTCTCCTTTTCTACACTTCCTACCAATTTCAGGCAAAACAACATTCTGATGTCATTTGGTAGGTAGTTGATCTGTGCATTGAATTTGTCCATAGATATCTTAATCCAAATTAAGGTTGCTTTTAGTCTTGTAGCTGCCTTCCAGAGGGGCAGCCAGACTCATAAAAGAACACAGGAAAGGCCTTCAACTACAGCAGTAGAAATCCCTCTAGGAAGTACGAGAACACTTAACTCCTGCTTTCAAAGCTTATGGACACATGAGACTGGATAGTAGGATTTACAGAAAGACAAAAAGAAAACTTGCAGAACATCTAACACACAAGCGCTGCAAGAGAGAGAAGAAAAGGTGAAACCTGTAATTCTCATCACAACTTCCTTTTTCTCCCATGCCTGCAGCACTCTCCATCACTTTGGCCAATCCAAAATTAACAAGTCAGAGATATTTATTACCTTGTACTGCAAAGCAGCATGAAAATGTCATGCATTACATTTTGGTCCCTTCAATTTGGTTTTGTAATTTATCTGTTGTCCTGTCCACTGGATAAAAAAAAAAAAAAAAAAAAGGTAGTTTTAATAAACAGTAAAATATACCATCAGAGTAACTAAATAAATCTACAGTAACCACAATTTTTTGCCTTGAAATGAATTATATGGGAGTTGCTCCTCTGTAAATCAATTAATTTGTAATTCAAACAGCTTGTTTTATTTATTTATTTATTTAATCACATTTAAATTAAGGTGATTTTCTTGGGTAGACATGTTCTGAAAAGATGATGAGCTAATAAGTCATTTAAATCACATATGGTTTATTCAAAGCTTTGTTTGCCAGACATGTCAATGGGAAAAGAATAAGAAGGACGGCAAGCGCAGACTGGAATAGCTACTCAAAAGAGAGCTGCAACAATTCACCTTTGTATTTTCCTTAGCCAGAATATTCTAGTAYATCCTTACCGGCCACAAAAGAGTGGCTTCTACGACTCATAGAAACAGATTACAGGCTAATTAACTAACCAAGACTGTCAGTATAAGTAGGATCCTGATTTTTTTCAGGAAAACCAGCTACCGCAGCAGGAATATTTAGCAACTACTGTAGCTTGCTTAGTTGAAAAAGACTTGATAGAATTATTAAAGACTACAAGAATGCAAAACTTTTGATGAGATGGAGAACAAATATTTTTTTGCAGGAAAAAGCCAGAGACCAGAATTAAGCTGTAGCCAGGGGAAGAGGTGACTAAGCAGGCAACTATATCCATTTGGCACAAATCATTTTTATGCTAGTCACAGTGTGAATGAACATAATTATATGCCTCTTAAATTTGTTCATGTTTTTCTCTTTCAATTGCAAATCTGCTCAACTATCATGTTTAACTTTCTCTTCAAAATGTTACTAATACTGTGTAGTAACACATCGCTTGGACTATCTTTGCATTTGAAAATCACAGTCTCCAAATACCATGGGATTCCAAGCATGAGGCCTGCGACAGGTTCATTGCAACAATTTCTCTACACAGTTTTTCCCATGTAAGTAAACACAAGAGAAATTGCAAAAGATTTGAGAATATTTTGAAAGGTGAAATGAAATCAAGATATATTGCACGCTAATTGCTTGCACCAGTATGCCTCTTTCACACTGAAGAGCAATTAAATAATCATAGACCCTGCAGATCAAAGTAGAAAGTGGCTCTAACTAGTAAAAATAATTATCTTATCTACTGGTCTGGATACAATGCTAAGAAATGCTATGCATATGCATCGCTTYGCAGCTAGCTGAAAAATGTTAGCTATCCTTCACAGGTTTTACATGCAATGCTAAAGGTAATAGTCAATAGATTTTAGAATATTTTCAAAATAAGACTTCACTAACCTCAAGAATTCCTACAGAGGGCAGATGATGACACCCTTATTAGCCAAAGAATTTGAGTAATTTTGTGCAGGAAAAGGAAGTCTCTTTTCCTAGATTTAAGATACTTTTTCCCYCTCAGGTGAAATTTTGCATTTTGTTCATTCTAGCTGAAAAAAAAAAAAAAAAGTACCACAAGTAAGTGATATCCAAAGCAGTGGAGTAACTATTTCTACAAGACAAAGGACTTGTGGGACTCCACAAAGGTGGTTTACTAGACAGTAGAGATGAGTGTTCGAAAGTATCAGCGGCAGAAGCTTCACACCTCCTCTCAGCTTCCCAGTTTGTGCTCTAGAGCCCCAACACTCACAGAGAGGGCAGGGAGGGCCTTGCAATGCTAAGAGCAAGGGAATATTTTCATTTATCTCCCTCCCTCTCATAACATTTACCCTCCTTATCATTTACATCAGTCTGGCAACCTCCGGGGATAAAATTCCCCTTACTCTCAGTCTCCTGCCCCATTTCTCTGAATTCCTTTCTGCTGCAACCAGTTCCCTTTTCTGTGTGGCCCTTGCACCTGGCTTCTCTATACATCCCTTCCCTAGCCCCAACTGCCAGCAAACCCTGCATCCACCCTGAAGGTTCCCTCAGCCTTCCCACACTCAGATATTTACAGCGGGAGTCATACTCCCCTGRCTCTAATCTGATCCTCATAAAACAGCAGCTTCATTTAATCACTGGCTCAAAAATCACAAATACATTTTATTAGACTTATCTACCCTTAACAATGCACTGATAGCTCACTGCAGTGCTGCTCAAATAAGCTGCTATCACCAACCCAGCAGACTCTGGGTTTCTTTATAGCGAAATGGAGCTGAGGGAGGGCAGGCGCTGGCACCTCCCCAGGCASAGCAGGGGCCCTGTGCTGGCACCTGCTAAGGCAGGTCCAGGCGGGATAGCTSCTCCCGCACGTCGTGTCCCCCTGGACAGTGCTGCACTGCCCCATCTGCCAGCACAAGCTCGTGCTGGGGCACTATGAGCAGGATGTGCTCTGGCAAGAAAGGGCCTCAAAGCCTTGCTGATGGGATTGCTTACTCTTTACAGAAAAACAAGGGAAAAAACACACAACTTACCAACAACATCATTAAACAAGAACTGCAAGTTACACAGGTGGCATGAGGGGTGCTCATGGTGCTCAGGCAGCCTGACGAAAAGCTGACAAGGCAACAGGGGAAGGGTATTCCTGAGCTACATCCATCAGATTAACCTCTGGAAACTGCTGCTTCATGAAGTTTGCATCACTTGCATCTCTTTCCTATTCCCACTGCCCCCTTTTATTTGTCCCCAGTATTTCTGCCTTCCCCCTTTCAAAGCACCCTAGCAACTCATTGCAGCTCGTCATTACCAGGCTCTGACAAACACAAATGCCATTCTCTGCCCCAGCCCTCGCAGGCTGTTTAACTCCCAGGCAGGCGAGATGCTGCTCCAGCTGTGCTGAGTGCTGCGGTGTGGGAGCACTATGGGAAGCTTCCCATGGAGACCATAGCCAGAATGACAGGAAGAAGAAAATGCACAAGGGTCTCACTCCGCAAGAAAACACAAATCCAAACATGAAATCAAACTAAAGCAAATTGCTACAAAATCAGCTAGTGGTGATTTTGCATGTAGAAAAATATCCAGGGAGAAACATCTATTGAAAGCTTAGAATCAAGATAAAAATCTGGGTCACCATTACCTTGGGAAAGCACACTATTTTAGAACAACTTTGAACTCGGTCTGTCTCTAGAGTTGATCAGGAAACCATTTTCATCCTCAGCTCCTCCCAAAACATTGCCCTTTCTATTTTTAGGAACATTAAGGCATGTTTAGCAACACATTTGTCAGTGTATTTTCCGATATATACTATTTTCACCCTCAGAAAAAGCCTGGGAAGRCAATGCAGAGCGACTGTGGAGGCACACAGTTGCTAAAGCACAGCTCAAAACTAACACGTCTCCCCAGTTCTGCAGCATCTCAATTTATGTCTAAGGCTGAGATCCCAAAGCGCAGGCTGCACGACAGCATACACAAATAAATATTCCTCTTAACAGTATCTGCCTTTGCAGGATTACAAAAACACTGACTTCAGGGCTAGGAAAAAGGAACAACATTGTTCCTGAGCACTGATGTTCAGTGGCGGTTTTCACTTCTCGCTGCTTCCTCGGAGCAGCTGTTCCAGGCCAGGCGGCAGTGCTGCCCAGCAGGGCTATGCGCAGCTGGGCCTACCTTGCACCAGGGCCGCAGCAGCTATCTTGCAGAATGAACGCACACACTCATATACATGTAATGTAAATTCAACTTTCAGTCCTTTATCACATTCCTGCATTTTAGGCACTCAGGAACTGCCATATTAGTCCTACTGTAGTGTTGCTAACGTGCACTAGAACATATCCATAAATATCACGTAAATGAGGGGTAACACGATGGTGTTGTCCAGCTCTATAACACATACAAAAGATAGTTTTGTCTCTAAAAAACTTTATTCTCTGCTTTCCATAGATTACAATACGGCCAGCAGAGTGTGCTGAGATTTTGTATGAAATGTTTCATACTGGGAACAGTTTTCTTTCCACAATTTGCAAAATATCCATTCAGCTATACAAAGATACAGAAATGCAAGTTTAAAAAATTGTTTATCAGACACTGGCATTTTTCCTGCTTTATAATTCGAAAAGGATCTCAGTAAAGAAAATTGAATTTGGCAATCCATTAACATAGATTTGATGCTCTCTCTGTTCATCTCTTGATGTCTCACCCCTTTCAGAAAAATGAAAATAACTCATGGCAAAAGAGTGGCTGTTTGCTGTATTTATGCACTATATTGGCAATTATTAAAACCCTGGAAGAGCTATTGAGGCTCTGCTGACTCACGATGGCAGAGGAGTCACTTGTTAGCTCCATGATGAAGATGGGGGAAGGAGAGGAGGCACAGGAGGAAATGCCAGGGAAGAGCAAAGTCTAGAGGAAGGGTGCATGGTGAGGCTGCACACCAACCAGCACTCACTCTCAGGAGAAAGGATTTCCATGCTATGGGGAATCCTGTGTGCTGGGTTTGCACCTAGCCTCATCCTGTGTAGGGGAGAATCTGGCCGAGCTGTTTCCACCAGAGCTTACTTGTCACAGATGTCCCCCACAGCAGATGGAGGAAGAGTGGCAGCTCCAGGAGAAAGGTGAGCCTGGGGAAGGTCTGAACACCTCTAGAGCACACCAGCCCTGCTGCGGCAGGCACRGAGAGGGGCACAGCAGCAGCTCCCAGGGCAGCCTGCTGCTCGCTCCTCAGCCCTGCAGCTGCAAGTGCCAGAAACAAGATGTACTGGAGAATGGGACATGGTGACAGAGATTAACGGAGGAATTAACCCTCTCCCTCTCCAGGGACCTGACCCACAGGGCAGAATTTTCACTGGATGTGACTTGATGCCACTAACTATTTTGGCTTAGGGCATTAGCCAAATGTTTACAGGTCTGCCTGGGACAACTGTACTCCTGGTTTAGGCATTACAGGGAGCTGCTTTAATGCTCATGGGATCAACCTAAGCCTTAAGTCATCCACTCAGCCTGAACATTAGCCAATGTTGGCATTTTAAAGTGTGGAAAATTCCAGGTTTCACATCATTTTAAGTTTTTCAATGCTCACAGCAGCATGTAACAAGGGAAAAGTTAAAACATGTTATTCGAAGGGCTAAGGATGCTGCCTCAGAGAGGAAAACAGGTTCCCAGAGCTGTCTGGTTACATTTGAGGGAGTGTAATCTGGAGTCTGCTTCTCTCGGGGCTCCTGCCTATTCTTGCAAGGCTCTGAGCCATGAGTTTACACTTCCCACTATCTGCTCCCATCACAGACCGCTTGGTGAAGGCTGCTAGTAGGGTGCACTTGCTCTAATGCCATCTTACCTCAAGGCAGATAAGAGGATGTGTCCTTCCTTCAAGGCACCGAGGAGAAGGGAAGAGGAGGTTATGGAGGAAGAGAAAGGTTCTTCACACAATATACACAGGCTACCCAGAGTCACACATTACTCACTGTACTTTCACATAAAACCCTGTCTAGGTCAGAACTTGCAGTAAAAACTGTTCACCTGATTCAGGTACCACACCAAGTCTGTTTAGCTCCCATGCAGTAAGGGCCATGGAAGCCTGGGTCTGAAGGGTTAGTGTTGGGGAGGTAAGTGACCGCAAGCTGTGAAATAAATGAGTACAGTACTCTCTCTTCTAACCTCCTGGCACCGGGCCTTGCAGCAGAAGAGAAAAGAGTAAAAAGGCAAAATGTCAGCTACAAAACATTTTTCATGTTGTAAAATATAGTGTCCCCACTGAAACGCTTGATTACAGAGACACTGAGGGGCTGATACTTCACTAAAAGCAGCAGTGAGTTATTGCAGAAAGGTCGCGCGTGCACACGTGTAATGCAACAGAGATGGGGGGAACAACTTCAGGATTGAMGATTTATATCTGTGTCCTCCAAATGCCACGTTAGTCTTTCAGATAACAGTCTCAGCAGCACACACTGAGCTTTTAAGTACTCAAAACAGCCTTCACAAACAGCAAAAGCAACTAAGAGGATTTGACTCTTTAGGCACATCTCTAGTTCATGCTGGAGCTGCCCATCCTGTCCCTATTAGTCACTCGGAACAATCACTCTTTTCCCAGCAGAGCTTACTCATTTGCAAGATAAAAGGCAGACATTTCTGCACATGTCCATAATATTCTTCACCACTGGGGGCAGCTTTACATAAGACTGCATTCACGGAGAGCAAAGCAACAGTCGGACGGCGCTTTCAGCACGCCAGTGCGCAGAGCGAGCCGCGCTCGGCACCGCGCGGGCTCAGCCTCCCCGTGCTACACGGCCACTTCCCAGCTGGATCGGGCGCCGAGGGAGGGAACTGCTGGGCTATGGAATACAGATGCCTGAATGCAGATAGCTAGCGCTTGCGTGGAAGAATCTAACATGCTCTCCTGTAAAGAGAAATTTTAAAAGCCAGGTTCCTAACTATAAAGATGCAAAAACGTAATATCCATGAAGATCCTATTACCTAGGAAGACTTTGAAATTTTGCTGTGAATACCGTGTTGGGATTGATTTATTTTTGGAGTGTTCTGCATGGCTGGCAAAGAATAATGTTCCAAAATCGGTCCATCTCCCAAGGGGTCCAATTTTTCTTCCTGGGTGTCTGCAAGCCCTGACTCACTACAGTGCAGCTGACAGGGGCTGCCATGCTTGTGGCACACTAAGCAAAAAACAAAGACCTAAGGACGACCTTTGAACAACACAAAGGATGGGTATGTTTTTCACGTTCCTTTTTTTTTTTTTTTTTTTAAATATATAGTTCATAGTCACTGCATAGCCTCTGCTTTAATTACTCCATAGACTTACCTTGATGTGATTTATKATTACAGTTAAATTGGTTAGAGATTGCACCCTTTTCCCAACTGTTTTGCAATATTTATAAAGACATTTGTAAAAAAAAAAGAAAAAAAAATTTGAGTAAAGAAAACAATGTGAAAAGTAGTTGAGTCAAGCTAGGGATTTTAAATGATTGTTGCAATAAAGATTTTAGCATGATTTTTAAAAAATGACTGATGTGTGGGGGGATAACTTTTCTAAGTTGTTTTTATTTCCAGGTTTCAATGTAATTAGGCTACTGAGCGGATCAGCTGTAGCTCTGGTAATAGCCCCTACTGTATTACTGACAATGCTTGCTTCTGCTGAACGAGGATGCCCTAAGGGCTGTAGGTGTGAAGGCAAAATGGTATATTGTGAATCTCAGAAATTGCAGGAGATTCCCTCGAGTATATCTGCCGGTTGTTTAGGTTTGTCCCTTCGATATAACAGCCTCCAAAAACTAAAATACAATCAATTTAAAGGTCTTAATCAACTCACCTGGCTCTATTTAGACCATAACCACATCAGCAATATTGACGAAAATGCTTTCAATGGAATACGCAGACTAAAAGAGTTGATCTTGAGTTCCAACAGAATCTCCTATTTTCTTAATAATACCTTCAGACCTGTGACAAATCTCCGGAACTTGGATCTCTCATACAATCAGCTGCAGTCTCTGGGATCTGAGCAGTTCAGGGGCTTAAGGAAGCTGCTGAGTTTACATTTGCGATCCAATTCCCTAAGAAACATCCCTGTTCGAATATTTCAAGACTGCAGGAATCTTGAACTGTTGGACCTGGGTTATAATCGGATACGGAGTTTAGCAAGGAATGTCTTTGCAGGCATGATCAGACTGAAAGAGCTTCACCTGGAGCACAATCAATTTTCTAAGCTCAACCTGGCACTTTTTCCAAGGCTAGTCAGCCTTCAAAACCTTTATTTACAGTGGAATAAAATCAGCGTGATAGGACAAACTATGTCCTGGACCTGGAGCTCATTACAAAGACTTGATTTATCTGGCAATGAAATCGAGGCTTTCAGCGGYCCCAGCGTTTTTCAGTGTGTGCCCAATTTACAGCGCCTCAACCTGGATTCAAACAAGCTCACATTTATTGGTCAGGAGATTTTGGATTCCTGGATATCTCTCAATGACATCAGTCTTGCTGGGAATATATGGGAATGCAGCAGAAACATTTGCTCCCTGGTAAACTGGCTTAAAAGTTTCAAAGGGCTGCGGGAAAATACAATCATTTGTGCCAGCCCCAAAGAGTTGCARGGGGTCAACGTGATCGACGCGGTGAAAAACTACAGCATCTGTGGCAAGAGCACCACAGAAAGGTTCGAGCTAGCACGAGCTCTCCCAAAGCCAACACTCAACCCTAAGCTCACCAGGCCTAAACACGACAGCAAGCCYCCCGAGCCACCGACCGCCGGGGCCACCGACTCGAGCTCGGAGGCCGAACCCGACGCGGAGCACATCTCCTTCCACAAGATCATAGCAGGCAGTGTGGCCCTCTTCCTCTCCGTGCTCGTGATCCTGCTCGTCATCTACGTGTCATGGAAGCGCTACCCAGCCAGCATGAAGCAGCTGCAGCAGCGCTCCCTCGTGCGCAGGCACAGGAAGAAGAAGAGGCAGTCGCTGAAGCAGATGATGCCGAGCACGCAGGAATTCTATGTAGATTACAAGCCCACCAACACTGAAACCAGCGAGATGTTGCTGAACGGAACGGGACCCTGCACGTACAACAAGTCAGGCTCCAGGGAATGCGAGGTATGAACCATTGTGATAAAAGAGCTTTTAAAAGCTGCGAAATAGTGGTGCTTTATTGAACTCTAGGGACTATAGAGGGAACGTTTTTCTCACTTGTCTGGCACAGCTCTTCCATGTCACTTTTTTTGTACAATCATAATGCGGGTCATTTTACTCCCATACATAATCAACTCATTGAGATTTAGATACCGCAATCAATGTGAAGCCTGAGCTCTGCTTTAATATCTATTGTACAAACCCTCTACTGATCATTAAAGTCTCACTTGTTTTTAAATAGAAAACTTCTTTCATAACTAACCCACTGCACCTGCAGTGAGTGTGCCACTGTGTAGGGAGAAAAATGACAACAGAGCCAAAAAAGAGAAAAAGAGGGGGGAAAAAAAGGTATAAAAAGGACCCCCTCAGCCCCCCAATCCAAAACCCAAGCCTTGCCCATGCCCCGAAAGGCACTTGTTTAACCAAGAACAAATTCCAAATTCCAGACGCAGGTACTATAGCATCACGTGAACTCTGTGAGGTGCCAAGCGCGGCAATGGTGCAGAGTGGCTCTGGGAACACCTCTGCTCCCTGGCCAGTGCAGGGAAAGCAGGCGCTGCCCGTGGGAGCTGCTAGCACACACACAGCTAAGCACACGGAAGTCTAGGCTCAGCACAGAGAAACCGAGGCTTAACAAAAAATTAGAAAATAAAACTGGTAGGATAGGGTTAACTGCACTGCATTACAATACTGTTTCTAAGGCTGATAGCTGCTTATTGAAACCTGCTTGTGTGACTCTACACAAAACGTGCCAGTGTTTATCCCTTATATCCAGTTGCCTTTCAGAAAGTAGTCAAAAGGCATTCATAAAATGAGGAGCAGAAATTCCTTATTGATGCAATTAGAGGAACTCAAACGGGCAGTAGCAAAAGCAAGGCCACTTCCTGCACACATTTGGTTGAGTGCTGATTAGAAATTCTCTTTTTAGGACTGTCAAAGACATTAATGTAGGTGAGGAAACCATTAAATCTATCATTTTCATCTATTTCTTTTTATTTTCTGGATTGAGCTTGTTGAGGTTTGTGATGTGYTTTGCACACTGTCCCCCTATTGACTAAATGAAGCTTCATTACTTGCAAAGCTGAAGAACGTACATTTTAGAAAGAAAACAACAATGAAAAAGCCACAATTGTAAATAGCTTTCAAGCAAATCTGGTTACTCACTAATGCAAGTAACCAGAATCCTTAGGGATATCAGTGGCAAAATATTTTTCCATGTTAGCATAATGCTGGTGACAAGAATTCACAGACATTCATTTTTAATGGGAAATCATTCATCGGGGCTTTCTGGGCAAAAATACAGATTGGCAATCTGACTACTCCCCAGCCTCCCTCTCCCAAAGTCAYGTAATTTTACTGATTGCAGAAGAATTTAACACCCCCTGTATTTCCAAATAAATCACATCACGTATATATTTTGATGGTCTACTGAATAGCAAGGTTACCTTTTCTCATTCTTGAAATCATACGGCAGCACCTTTGCAGAAGCAAGTCATTAAATTAATTATCTCTATTTTGTTACTTGATTTGACTTAGTAAACTGCATATCTTGAATCACTCAGGAAGGAAGGGTTCCACAAAGCAGTTGCACTGCAGCAGATT
Source organism: Eudromia elegans (assembly GCA_003342815.1). Taxonomy (NCBI): domain Eukaryota; kingdom Metazoa; phylum Chordata; class Aves; order Tinamiformes; family Tinamidae; genus Eudromia; species Eudromia elegans. Next base: position 1,356,810 of record PTEX01000052.1, on the reverse strand, counting down.
CAGAAAAGCAAAACCTTTAGCAGAGACTTCTGCTGAATTTTCATGGAAAGAAAAACAAGCCAAGCCACTCACCTTGAGCTGTGCCAGACAGCACGAAAACAAGGATAGAAAACAGCTCTTAAAAAAGAAATGCACTTGCACATTTTTACATATAACAAAAGTACTCTCAGTTTTAAGGATTGGAGGGAGGAAACAACCAGKAGTGGAAGCCCCAGCGAGGCCCCATGTTGTTGAGAGCAGCGAGGATCCTGTGCAATCTATGGGGCAAGGGCACAGACCCCCACAGATCCTCCTCCTGGCTCTCCGGGTTGTAGCTTGAAAATTGCTAGTAAACAGCCTGTACAAATGGAGTTATCTTGGCTCGGAGGGGGCTCAGTCTTCTACCAGCAAATCTTGCTAATCTCTGTACTGAAGGATTAGGGGGTTCTGTGAGCGATGTGTTAAGAACCATCTCTGCACTCTAAGAGGCTTCAGTGTCTGCAGTGGTGACTAACATTAGGTATAGCCAAAGGAAAAGATTGAGCTCAAATTATGCACTTGTATGTGTGTGTGCACACATATATAGGCATATATACACATGTGTGCATGTGTGTGCATATATGAAAATTCAGCTATTCTTCTAAATAGTGTTGCCTCCTTATTGGTCTGTGATGGTGAATGCATTGTAAATAACTTGGAGCTTGGGTATACAWGTTCCCACCTTTCTAAAGCCTTGTTCTAACCACACCGATGCTCAAAAGCTGCAATCCATGACCTCCTACAAAGGGTGATACCTGTAGAATTATTACTAGCTCCCTTAGGAAAATTGTTAACTGTAGGTGTGAAAAAGAGAATTAAGCCAGCGTGTCATTAATCATAGATGGATAAGACAAATAATTCTGAAAAGCCAACATGTTTATATTCAATACAGGCAGGCTCAAATCACAATTAAYTCAATTATTGCCTAGGAAAAACCTAACAGACTTCCCTTTCCATACATTTCCAGATAGACAGCAAGCACAGATGTGTACAGAATTGCCACTCCAGTCCTGGGTAATGAAAGTGCTGTCTGACTATGCATCAGAAAACACTCAACATAACTAATGGAACCCTCTTGCACAGCTTCAGAGCTCAGCTCTTAAGTCCCACTCTGGTGGGCCATGGCTCAGAAATCATTTTAAAGCAGCTTTGCAGCATGTTATAACACATTGCAGCACATATTTAATGTGGACAACAACTGTATGAGCCCGGCTAAATTTAGCCTCACCCCTGCCGCGCTACACAACACTGCAGAAGTGAGTGGTGCTGGGTGGCAAGGCCATTGCCCCGGAGCCACAAATCCTGCTCATGTCGCAGGCCTGGTCTGCAGGGTCACAGTAGCAAGCGCCTCTGGCTCGCTGGGAAATGCTACTACTTTGGGTAACACAATCAGAGCTTTAATGCTTCAAAGAGTGAGAGAAGAAATTGCTCCCTTCCTTCCCGCCTGTTTGAATAGGGGAATCTAGAATCTGGGCTCAGCTCGGTCTTGGCTGTAGACATTTTGGTGCGGGACTCTCACACAAGCCTGTAAAGCCAGCCGGGCACAGAGCAGAGGGCGCTCAGCAAGGGACAGTGGCGCTGACAGCTCTTACCAATGCTGGCGCCTCCAGCGAGAGCTACAGGCACCAGCTGGCAAGGGAGGCTGGATGGGATCTGCTCATAGCTCGGCCATCCTTTAGCGGCTCTCAGTACTGTTTATGTATGCTTYGGATAGAACAGCAAGGATACATTTTAAAGACTTTTAAAATAATTCTTCTATTGCTTTTCCTGAGTCATATCTAGTATTTTGGGGCTACAAGTCAAGGGCAAGACATTTTGTTCCACATCTTTCCAGGCCAGTCTTCATTGGCTTTGCAGTAGATATTTGTTTGAACAGTGCAGGGACAAATGCTAGTTGAAGTCATCAAACTACAATATTTCACTTTATCGTAGCACCTCAAAAATCCTAAAAGAAGGCAGGGCTTCCCCTGCTACAACATTGTACGACAAGGTGTTTGTGCTGATAAGTGTTTTCAGGAGATGTTGGGAGGGCAACAGACAACAAGGTAAACACCACCGAAGATTTGAGGTTATTTGCTCTAGATCACTAAACAGTTGAGGACTGGGAAGATAACCCAGGCTCCTCCCTCAGAAGGCCTCCTAGCCTATGGACTACTTCGCCCCTCAATTATGAGCCTCAGATGCAATTCAGCAGCTCCTAGAATAAGTCAAGTGATATTTCAAAATTATAACCCACATTGAATGCTCATCTTCGGGGGGAAAAAAATAGCTAACGCATAAAGCAAATTCAAGAAGACTTGTAATGTTCATTCACTGTGCTGAGATTACCTCCAGCAACTGCAATGGAGGCCCAGAATAATGAGAACAAGTGGCTTGTGAACAATGAGCACAAGCTTCTCTACTGGCTGGTAGGTTCTCATTATGCACTACCCGCATTTACACACTCATCAGGCCTTGCAATTTGGCAATTTATTACGAACTGGTGAACCTTGATATAAAATGCAACTATAAAATCAACATAAATTAAAATATTCCTGAAAACACAACTAGAAATTTTCAGTTTGCTGTAAGCAACTCTAGATAAATATTCTGCAAGATGAATTCCTGTGGAACAATAGTGACATCCAGTGGGAACTTAGCCTAATCACAGGGGTCTATTGTCCAATTCATTTGTCTTTGTACCTTGCACCTTTCTGCGTAACCTAATAGTAGCATATATTTCCTTTAACATCTATCTTCTTAGAAGTGCAACTGTAATGCAATTCCATCTCTGTATTCCAACCTCAATCCAAATGCAGTGAATGAATGGAGAAAATGGTACATCAAYGCCAGCAAGAAATTATCAATCTAGTGCAAAAGTATCTGCTGTTACTAAAGCATAGGCAAGGACTGGAGAAATAGCAAGATTGTGGCTACAGATTTAGAAGCAACTGTGTTACATTAAGATACTCCCAAAATAAACTCACCTTATAAACAACTCATTCAAATTCCAAACAGGAGATTAAAAAAGAAAGAAAGAGTATTTTGAGTTCACTTTTACCACCCTAAGAGAAGTGTACTATTAGACATCAAAGGGAAGGTCACAAGCCCCTGGGAACCAGTGAAAACAACATCTTCATCTCCAAAATGCATAATGTACAAAAGACACAAAAGCAAATTATCTGAGTGAAAACATAAGAGCAGTGCAGGAAAGATCAAATTCCCAAGCAGTAATCACACCAATGAGAGACTTATAAATTACATGAATACACAAGATATTTGCTTGTGAAGATCAAATAGCTGTCCAAGTGTTAATTACTTTAACCTACTTCTGAATCAACTTAATCACTTTTTTACCTTGCAGTAAACTCTGGAMTATATTGCATTAATTACTTCATGCCTCAGAGCTTCTCTATGTCAATGTTTAGGACAGTAATTTTAAAACTACAATGARTGATGCAAGTGGGTGAGATCAGGGTTAGAGCCAGTGTATATAATAGAGATTCAGTTTCCCTTAACAAGATGAACAAGAATTTGTTTCACTCCCTATTGAATGAAATATAGTTCATACTTGTAAATTTTTTTAAATGTCCTTACATGTTTGASCTAACTAATCATCAATAGGTAGATTTGACTTTTATCTTTCCCAAACCTGGCATTAGCACAGTGCAGCACAGGACAGGGCCCTGAGGCGACCTCAGGTTCCAGGCTGTTTCTTGGCATTCTGTTGAATGGATCGCAGTAGGCTATGATGAAGCAAGAAGTGGCCATGGACAGATCATCTGYGAGATATTAAATTAAAAAAAGAGCTTGTTCAAGGAGCTCTAGGGCAGTTACCTCCGAGTTGCTGAGCAAGGTCTCACATAACAAACATCAGAGAGTCACAGATGAGAACAAGAGCATCCTTGTAAAAGCAATAACCAAGAAAGACTTGTTGGGAGAGGTAACATGCTTTATTTGACCATGTTTCATTGAAAGCGTATCCTTCCTCACAAGTCTTGCCTGGGATATATTGACAATTAGTGCTACCACGATGGTAACWTTAGTGTTCTAATATAAAAAAGAGCTGTTTACTGGGAGGTAGCAAAGGGCAGTAAATCTCTATTCCTTTCCTAATCCTTCTTTCTAAGAGCTAAACACAACATACTTAAGTTACTACAAAGAATATTTTATATTCACGTAATAAACACAAGTTTAAAGTTCTCTGATACTCTATCCAAGAAATTTTGTAATAAAACAAAATCTTTATTTTTTTTATTGTTTCTTACAAACTCTTTGTTTTGCCAAAACAAAATTGGAAGAGCTTGTAGAGTTCAAACGAAAACAGAGATCTCAAGGAAAGCCYTTAAATAGAGGCACAGAAAACCAGAACATCTTAATTATTCCTTTACTCACACTGCAAACAAGGACCTTACCAGGCCTGTGGCTTCATTTCACCGTTAAGAAAAACAGCAGCCAATTCTCTGTCCAAATCCTTTTCTTCTTAAAACTAACATAACATCTACCCAGCCAGGTCTCCCAGGAACCTCACTGTGCTCTGCTGAAACAAAAAAAAACCTCCTGGATATTGGCAGCCTCTGCAGAAGYTGTCAAGCTTTAATAGTTATTATTCTCCCTGGAAATCCAGCAGCAGCTCCCACACAAGCAGTGTGCTTTACCTGCACTACACCCCAGTGTGATATACTAACTACAGGAACAAGTGCCATCTTTATGGCTGCTGCTGTTGGTGGGTGTAATTACTCAGAGAGACAGGAAAAGCGAAAGACTCACAAAAAAAAGACCATATATGTCCTTTAGTGCTCTGCATATACTTTTTAGTACTGGCAAAAATCAGGGACAATCTCTCAATTTCTCTCAATCTCTCAATTGGACAAGAAGGCTTGAAAGATAAAAATCATATTCCCAAAGAAAACAACTGGAATACTAAAAGCAGTATTTGCAGATTTCTTAATCTATTTTAAAAATAATGAAAAAAAATCCTACTGTCTGATTCTGCAGTTAGACACTAGACAAAATCTTCCCTGTCATTTTTATATCACGTCTAGCAATAGTAGGAAGAAAATACCTTCTGCTGATGTAAGCAGCGTTGCTGGGAAATTGTGGGACTGAGTTGACATGAGAACAATCAAAATATGTTTCATCTTACTATTTTGTTGTTCCTCATAAAATTATCTTCAATGTCTCTAGAAATGATGCGATAGCGGTAACTGGTAACCTTTACATCGCTCTAGCTGAGTACATCCTCCTAACATTTGTTCTGTGCTTCACGACAAAACCCAGGCTATTTGCTGTGTCCTTCACAGCCAGGGAGCAGCTCGCTGAACATCTGAATAATGGCTCTTTAACGGCTATCTGTAATAATGGTAACAGTCACATAGTTTTACAGTTCTGATTTTTATTCATGAACTTATATTTTCCACTTCTTTAAAAGCTGCAAAACTCACAAATCAATTTCAGAAAAAGGTAATGAGATTACCAGCCTCTTCTGCTGGTTCAGCTCTAACTCAGGAGGAAAAGCGTGCACAAAATGTTCAAAGGTACAAACAAAATCTCTGGTGGAAAGTGGGCATCCTAATTGCCTTTGTAATTCTTCCCTTCATTGCTCTCCAGATTAAAAGTAGCTGTAGATGCAGGAAATCTGAAGACTGAACATGTGTTCTGACAGAGTGTAGATAATGTGCAATAATACATTAGTCTCTGGGCCCCTGAAAATACAACCATCATAAATGGATTCCTTGATCCAAACTACAGATTTTACAATATATATACTAGCATAAGAATTGTCCCCATTTTGCACCTTTTTTTATATGTTACAGAGAAATATCAATCTGTGACGGGGTAACATATGCAAAACCCATGCAGCTGTGGACTGCAGGTAGATGCCCTTCCTTATTCCCACTTTTTTTTTTTTTTTTAAGCTATAAAGTAATGGAGCCATACAGAAAAACACTTTAACCTTCATCTTACTTCAACTTCTTGCTACTTATTTTTCAGTTGCTTAGGATCTGTCTCATTTACTTTAGAACAGCCCACAAGAAAGATTTCAAAAGCTGCAAGGGGCAATTTAGTGACCCAGATCCCACTCACTTGCTGCAATAGCTGAGCTCTTCTCTTCAATATTCTTTCTTCTCAAGTCCTCCCCAGACTGAACTTTGTAAGACTGATTTTTAAGATGCACAAAGTTCTCTGGGCAGCTTCATGAAGCCAGTTGTGAGCAAGTTTCCTTGGAGGTGGAAGGACAGAGCCGCAGTCCAGCCACGCAGAGGCCGTTGCAGGTTTCTCCTTCAACTCAGCTGGGCTGCACCTTGAGTGCAGATGCTGCGAAGAGGCCTCCAAAAGAGACTGCTACTAATTCCCATAGCACACATCAAAAATAACTGGCCTCAGAAAAAGAAATTACCTGTGGTTCAGTTTAAATTCCAAGGAGCTATTTCTTAACCAATTTGTTCCCCTGTAATAACCACCACAGCAATTTTACCTAAAAATATTGAACCAAGAACCAAGATTTGAGAAAAGGATCATCTTTTTCTCTTCAAAAATATAATAAATAAGAATAATCACTSTAGTGTATCAGGCTTGTGTTGGAAACACACTGATACTTGTAATACAGCACTTCCCCAGTGCAGTATTACTCTTCTGGACACATGCAATACGAATCACACCCTCGGAGCAGCGCATTAGGCTCCATCCTGCACTGCTTTCCACCAGCAGCCCCTGCTGAGTCGCAGGGTAGGCCCCAGCAGCCACGCACTACATCCAACAGCAATTCCCAATGCACAAGCCAGCTCCGCGGCGTGCTCCATCCGTGGCTCCCCCTGCAACACAGCTTCTACCAGCCTCCCAACARGCATCATGACAGAGAGCGATGAGAGCTCTTCTGTGGAGACTTTTCCTAAGGATAATTGTGTCTATTCCAAACGGTCCCTGCACTTTTAAGACTAAATTACCACTTTTTTAATCAGAAAATCACCATTTTCATTATTTGTCCATGACAGTTTCCTCGCTACACTACTGACATGAATGGGGGCCTGCAGCACAACTCAGTGTTACTTGCCGTTCTCAAGATCTGGGTGCCATTTCCAATCACCAGCCAGTAACATTTCACTAAAAACCACATTTCCTTCAAACATACATAAGCTGGACTATACATTTCTGTTCATCTTTAATGATACTAGCAGTCATAAAAATATTATTTCCTTTTTGCTAGTGAGTTACAAGCACAGACAATATAGGGAAAAAATCCTAACATCTGAGAATCCTATACATTAAATCTTTTGAGCTTTAAATTTTTTCCTATTAGCTTCCTATTTTCAAAACTCCTATGTCAATAATAAAGTGTAACTACCATAGGGCAAGCAATCAGCTCTACAAGGCAGTCTGTGCTTAATTGTCAGTAACCAACTTCTTCTACCATTTGAAGTTTTATCTTATTTCCAGGCTTTGTTTTACAGCTTAAAGAAGCCTACAGACCYCAGCTGCGGCCTCTCAGCATTCCTTTGCCTTTTTATTGATTTCTGCATGTGATCTTTCTTAGGACAAATCTTGAAACATTTTGAAGTGAAAAGCTATTGCCTACACGATAGAGCAGCAGGCAGTGATGCTGTATGGGGAACAGTGCCTATGAATGGCAGGCAGCTTGCCCTTAATTTCAATGTGCTGAAATCTAGCAGTATTCCCAGAGGTTTCTTTTTATGAATATTTGATAAAGCACAATACCTTAAACAGTAATGCACAATTCCCTGCTGTCCGAAAGGATGCGGGTTTTTTTCTGTGCTCTACCATATAATCGTAGGTTCCGACAGAAGAAACGAGATATTTTTGTAGCAGAAAAAACTAAATTACATAAGTGACATAACAGATTGYACTCTCCAATCTGCAATCATGTCATATTTGGGCTGTAATAGTATTATTAGTTTTATTTAGTATTAGTATTATTTCTACCTAWAAGTAATCATAAATGCATTCTCACAGACCCACAGCCCTACTCATTTGTATGCTTTGGCTTCCTGTATAAACCGACACGACAAATTCTAAATTTAACAAAGCCCATTTCTTTTAAAGCCTCATCACACTAATTACAGCCATCTAGTGTGTAAAATACATTTTGCCAGCAAGGACCAGAGGATTTCAATTAAATGTAAATCCTTATTCAGCACTCTAAGCTCTTAGTGGCTGGAACTCATTAATAAGATGATGAAAAGCAAACGCTCCCGGACGCCGACTCTGCAGCGAGAGCCTCTGAGGAGCACCCATCGCTCCCACCAAGCGCAGGCTCTCGCAGCAGCRGCCCGCACTCAMTGCCATGCTCCCAGGGCAGCACGGSAGAGSTACCTGGGCATCCTGCTCGCCTGGGAACATGCCTGGGCGCAGGCCTGGAGGCCCTGCTGTGAGAGGGGTGCCCCGCTGGCCTCTCCACCTCCCAGCTGCACAGAAGTGTCCCTTGTCTCTGTGTCAGGCACCCTTAAATCCCAGGCTGGCAAGCTCTGCCTCTTGTAAGCCTTGTTTACAAACCAGCACAGCTCCAGCAGATGTCCAAAACAAAGATATATCTGAGAAATTTTGACATGGGGGAAAGACTCCTCAAGTAACAAGGAACATGGGATACACTGAAACAGGCTCAAATACTCAGAAAAAAAAAAGAGGAAAAAATACTCTTTTGAATATCTGTACCTTGTGCAGGATCCCTGTACTATGATCTTTGATGTGAAAATTAACATGATGTTCAAAATCTGTCTGACATCAGCAAACAACAGTTATCACTGAGGTATGGGTCTTGCTGTGGCAGCATCCTGAACAGTTAAGAACTGAATTTTGTGTTAACTATTTATTGTGATACAACATAGCTTTAGAGACAGGTTATATTCTCAGATGGGAAAAGAAAGCAGATTTGCCCAAGATTAATTTCACAGTTTAATTATTAATCTCTTCCATTTTTTAATGCACTAGCAAAGGCCTTTGCAGATTGAAGGCCTCTGTTTATCGATACGGTAGGTTTCCAGGCAGGCAGTTATGCTTCAGTTTATAGACAACATTTCCTCTGCTGATGTGGTTAATTAAAATGCATGGTTATAACAGGCTCTCTTAGAGCTGCAGCTGAATAATCCATGCTCCCTTTCTCCTCAGCAGCACAGTACGCTTTGCGGCTATTTAATACGGCTGCTCCAGGAGAGTTTAATCAAAGATTTCCAACCCCCACTCTGGAGCGAAAAGTCTTTCCTTTTTTGTAAGGTTTCAAGTAAAATGCTCATTTTCATAGAGCTCCCCACTGAATGAGTGTAACCGGCAYCATTTACCTATGCCCTTCATTCAATTAAGTGCTTGTTTTATTCCATTTAACATTTCGTCCTTCAMTTCTCTGCAACCCAAGCACAAAGGAAAAATAAACATTATCTCAAGTTATTTCTAGCATAAATCTTTAAGACTGGTTTTGTTGAATGAATTCAGGAGAATGGTTTGGAAGGGGGAGGGCAGCAGGGATAAATGCAAAAGCTGATAGAAAACCTGAGCCAGGCAGCAGAGAGAGCAGGACTGAAAGCAGCAATTCAGCTGCTCAGCAGCATGAGATACCATGCTGCACGGGCTCACTTCGTCAAAATTGTGACGTATGGGGGAGTCTGAAAAAGAAGCCTCTTCRGTTTGATTTCTGCTCGGCCTGTACCTGGTTTGGGGGCTGCCCAGGTGCTGCCCTTTCCAGGATGGAGGTGGAGAACTCGGGCTTGCTCTGAGAAGCTTCTTAATTAAGCTTCCAACTCAACCCCTGTAGCAAAATAGCTTGCCTGGGGTGGTCCTTGTATCTCTTACAGCAGCAGCTCTGCCAGCCTCTACTAGGTCAGGGAATTTCTGCTTCTTTGAGAGGAGGCTGTATCCTGTGTCTCTTTGTTTTGTTACAAGGATTCTTTTGCATGCTTACAAGTAGTTTAATCTTCCCCTTTATGCAGATTTGTTTTCACTTTTGAACTGTTAAACTGCAAGGGCTACTGAAAACTCTGCACATATCTTAGCTAGGAAAGAACAACTTTAGGTCTCACCCACTTTACGTTTATCTGCCCATTGAGCAGATACCCGCCCAATGRCTGAAGAGAAGCTGCTCCATGAGCCACGTTACCTTTCCTTATGGATGGCGTCAGGCTGCCGTCGGCAAGGGGCACCTTGCATGGCTCAACCCATTACCCTTCCACTCTCTCTAGGCCACAGGAGAAAGAATCCCTGCTCATGCTGCTCCCACTGCCTTACTCTATTTAAGTGCTTGCTTAATGGAGAAACCAGGGCACTTTTCAGGGCCTTCAACAGCATCATTAGCTTTCTCGGGTTAACTATGAGCTCAGGCATGTTATTTTTTAGGAAGTCCCATTTTGCTTGACAATAATTTTATACCGACTATAAGGAGAACACTCTGTATCCGTAATAGCTTTATGCTTTCCTGTCCCATCAGGGCTTCAGCACTCCAAGTTTACATAACCTGTGGGAAAAAAGMCAGTGGTAATATCCATGACCATCAATCTTCCCTTTATTTTCATTTTTTTTGCAACATTTTGAAGTTTAGTTTAGCCTTGTTGCCTACACACTGCAGAGCTGAGGCTCAAGTAAAGCATAGCACAAAAGGAAATGCCTGACTCAGACAATAGAAAAGTAAATATTGGCAGCTAGTTCAGACAGCAAAGCAACACAGTTAAAATTCCCTATCCCAGGTAGCAAGAGGAAGCCTCTAGGGAACACTTCTTACCTGATGGTTGAATGCCACCAGCCCTGATGCCAAAATTTAGGACACTTAATATTTCAGGTAAATGTGGAAGAGTTTTATTTCTAATAGACAAGGAGAGAGATTTTCAAACCTTCAACAAATGCCCTGTACAACTGCCTCTACATCCCTGTAGCTACCCGGTTTCACAACAGAGAAACAGACCCAGGGTCTAATAGTGGCTCCAGTTTTCCCAGGGAGGACACACTGCGTAGGTGAGACCTGGCTGACTTGTAAGCCCCTAGATTCCTGTCACGGCACCAGATGGCTCAGGGCTGGAGAGGTGGGGCAGGACAGAGTACTCATCTCTTCATCTCTGCCACTGACATGAACGCAGAGGATAATATACTGCTGTTAAAAGCACAAAACACTCTTTTATTCTTGCTCTCTCCTTTTTATTTGACTTGTGTAGCTCAGCTGGAAGACARGTATTAACAGTTCTTCCAGTGGATGAGCATCCTAGCGAACTCCAAGGAAGACAGAGCCCAAAAAGAGTGTCCTGACATGAGGGTATTGCGGGGATGGTCACCATAGAGCCACAAGGGCATTTTGAGAAGTGTAAGCTTCATGCCAAATTCATAGATCAAAGCATTCCCAAAAGCTTAGCTGAATATTACAGAAGACTGTCATATGCTGCCACTGTAAGTCAGCTGCACAAAAATAGGACAGCATATCATGCTGACAAGAAGCCTCAGCACTTTGTGCGCTCCTCGCTAGACAAACACGACTTGTGCTTGCTGCAGCCTCTCCTCTCAGGAGTGGCTTTTCAGCAAAGCCCCCAACAGGGGAAGGGACAGAGGTCTAAAGTGCTCCTTCCCTCTCCAYGTGCAGGGGCTGAAGTGTCCACACTCCGCAGCATCCTTGCGCATCGGTGCCACGTGGGGACGTGTTGCAGAAGCTACAGCAGAACATGGCATTTCTGCAAGCAATACTGCTGTGGCTGAGGGTTGCTGTGAAGCAGTGCAGAGACCTGGGCACCGTGAATGGTCTGCACTTTTACAGAGAGTTTTGTATCATGCTAGCCCTCCGCACAGCCCCGCTCTTGTTGAGATCACCCTCTGTTAAACCTGGCCTAACCTCCAGAAAACCTGAGATGACTTTAAATATGGGGTAAGAGGGAAAACAGCACTTTTTTTTAGTATCAGAAATAAAAAGAAACATGATTTTCCATCAATGTCTAATTGAAARTAAACAGCTTATCCAGTCTGATATTTATGAATTAATAAATTAAAGAATGCAGCCTTCCTCCTCATCTGCTTCATAATACAATTAATTAGTTGTCATTAGAAATAAATGTCACTCCTGTAATTTTAACAACAAAAATATTGAAGCACCTTTCACTAGAGGTTCCTGAAGTACTTCCAAGGCTGGGTGAGCACGACTGAAGTCACCCACGGGGCTGTGTCTCGATGGGTGACTGCGGGTTTGCTCTGGGTGCAGGCAGAGTGTCACCAGCCCTGCAGCACAGCTGAGGGCAGTTCCATCTCTCGGCCCAGGTTCTGTTCAGTTTCTGCTTATGCACTAAAACAGCCATCCAAACACATGAGGTACCCAAGTAGCACTTTGGAAAACAGCTGTTCCTCTAACTCTCCACTGAAGGAGCTTTCTGAAGGCAGCTATTTTAGAAGGGGAAGGAGGCAGCAGCCGGRGCTGCCAAGAGGCACGTGCACAGCCTCACTGGATCCCCCCAGGGCCAGACAGGTCCCCAGGAGCTTTACATGTGCAAGGCCCTGATGGCACTGGCCTCCAGTGTGCACACATGCTACAAACCATGGTCRTCTCTGCAGCTGCCCTCCCACCTCGCACCAGCAGCTGCAGAGATGACCATGGTTTGTAGTATGCAACTGCTCATACTGTCAGCTGTTGCATTAACATAGTCCCACATTAAACAGTGAAAATGTAAATACTATACCCTCTATACCCTTACTTCACTTTTTAATGCTTAGTCTCTAATACAATTTTATAGTTTTGTCCTGCTCGCAAAGAAAGTGGAACTTGGGTTGGAGACCTGAGTCAGAAAAGTTCAGAGGAGGACTATGTAGCATCAAGGCAGTGACTGTGCGCAACTCTAGACAATCTATCATCTTAATTTAGAAAGATGCAGATTTTGTTTTATTGTGATACAATCTTACCCCCATAAAAGCACACTTCTGAAAGTGTTGTTTGAAGATCTACAGCCTGTCAGCCCATAAAATAAAATTACTCAGAGCTTATAATCGTCCCAGAAAGCATGGAGGCCTGTTGTGGCTTGGCAGGCTTTCCTCCCACACAGTCGCACACAATACGGATGACGGGGTCTACGGAGCTTTGGGGAACATATTGCTTTGTCTGCAAGACAGCAGAACAAGGCTGCATTGGAAGCTCTTGCGTATTTTTCATTAAAATAGATGAATTAAAAGTCTCACAATATCCATGCCAGCAATTATGACCACCATAATAAATCCAGTGCTTCATTCTGCAATTGTAGTTTCTAGAGAGGCATTCCACTTTGGGAATGATGGCTATTTACTCTGAAGTGGCTCATGATTTGACTTGGATATGCAATTGATTGGAGATTCATGTACAGACAGATTTATTTTAAAATTATTACCATGGAGATCTACTCAAAATAAACATCTTCTGTAATTTCCAAAGAAAAATGACTAAATTTAGATTTTGTATTTAACATATAATGTTAACAAAAATTAGCTCCAGCTGAAACCACAACTTGGCATTTATAGTGGGTGGCAAGTGTTTATTAATTCCTGTAGTTTGGTTTCTGATATTTGTCCTATCCAATAYGACTTAGCAAGGGCATGCTCATGTTGTGTCATTTCTAAAAGAGCTGGGCTGCCTGCTCCAAAAATAACTGGTTTTCCTCCTAGTATTTCTGTTAGCACCAACGAGAAGCACAGGAATACTCCTGTGCGCAGCACTCTCAGAATCCTGCCCAAGACAGGCAGGAACAAGCTGACAGCGACGTAGCCAGGCAACAAGCACGTCAGGATTATTTTTCATCATTAGCACTGTGAACAGAAATGAAAGATGTGTCACCAAAATGACAGACAACGTGAATAAAACRGTCCAAATGATTGCTTTTTGGACATAAGAAATGCTGCAAGATAGTGACGTGCTCTGAGCACGGGCAGCCAGGCTCTTGCCTGTAGAGAAGAGAGTGGCTTGGTGAGGACAAACTGGCCTCCACCAAGGATRAGGCTCCCCAGCTCATGCATAAGAAACCCCAACCATGAGAGCAGAAGATACTTAGCAAAGTTCTGCATTCTTAAAGGCAGTGCGCCTACACACTCCCTGCCACATGCTGTTTTCCTCCGTCTCTCCCGGCACCATATGACAGCAGTACATGAGAAGGTTGTGTCGGTCGTATTTTCCAAGTTACAAATTCTCTTCCAACTTCCTGTGGCTACATTAGCATTACAAAGGAGGAGAACGCCCATGAGATTATGGCTYAAGAAAACTCAGACTGAAACAAGTCTGAAAACAGTGACAATTGTTTTCATGAACCCCTTTGTGACAGTCAGTTCTACAAGCTAGCTCATGATGACACAACAAGCTACTYTAAATTCAGGTACAGACCTACGGGGTACAGACAGTACTCCAGAAATCAAAGACATAATATACAGGGCACTTGACTRCTCCTGCTTTCTCCTGAGCCTAGCTTACAACCAGTGCACTAGCAAGTGCCACAGAAGTCATGACTAGCAGGCAATCCATGTCTAATAGACAGCTATTTACAAGAAAATACAAGAAATACTACAACTGTTAGAGAAAAAGGTACAACTGAAGGTATTTTTTTACTAGCCTCTAACATGTTATCCCCTGAGACATGTAGATCCCATACCACTCTATTAGTTTTAAACAACACATCTGTAATTGTGCTCATTTTGCGTTTACAAATGAAGCCTTTTTTTAAAAAAGCTATTCTCCTGAAACCTTAACTTCACTGTCGTTTGGAAGCAAGTTCTGCAAAGTTCTGCAAAAAAAMCTGTGGACTGAAAATATAAAGGCTTTAGTAGGTCATTTTAAAGTCAATTACCTATCAATTGAATCAAATGTTCTTTAGTAAAGCAGAACAACATACTCAGCTTGTTTACAATGTATTAAAAACCATATTACCTATGTTAGTTACTTCTTCCCTAAATAACAGGAAATTTTTAAAGCTTTTCACATACAGGGGTACTTTCCTGCTTCTATACATTGCATACAGCAAGCTCCAAGCCTTCTCTGATTCTTCTAATATTTCTTGATATTACATAGTTAGAATTGAACACAGACTCAAGAGAAAGGGCAAATAATCATTTAGGGAGAGGCACTTACTATTCTCAGTATATTTTCAATCTGCTATGTCCTAAACAACTAATACATGTTGCTATCCCTTTTTCAATCAGATTTTTCAACCAACTGGCCAAAGAAGTCCCATGTACTTTTTCTTTGCTCATACGACTGTGCTGAAGCACAGAGCGMCGATGCTTGTGGGCCAGGCAGCACGTTTCCTGCACCAGCCATCCGTGCTTGCCRGCGCGCTGCAGCTCAGCCACCCGCTGTACTGCACAATGGAAGGACCTGCTTCCATCTCACAGCCTCYAGAAACACGTACAATGACCTGCGCACATTGCTCTTCCTTTCTCTCACAGAAGGGCAGTGTGCTGCATGGCTCTAACCTTCATGCTGAGGCTTCCCTGCTGCTAACCTTTTGCCACAAAGAAAAGGCCACTTGAGTACCCAGTGTTCTGGCCCCCCAAGGTAGTACCCTCCTTCACCTTGTGCCTCTGGTTTCCTCATCAGCCTCTTGGGGAGGGGCTTTGGCAAAGGCTTTCTGAGAGCACAAATGAACAATGCCCCTATGTATGCTCTGCTCTACCTATACAACCCTGGCTAACACAGGTAGGCAGGTCTTGCCATAAGGATGTTCTAGAAAGTAGTTACTACCARGTTGATGCTGCTTCTAAGCATCTAAAATGCTGATGGCTGTCCCTCACCACCTCTGCTAGACACGATGTTTAGGAGACTGTTAGAAGCAGCTCTGTGTGGTGCAAGAGTCTACAGGAAACATGTAAGATAGATTTTCCTTCAGTGGTTTGACTTTGTCTCTTTGGTGAGTTCAGGTCAACCTCATGATGTTCTCAATTTTTTTGGTTTCTAATTTAATTTTGCTTCCTGCTGGTTTCCAACAGCATCTGTTTATGTAAGGCTAGCTATACTRCAAAGCACTAAGGCTTAACAGTGTGTAAAGATACAGATGTCAAATTCATTCACATGTACTGGATGAAATCTATACCACTCTGYATGGAAAATTCAGTCAAATTTTTTTTGCTTTTCCCTTTGGAAATCAGYGAGCTGAGTTAGAAAATCAAGACTTATTATGCTAAAAACTACCATTCTGTAGTGGGTATAGAATTAAATTTGATGAGTTTAAGGGCGTACAATACAAGAGCACRTAAATGACAAATTAAAATCTGTTTATTTTATGGTTGGCAAATAGATGCGTACATAATACTAGACACAGATAGCACACAAGTTTACAAGCACAGCCAAAATAAAGAAACGTTTATTTCAAGTAATGTCTGCTGTTCCGGCAGACCACGCATGAATGCCGCCAAACTAGAGCAACAAGATACAAAAACAACATTATATAAAGCATTTGTTTATACAGCACCTATGAGAGGAGTTGTTTGTCTGCCTATATATAATGCTCTATACTGTGGGGAGACATTTTGGGGATAAAAGCAGGCACACCCACACTACTGAATCACACAAAAACAAATTTGACCCCTAAATTAAGGAGGCAACACTACAGGCTCCTGCCAGGCAGGGGAGAGAAAGGAGCTGCCTTGCAGAAGCCCATCTTAGCGCTCACAAAAGAGACAGCAGAGGAGATGAGGCCATCCAAACTAGCAGCATATCATCTTAGTGATAAGCGCAAGCCYACATCATTCCATTGAGTGAGCTGACTCGAGGAAAATCCTTAAAGTCACATCTGAATAATGATTCAATAGCGCTTTTTAAAGATGCTGGTCCTCTACTCTCTGTTCTCAGTTCTGCATAGTTCTTGTTCTCCATACACTTATTACACTTAAATATTCATGGAGATATATTTAGAAACAGTGTATCTCTTTAAAATATACAGCAAAAAAAGGACACCTGTTGAGAGAGAAGCTTCAGAAAACTAGAGGTCCTTTGCAAATGTAGAAATATTTCAATTTGCATAGTCAATAAAACGAAGTGTCTTATTTCCAAAGTCTCAGAGCTACATCAAGCCTGCAGGTACCAGCCGAGTAGGGTTTCTGTTCTCTTTTTGTAATAAATTTAAGCAAATGAAATTTAAATAAGTCATTTGCAAGTAAATTACAGAAGTCTCCATGCAATACAGAGTATTGTTAGCTCATCTGCGTGATATTATCAAGCCAAGTTTAGATGAATTTGTGCTAACATTGTCCTTACAACTCACAGAAGGTTAAATATTCGCTCACTTGTGTAATAAATCAGCTATTCTCTGCTGCATCTGAAACATTTGCTTGTAAAACAGCATTTGGTGGTGAGAGGAAGGAGAAGACACGATTGCTATACGAGTCCAAAATTTGCTGTGGCTCCAAATTTCATTTCATCATGCAGCTTTATGCATCTCTACAAAAACAAGAGGGGGGATTTTCTTACCTTATTGTGACTGGGATGGGTTATTGCCAGCAATTCTAAGATTGTTTTTGGAAATGATTCAGCCAAATTTCTAAAGCAAAGCACTATGGAAAAGCATTTAACCCTAATTGTTTAGGAACATATTCTCCGCTAACTAGTCTGCATAATGACACAAACATGCTCTTTTCTCACTAAAACCCACTGCAGCTCCCAAGCATTCGACCATCCTTGTATCACCTGCCTTGTGCTTCAAGATAAAAACTGGAATAGCACCAGGAAAAATAATATCTACTGCTATCAATAAGTGGTGTGTCTCGCGATATCCCTCAGGTTACAGATGACTTCTGGGCATCTCTTCAGCCTCAGCACCTGCAACTGTGCTTAAAACTGATCCTGCCTTGCAAATTAACAAAGACTGAGGAAGGGACTTACACAGCTGACTGAACTGATATCAATTTCCTTTACCTGCCCCCATAAACACAAATCTGTAATACGGCATGTGAATTTTCATCTACACAAATGCTAAGGTGACTTAGAAATAAAGATGGACAAAGTAGAATGTCTACTTGTTAATAAGGATATTTTGAGGAAGGTCAAAAGTCTGGTGTAAAATGGACAAACATGGGACATTAATACTCAGGCATAAGGAATATAGAAAAAGAGAGAATAACTCATGGCAGTAGAGGAACAATGTTTAAAAGTAGTGTTTAAAACAGCTTAAAATCAGAGAAATAGATTAAGTGTACCAATAAAAACTTTACAAATCAGAAGTCTAGGGGAAAAAGTAGCATTTTATATGGTATTTGATCACAGTTATCTTSTTGTGCCCCAATAAAATGCAGTAATAATGTGAGAGGAAATACAGTAACAACGTGAGGGTTTACTTGCTTTTAGACATGCTGTGGTACCAAACCTAAATGTTGGTTCTACTTCACGGAGTAGCTAGACAGGGACCCACTGAAAGCAAATAAATGCAAAGCAGTCCCGAGCAATATTGAGGGCCTGGCTGAAAATTACTGCTACGAAGAAGACATTCTGTTCATAGTGAACCTCATTTATTTTTATTTACTGTCTCTCCAACAGAGGTCCAAAAGAGGTAAAACAAATAAACAAACAAACTCACTGTATTAAGACTTCGATTTTTTTTTTTAAAAAAAGAACAGCGGTATTAGAAACATGGAAAATGCCACATAGTGACTAAGGATTAATGCAACTTTTGCAAAGGCAAGTCACACCTCGCAAAGCTATTGACACTTTATGTAGGACACAAGACCTGACCCTGGGGGCAGGGCTTTACAACCATTTCTTAATTAAACATCTAGAAGCCTATCAAAATGTTATTCATAGCTGAGATTATGTTACAAAAYGTTACAAAATCAATGTGAAATGTAAAAAATCAAAATTGCCACATATACCTGGAATAAAATCTAGCTTTCCGAACTCTCCATTTGGGATTTCTCACCTGAGATTGTCAAGAATTGAGCACCAACTCTTTTTTAAATTAGAGCACTTCACATTTTTGGGTACGGTTCTGAGACCAAGTCAGCCCCACCTGTTATACTAACAACTTCCACTGACTGGCTTCTGCTATTTCAAAATAAAATTGATTCCTGGAGTGGTGCCATTTTGCTAGTTGAACACCATAATTATAGCGAACCCAAGCTCCTGGTGGTATTTTAAATAGATCCAACATATTGTTTCTCCTTCACAGTCATTGTTCCATTGGCACCAAAACTCTCCCAGATTCCTYCTGCTCCACTCAGTTTTGACAACTCACTGTAGGTAGTCCTCCAGCATGGTGTCAAAGGTTCCAATGGAAAGCCAGACAGTTCCCAGGCAGGAAGATGTAGGGACTTCTGCTGGTGCCATGCAGAGGGAAGGCTGTGCGGAACAGCAGACTACCCTGCTGAGGAGGTGGAGCAGGAAAAGGGGAGAGCGGGAGAGAAGAGAAACCAGGTTCCCTTGGAGGCAGGAAAAGCCCACGGCTGGGAGCCTGCGGTTTAGCGCAGTCATATGCAGGGCTGTAGCAAAGTGGCAGCACTTCCCACGCTTGCCCTGCCCAGCTCCTTCCCAGCAGGGCAACACGCTCCTCAGGAACATGGACAAAACTCCAGAGATCCAAAACACTGCAGTTCCATAAACCTGAACACAACTTGCATGTAGCCTACCTCACACACGAAAAGGAAAGAAGTACAAGTGGATCTTCTAATTTGTTCTGAAAAATAACAGGAGTACAGAGACAAGCAATATCCTCATTCTTTCCAAAATCAACCAATCAACCCTCTTGTTCTCCCTCTTTCAGCCATCATCTTCACTTTAATCACTATTCCCTTCAAAGATAAACATAGAGAGCCTTAAGGCAAATGAGATAACTTTATTTTCAGAGTAGCTTTATATTATGCTCTAAATATTGGAAAGTTGGTCCTGTCGCTCACACCTGGAGAAATTCTACTCGGCTGCAGGCACCAGCTACTCAAGCATCTCCCTCTGAGCACCCCATTTGCCACTGTCTCACTCCCGCCTGGGTGCCAGTTGTGTCAGAGGAGCAGCATGAGGGGATGGGATGGGCCCCCTCATCACCTTCCCCGTGTCCCCTCCTGCCCTCTCTCGAGCCTCAGCACAGTGCTGCCTGAGGGCGCCCTGCTCTCTCAGGAGGCTGCTGAGGCACCAAGGACTCTCCTCTGCCCAGCCRTGGCCAGCAGCTCAGAATTAAACCTTCTGCTCCAAAGCTTTTAGATAGTCATCTGTTAATGTCAGCAAGATATTCTTAAGCTGCTCTATTTAAATATTGCTATTGTGATTTTCTAGCAAAATGTTAATGTCATAAGCCATGCTAGTAGTTCTTCCCTTACAATAATGAAAGGAAAGAGTTCCAGACTACAGAAGAGATTTGTATTTGGCAACTAAATCTTAGTTTTATTTCATTTAGTAATATGAGAATTCTGCCAAAAGATCTTCCAAAGTCTTCTAATAYATATATCTGCACTAATGCACATCCCATAGGTGATAAATGCTTATGTCTAATAWACACTCTGACACAGGTAGAGTTGCCAGATCAGCTAGTGCACAGAAAAAAACTTCCTCAGTTAGACATTCACCAACCAGTTTCACTGCAAAGTAAAACCAAAGAGGCTCCAAAAATCAGGAAAGTTCTAACACATCATACTCCATGTTACCCAGATGCATATAGTCTTTCAAATAAGATGATACAGTCCTCATCAAGGACTCAATATTACTGTTCATGGAAGCAGTGCATTGAGTAGTTCTTATATCAAAAGATAAGATATAAAACAAGAACCTCTCAAAATATGGAGATGAATCTAACTCATCTGTTCYTCCTGTTTCAAAAAGTCCCCCTAAGTTCAGGGTCTCTGAGCCAACCAAACCTTGCGGCACTGAAAGCTAAGGAAGACTTCAGCTCAACAGGATGTTCTGGTGAGGCTGATTCTGCATCATTACATTAACAAGAGTCACRAAGCTGCATGATTTAAAGATCAGCTTTAGTATTAGTATGTGYGCTCTGCCAATGATCAAGTAGAAATTCATTCTGCTTGCAGCGATCCCCAAAGGAGTCTGCTGTATCCAAGTTCTGCACAATGGTGAAATCTGCATTTCAGTGTAATAACTAGGACTGTCCAAATTATGCAGATTTTCCAGAATAATGCTTTAAAATTAATTCCCTGAAGCCATTCAAAAAGAGCATTTTTTTCTGTTTACTTCCCATATATTTGAGAGTGATYATGTTTTCCTGGCCTTTGAGTCACCAACACACTCACTGAAATAGTTTTAAATCTGTAGGCAAGCCAAAAACAGTCAGCTATTGAGCAGTCAGGAAACCAGAATTCTCCAACATGACTCATCCATCTAACCCTAATAAAACAACATTTCTTAAATTTACTATATCGAGAAATAAATATTACATTGMTGACAAATACTGGGGGGAAGAAAATTCCCTTAATATGAATTAAGACCTGTACAGCAACACTTCAGGATCATCTAAGTCTAGAGCAATGGGTGGTTATAAATGARCTGCTTGGGTCTAGAATCAGACAGAGGTCCATGGACATTAATCAACAGTGACRGCATTAACTCTTAGGAGTAATTAGTCTCCACAGGAGTTAAGGCCATGAGCATTATCACTAAAACAGAAAACCACTAAAATATAAAAGAGCAGAAGTATCAAAAAGAGAGAGAAAATGAGAGAATGAGAGAAATAGAGAGAAAAAGGGGCTAAGTAAAACTCCCTGCAAATTCCACAGGCTTCTCCTCTACCAAGAGAACATGGGATACCAATCTTTCCTGCATGAGCACCATCACTAATTAGCTAGCAGGGCACTGTGCTGAAATAGGAGAAACCCCCAAAAGATTTACAAACAATTGACATTTAAAAGTGCTTGCCTTGGGTAATCCTTATGATGCTTATTATTTACTAGTGAGCACTGCCAGCAATTCCCACTGTCCAGACTCCACTCATCTGTAATTAGCARTGGACAGAACACAGTGAACCACTTTTGTTCTGTGCAAGAAGAAAACAGCCCGTTCAGGTTTTTCCCAATGGTTGGGAATTGTTCTGAATGCTTATCAGAARGCCAAGTCTTTAGTTCTGAGTAGCGGATGCCGTGGAGAGGGCTCCTGAGTGCCGGGGGCTCCCAAGCCCACAGCTGCTTCTCCTGCGCCAGCGCATCCCTGCTGCTCACACAGCATAATCACAGATCCCTGCACTGCCTGCCAGAGCTTCAGGAAATTAGCAGCCTAACAAGACAGAAAGCTCATCAAGGAGAAGAATGTGCTGATCCTTTCCTCCTCAGGCTGCAGCTTCTCACAAGTGCTTTAAACTGACCTAATCAGGGACTGATGCTGAAGGGGTGGGAGACGGCCTAGATCTGCTCTCCCTCTGCTGTGCTGGCACTAGGCCTCGGGCTGTGCACACAGAGCAGGGATGGGGGCTTCACACAGGTACTGATGCAACCAAAAACCTTTCCTGTTCTTAAGCTCTTGTCAAGTTCCTGTGTGGCTTATCACTTCCCTCCTCTGGAGGAGCCCAGTTGCCTCATGTCTACACTCAGCCTGGCTAAAAGGGGTCACAGAAGTACTCCTGTTGATGGCCCCAGTTCCAGCCAAGAACACAGCCCAGGGCTATTCTCCTAGGCCAAGTTACTAACAGGTACTAGATGTTACTTTCAYGGGACTCCACAGGATGCTCCCCAGCTAACTGCGGATTTTATCCTCAGCACTAGGCTCCCAGACAGAAAGTCTCTGCGTGGCTGCCCACATGGCTTCCCCCAGCAGATACAGCACACGCCGCAGTGAGCACCGCCRAAGCACCTTTGGCTAGAGTCTTCTGTAAACCCCATCACGTAAAAAACCTCTCTGAGGTTTTCAAAATCTCTATTTTCAGTTCTTTATTTCACAGTGTACATAAAGGTTTTCAGAACAGACTTCCTACCCCTGAGCTTTAAGATTGGTTTCTTTGTACWCTCTGGCTAGAAGACCACATAACTCACAAATACCAATGGACAGATCTTAGTTTGTGCGGCAAATTCAGAGACCAAATAGCGGTTCTAGTTCCACAAATCAAGGTGTGATCATTTAGAAATAAAGCAGAACGTCCATTTGCATTTGTTTGTAAACAACCAATTTATACCTTTTTGGAACCTGCTCAGAAATCAAACGCTTTTGAAGCTGCACTCGCTGCTCTGCATCACTGAGTAGATGAAAGGACAAGGCTGGGTGCTTCACTAGGCCCTCACTTCTCAGCTGCTGCTTCTGCTTCTCCTTCTGGCTCATCTCTAGCTTCAAATCTGAGCAACTTCTAGGCTTTTATATTCCTCCTCTCTCATTCTAAACTGAAAATGCTTTCAAAGGATGCTGCTGTTCAGGGGGGTTGTGCATGACTCATAAAAAAACAAGGTCTTTGAAACAACTGTCTCTTGAAAACCTGGCTATATTTTTAGCTCTTCTGTGACCTGCTCCAGAGTGTTCTGAAAGTGATGGAAGTCTTTAGTACGTGCCCTTGGGCTGTCAAAGCAATTTGGAGGAGATGCACTGAACTKCTCTTTACTTACAGAGAGTGGACCAAAGCTGAGGTCAATATATGTTATCCCATTCACTGCCAAATGCCCAATGGCATCAACTGAAGGCTGCAGAGGGACACAAGCCGGGGCCTSGCTTTTGCACAGCTCTGCAACAGGCATCAAAGCACAATTAGATTAGTAGAAAGAAAGAAAATGCATGCTGCTCAATTGCTTCTTCTAGGCAGAGCACAACACTTTGTCAGCACAACCTTTGGGGGTCTTCCCCTGCAGTTTTTGCAGTTTTCTTCCCAGCTTTGGAGGCTAGACATCATTTCTCAACCTAAGAGCCAAGCTCCTGCATTTGCTGCAGGCAGCTGGGTCCCGCTGTCCTCGCCAAACTGAGGCAGCTGCACAGGGAGCTTCACAAGCTGAAAAAACTGATTCCAGTTCAGAGGTTCAGTTGGGAAAACAACTTTCTACTGAGGGGAGCAGAAGAGAAAACCCGTGCCTGACTTGCACCCTCAGCTTATCTTAAAGTTGAYAGGAGAACAAAATTACAGGTATGTCCAAATTAAGAGATACAATTATACAGTCAGATATTCAGTGCATGGGGGGTAGTTCCCCAGATCCATGTTTACTGCTGGAAAAAAACATGACAAAGCATTATACAAAAAATCAACTCCCAAATTCCTGCCTCTGGARGCTAAAACCTCTAGAGGATAAAATGCAGTGAATGTGCAGACTGAATCTTGAGAGCTGACTCTGGCACAGAAACATTTAGGACCTCATGTAATATCAATTTTGAGTTTATCTATTCACTTCCTGAGCCGTAAGCCTCTGAAGAATATGATCTTCCTGGCACCTCCCAGGAACACTGAGTTTACTCAAAGCTTCTCATCCCTCCCGTGAATATGCCATACCAACCAGGTTCACCCAGGTTTTGCTTAGACTGGTCAGTACTGTTGCAGTATATTACCTAAGGCAAGTACTTTATACTGCCTGCAGAGAACTTACGACTTCATGGACCCCAGTAGAACCTGGTGCAGCACAGGGAATACTACAAGAAACTACAGCACCTCTCACGCTCAGGCAAACTAGTCCCCAGGGCTTCACCAAGAACAAACTGAGACACAAGTTAGGACAGACTGCACGCCATGGTTTTTGAGTGGACAAAATAGAGCCTCTAACGCAGCTCCTTCTGCTGGAAAGTGGGAAGAGATTATTCRTATAAGATGAGAAGAGAAAATATCTTTTTCCCCACACTTACTAACCACCACAAATTATTCTTCAGCTCTTAGTATCATATTAAAGATTAAGTAACTCAAAGAAAACTAATACTATAAATGTTGACCTCCATAGGTCTGAAATAATGGATGGTACYATTGATCCCTTGAAATATGCTTAGAAGGGGAAAAGTTTTGTARACTATTGTGTTGCATTCTCTTTGTGAAATTTTAAGCCTCTGTCATACATTTTAGACAGAAGAGCCTTCCATCAAACAAGTTCTATTCAAAATCTGCCAGTTCTGAAAAGCTGCCTGATCTTCCATTCATGTCATTATATAACCACAAATTCAAATAATTCACTTTTTAATGTGAGAATCAATTTGTCAGAGTCTGTTTCATCCTTGATGATGATGAGCGACAAGATCATTTCTTTCTGATTTTTTTTTGTCTATGTAATGCACATATAGTTAACAGCTATTTGCTGCAACATTTCATCTCTGAGGTTAGCATTCAGTTTAGAGTATAACCTAGTGGTATATCTATAGCAAATACTGCTGCTTGAATACTGCCAGGTTGAAGAGAGAACTGGAAWGACATAAATGATGGGCAATTCACCTGCTCCTTCTCCCTGAAGGTTTAACAATTTTTCTTCCATGGAAATTTCACTGATTAAGTGGAGAAATAGTTTCCTGAAAGAAAATTACTTTGCAGGTAAACCCTACTAGGAAGGTGTAGCRGGATACAAAAATCACTGCAAAAAAGCACTAATTCTGTAGACCTGCTCTCAAAAGGAGCACATTCTTACACAGTCCTACAAAGCTTCGGAGCCACAGAAAGCCAGAGCTTCTATAAAAGTTGGATGAGAAGCCCTAGAGAGCCTGCATTCCCCAGAGGAGCTCCTAACTGACTAAACTTACCCCTGTGGAGGCTGCTCATGCCCTTGCCAGTGTCTGAATATACAAACAAAGGAGCAGGCACCATCACAGCTCCATTTGTCATACTGCAAAATTCAGTGTTATCATATTTTCTCAATTAGTAAGTAATTTAATTCAAACTGTCATTTTTTCCTGCTTGAAGATGAAAGAAGAGGAGTGAATACATATGGCTAGATGTATCCTAACTCAGGGACATGCTCATCCCTCTTCTCAAGGTTCCCACACACATAATCCTCACCCCACTGTTACAGTGAAAAGTAAAATGAACTTCATAAARTTATTTGAAATATATTGGAATTTGGTTCAACCAAGCTTTCTGCTTATGTAAAATAAATATGCCTGTGAAGCTTAAAATAATACTAATTTTAAGCAGTACAAAGTAGCACAGAAGAGGTATCTACTGATAMCACCACCACCACAACAATGAACTGTAATTCATCAAAATAGAAATTCCCCCAGATCTCTTAAATATTACAGTATATTTAACTGACTTCAGTGGGAATCTTAGACAGAAAACGAATATAAGGTCAGACCTGATTATAGTTCAAGCTGCAGGTCTACAGAAATCATCTGATTCTGTTTACCACAGAAAGCTCATCTCAATCCAAAACACTTSCACAAAATTTGACACAAGATTGGAAGTACTTTACCAGGAGAAGTGCATGGTACCTTAGATTCAGTCCATGTCAGAATCCATTAATCCTCTCTCTCTGTGGCTTCTAATGGGGCAGGAAAGGGCTGGGAGGAAAGGAAGGGAGACTAATYCTGATTAGCCAAAGAAAACAGTGGCATCTGAAAAGCCAAGCAATATAGCAAGTGCCCACAAATCTCTATGACTCTCAGTAATGATTAACAGGAAGGAACTGAAAACAGTTGATGTACAGGTCACATTAATGGTTAGTGACAGCAAAACCACCTAATCTGTGGTGCACCTGAGTACTGCAGAAATGGCTCCAGAGCATTCGTTATGCATATGACACAGTAACATTTGTTACTTAATTACACTTCAAGAGAGCAGCAGATGAATGGGAACATCTTTTTTTCAAATTCCAAAGGCCCTGTAGTTCTAATTAGGCTGCACAATTATATTTAGGAGAAAAAAAGGTTTTAAAGAGAAGCTGAAAATATCACTCATGGTAAATCTTGATGAGGTAGCATTCAAAAGGAATGATTATATTAAAAAGAATKGGATTGGACAGGGGAAAGAACAGATAACAGTTACCTTCAAATTGGGTAAGCAATTAATGTTAGCCCCAGGATACTTTATAGAAAGCATAGAAAGTCTAGCAGAAATATTTCCTTCCCTTTGGCCTCAGCTCATACATTGCATCCAGTTGCAGGTACTGACTTTTGAGGAAAATAAAGGAACAAGTTAAATAACGTAAAGATAATTAGAATAAGTAGTTATCTATGATGAGCTGAACTGGTTTAGCTTGAAAAAGTCTGAGGGAAAAAAAAAGGAAAAATCTTCCACTTAAAGTAGTCTGCACTAAACATTTAGATGAAGTTTTAGGCTGGATCCCAGAAAACCCTTCTCAAAACTCTGCTGGCAGTTTCTCTACATCTTCTCCTTCCAGCAACAGGACTGACTCCCCAATCTCTAGGGCAGCAGGACTGACCTGTAGGAAGACCARCATGTGGGAGTACAATACTAGCAGCAACACGCAGGTAGTTGGATCCAGGCTTCCAAGTTGCCAGATGCTGGCAGGGAATATAAGCTTCCTCCAGGCCACAAACAGAATTTAGCTGCCTTTCTAACCACCTTTAATGATAATCCCCATATTAGATAATTAAAACTCCAAAGTGATCACAGGTTAATACAGTGTAATGGATTACAAATCTGTCAATAAATAGTAATGCTCCTCAACCCGGCTCCAGATTTACACATGACAAGCTACAACGAGTTAGGTTTATAAATCCAGGATCAAATAACAACAAGATGCCCGAAAAGTTTCAGGTCCCTGAAACAAAGGAAAAAAAGATGTGCATGTATTCCAGTAAAGAGATAATCTAAACCATTAAGTATAGAAACAGTGATGACAAACTACAAATCAAATACTCAGCACAACGTGTAATAAAGATGCCTTAGAACTAGAGAAAAAGCAGAAGTGGCCAGATATGACATCATCAAGATCTTTTTAAATGTACCTAAAGCTACTTATAGCAGGCTAAGCTTATTTCAGTTTCCAGGATAAATCAAGTCGACGAGCTAATTGAAATACCRACTTCCTTGGCCCTAGAATACCAAGGAACTCAATGAAGGGTTACAGCAGGTTCTGCCTGGCATCTCCCTGAAACTGGCTACAAACTCTCTTTTTTCCCACTAAGGGCACTAACTAGCTTTCCATTTATTCCACCATCTCCTATATAAAGAGGATTTTTTTTTTCTTTCTTTTTTTTTTCCTCCCCAAATTGTTAGAATATCTAGTAATCACAGAAAAACTCAGTGTCTGGAATTAACAATGTTCAAAGTCACTAATCTTGTGTGTCATACTACAGCAGAATGCAGTCACAATATATACTGATCAGCTGGTATTTACATGCAGCAACAAAGACTGCTGTGATATCGCATGCAAATCTTATAAAAATAAAACATTAAGTTAGATCCCTACCTAAACCTTTCAGATTAGTTGTTCCTAAAAGCATACCCCTCATGGTCCCGACACACTGTATGCGTCTGTAGTGCAATGGCCTGTGCCTGCCRGAGTCCCTACTCCTGTACAATCCTGTTTGCACGCTGTTCTGAAGAGGGGCCTCCCAGCAGTGCAGCCGCTGTGGCACCGCTCTCTTTGCTCTCGCTCTCAGGGGTTTATGTCACA
The DNA here is from genome assembly GCA_003342815.1 of Eudromia elegans. NCBI lineage: Eukaryota > Metazoa > Chordata > Aves > Tinamiformes > Tinamidae > Eudromia > Eudromia elegans. The sequence goes on along the minus strand of PTEX01000052.1, from coordinate 1,328,451 downwards.
TCTACCTGGCCTTCCCCAGTAAAGGCTTGTTTTGTGGGCAGCAACCATGACACAATGTGAATATGAAGGGTTTATCCATGAGGGGCACCAGCAGCTCAGCTAGGAGGGTGCTCATGAGGTGTGCAAGCTGGCAAGACACAGTGAAGGCAGCAATGAGTAGTCCAAGCACTTCTTGGCTTGGGGACACCTAAGGCTTCTTGGGTGGGCACCTGCACATGCAGCTGGACAATATGTGGCTTCTGGCAAACAGACAAGGGTAGTATTTGAGACAAGCGAGGCATATTGCATCTAGTACTGGAGCCCCATTTGCCAGCTTATACMCAGTTCTCAGCAGAAAATCTAGGAACCCCAGGGCAGGACTAGAACTCTGCAATAGGRAACTAAGACTCATGATACTCCTACAGTTTTTTTTCAATGCTCCCCTCAAAATCTCAAGAAGATGGAACTAGATTTGCCTCTTAGCCCTAGCATACAGCATCAGCTCTGCACACAAGTGGTAGATTTTAAACCTGAAAGTCCAATTGAAAAATAAAGCTAAGCCCTGTCATTTAATCAAATTATTTTGACGCTCACACCTTTACTTGTCAGCCTGTGAAATGAACCCAGCAGGCAGTTTGCATAAGGGCAAAATTAGCAGTTTGGTTGTCTCCATTTATATGGTACATAGTTTTCTTTACAGCCAATTCAAAAGTCACTAACAGGTTGAGAGAAAATCATGAAACTTGCCAGTAGTCTGAGGCTGAACAAACTGCAGAATGTGCATATAAAATTAGAAATAACAGAACTGTGAAAAAAATGTAGGCAGAGTTTCAAAACAAGGCATTTTAACAAGCATAATTTTGATCAAGTGCAATGCTCATGGGTAGTCTCTGCTTGAATGACGCGGATGGCTCAGCAGTGCTGCCAGGGGTGCCTGCAAGGCCCACTTCCTATGCAGGAATTTGACAGTTCACAGGTCTRCCATCACAGGTCTTGCTCTAGGAGGTCTTGCCAAACTCAAATGTCTTAGAACTGCTAGGGAAAGCGCTAGGTTTGTTGTCAGCTTTGCTTGCAAATTCTGCAGTAAYATGCTGCTGGGGTTTTTGCCAGGACAACTAGGCAAACAGGGCTAGTGACTGGATTTTTGTTCATCAGGAGTAAACTTTAGCGCTCTACTTCCCTATATTGTAGCCATAACTGCTACAACAGTCTTGTCTTTTTAGCATTTTAGTAGTTTCTCTTCTTGTTCCCTTCCTAAAATTCTCACTTAACAAGAAACAGGTCTTGCATAACCATGCTTCATGCTATATAACACAGGAAAAAGTGTCTTTCAATAGAAAATTGATCAGACCTAAAGGTCTTCATGCCAGGAGTTAAAGGTAGTTCAGGTGCTGCCAAAGCGCTGCTGGCTGCTTCAGAACGTGTCCCTCAGAAGTGTCTCCTGCAGAGTGGTACCACATCTGCGTTAGCTCCTTACTGAGGATAGAAGGCGTTGCAGCAGCTAGACTTGCCTAACACAACACTCAAGCACCTCAGAGAAGAGACACAGCAGAAAACCCAGATCAAAGTCAGAAATGTTCCTGAAGAAAATTCCTAAGCACGATCTGCTTTGTAAACTTTGAAAACRTCCCAGTGCTTCACAGTGTGCCCAGCCTTCCTAAGAGGCATGTCTGTAGGCTGCGCATCCCTTCTCTACCCAGCACCTGCTGGGAGGTCACCTGAGCTCCAGTGACTCCTGCCCACTTGAGGAGGAACCATCCTCATGACCACTGATTCTGTTCATGAAATAAGTAGGTTCCAATCTGCCAAAAGGGATGAACAACAAAGGGCTTTACCCAAAGCAGGGAGTACAAAAATTTTCTGCATGAGGCATTGAGTATCTGGAGCTTTTAACATTTGCTTCAGTACATGTGTTCCTTCCATAGGTAAGATAAGGAAATGAGATACTAGGTATTACCTAAAGAATTTTGCAGCACTGAGACTATACTGCCCAATTTGTGAGCAGTCTGAACTCTAACACGGTAGCTAAGGCCAGATTTTAATGACAGAATTCAGTGCCAAAAAGACAGGCAACATTTTTCAATGCTTTCCCTGTGCATTAAATGTATGCCAAAATCCACCATCAGGCCAGGGCTATTAAAAGGCACATGGCCTCCTGCTAGTCTCTCTTCTCAGACATGACCAAATGCCTCCAACCACCAAAAGCCCCAAAGCAAGCTTCTCTAAAGTCCACAAAAGTGTGATTTTTTTTGGTTTTGCTTTTCTTTTCTTCCCCTCCCCGCCACCACASGGCAATTTTAAAATCTATGAGAAGCACCTCATGGTTGTGACAAGTGTATTTATTCAGGGACTCGATAGCAGCATTTTGCCACTCTGCCAGTCTCAGACAAATGAGAGGAGCTCCTCCAACACCTCCATGAGAGTTATGGTGCTGTCAACCCACTGCTGAGGAAGTATTYGAACCAAAGTGCTTTCTCGGAGGCAGTAAGGCAACTTGGAGGAATGGCCTGGAGCCCACGTGTCCGCTGACATGGACAGYATGGGCAGTTACCGCCTCTGCAGCCCCCATGCACAAGCACCACATATGCTTTCTTTTTCTGTCCATCAGAGAAGCTCCGTTTCTGGAAACATACTAAATTCCCTTGCTGAGTTACAAGCAACCACTACCCACTTTGTGCTTCTTATCAAATCCAGTGCTTCTGACTACAAAAATAAACACAAATATTAAAATTGTCTTTTTTAATTACATAACATCCTTCTTCGTGGCTGTATCAGAGATGTATCATTTTTCCATCTGCAAGTTACTTAGGAAAGGTCTTATTTGGCTTCATTACCACCAAGTCATGCCATTAACTTCAGCACTGCTTATTAGGAGCTCCTTAATATGAGAAAGACTGGAGAGCTTGAGCTCTCAGAGAGGCGCCTGCCTTACTGCAAACAGACTGATGATTCCACTAACCACATTCCTATTTACAAGCAAATTTTCTCCCAACTTTCCCCTGTGCTAGCTTTTCAAGAGGTTCTTAATTAACTGTTTTATTTATTAAAGCATATGTTAGTAGACTTTCCCCCTGGAGCTTCAGTAAACAGCTATATGAAATTTGCCTTTTCTTATTACATGCTCTTAAAAGACTTTCCAAAAAGCTGGGAGCTTGAACGTTGCCTGTTACATTTAGCTCGTTTCCAAGGCCTTATTTTCCATATTTCTCAATGTTTGTATATGTTTGCATGTCAGTCTGTCTCCTTTCTTTTTACTCTTTAACCAGATAATCCATTATGGACAAACTTAGTTGGGGAATAGACATCTTAAAACTGTTGAATTCCTACTCCTACAAGTTCTACAAACATAAGCAGCAGAATAAAGGAGAGAGACTGTGTGAATATTCTAGAAATCCAGTTTTCATGCCAGTTTCAAAAAAAAAAAAAAAATTACAGGTTTTATGAGAAGAAAAACCCACTGACCTCTTTATTGTATCATATTGTATCATATACAATCATTGTATATGTATTGTATCATATTGTATCATATTGTAGCTATTGTATCATATATAGAATACTATATATTCTCCGAAAAAAAAAAAGGGCGGAGGTAGAGAGGAACAACTTGCACCAGGATTCAAAAGCTCTGGATGATCAATAGAACAGAGGGAAAAGTAAGAAAATTCAGGTCTTTTGAATCCATACTCAACACACTTGTCATTAAAGTAATGGAAGGAATTATTAAGCAAAGTTATTACCTTTTTGAATTCAAGAAATGGATGCACAAATCAGATTATAAGCACAAGCAATTAGTTTATATGATTCTAATTCTAATGAATTTAGAAGATTCTAATTCTGATGTTATTCTAAAACTAGAAGCACAGTCAGAAATCACACATTCAGTTATAAAACACTCAGAAATTTCAGGTATCATTTAGAAACCAATATATTTCTCCTTCCATTCTAAATCAAAAGTCTCTTTGTCTTGATGTGTCATTTGACCCTTATTTTTTCCCCCCATGGTGAACAAAGAGTGTTGTTTATTTGCTTGCTGGGTCTTCTCTACATCTGTCCTAGGATGTTTGCTAGATATTATAAACATCTTGGCCTCCTATTGTCTCAGGAAATGCATGCAGAACTTATATTCAGGGCACAAATGAGCATTAATCCACAAAGTTTCAAGCTCTAATTTATAAAATATTTATCTTACCAACTTTATTTATCTCTGTAAAATTAATTCAGTATAGTCTCTTCATTTTAAAGATTTGACTGTATAAAATCTTTCAAAACTTTGGACTAAGACCGGTGAGTAGACATAGCTTAGCTGAAAGCTGGCAATACACTGATACTGGCTTTCACAAGCAGTGAATTCGTACAAATAGGGTGAGTTCAGTTTACTTGTTCACTCACTTTTCACTTCAATCTTTGTCACAGTTTTATAGAAAACCATACACTCTTCAAGGGCTTATACATTTAACTTGACAARTGTATGGATTAAAATAAATGAAAATCTCAGATAAGAGTCAAMTCAAGAAAATCTATCTATTAATTTTCTTTCCAAAGAACTTAAGTGCTGTAAAATGCCCAAAACAAACAAAAAAATACCCCACAACACACAATCTTTTACTTTTTATAAATTCTTAGACATTGTCTTCAGTATTATATACATCATAAGGTAAATCATATAGAACAGACAGYACAAAACATGGCTCTTTTCGAATAGCACATATTTAATAGTGCTCTCATTTCAGTTTGGTGCTTCTATTCAACTTCTGCTTAAAAGGATGGAATAAGTTGTCTCTTATTTTTGCTTTTTAAATGAATTTTCTTATATTAACAGAATATGCTTCTGACAGACAGAGTTTTGTAAGCAAACATCTATGCTTCCCACTTTCTTCTCTCTGACAGACTCCCCACGGCTTCAAAGGAAAYCTTCTGTACCTGTAGCCTTTTGTTTCAGGCTACAGAAGGGTGAAAAGCAATGGTAGACAGAGATAGAAATAAAATCATGAAAACAAACATACATATTTTCAATTTCCACCTAAAAGATTTCCCTTTAAGCTTACTAAAGCTAATGGAAAGATTCCCTGCTGAATTTAGTAGGATTTTTAAACAAGTGATTATACAGCTTCACTCTCGGGGCCGATTTAAATACCTCATGCTGTTGCTAAATGCTACTCAGAAACTTTTTTTCCCAAAAGCKCTAAAATTTCTAGCTTATGAATTATGAAATAACGTCCAAGAGCAATTATTCACTTATTCTGTCAGCATCCCCTGGGATATTGCATGATGTCCAACACTGGTATAGTCTTTTACACTGAAAGAAAGAAGAACATGAAGAAAAGAAGCAACATTTAGTTTAGGCACAGGATTGCAAATTACTCCCATGCTTCCTTCCAAAGTCTTGGGAAACTTATCTAACTTCTTTGCTTTAATTTCCCCTTCTATAAAATGGGGATATTAAAACTTCACAGCTTCGAGGGTATGATGAACATTAAGTCATACTTGTAAATAGCCTTGAAGGCAAAAAAAMMCCAAAAAACCCACTATATAAAAGCTAAGTATCATCACCATCATCAGRAATTCATGGTGTATCCTTTCCTCCTCCATATATGTGAAGGCAGGAAATTATCTTACCTAGGAGATTGATGGTGCCTGGAAATTGTAGGCGGCCACCCTCCAAATTACCGTGCATGAGTCACGGACACTTTAAAGTATTTTACTTTGTGGCTCAGTGGGACTATATTGGCTCTAGCATATATTGCCGGAAACAGATTACAGAGATGGTTGAGAGACGAGAATTTTTACCCAAGACTATCTGTAACTAGTCCTTAAAGCAGCTGGGGCAACCTTCCCCAGTGATGGATGAAACGTGTTGCCTCTACTTTAGCACCCCATGCCCAAGTGTGTATTTCAGGTGATGTGAGAGAGAAGTAGCTGTGTTGCTACATACCACTGCCGTGAGCAGAATGGCAGAGCTGAATGCAGACTGAACTCCGCTGTCGTCTCTCTGCTGTGCATACCTGCCTATCGCTCTTTGCCCCATCTCTCATTACCAGTGCCTGTCCTTGTCACACAGAATCCAAGGAATGCAGCTGATGTTCAAGATATCTGAACACATCAGATAAGGAACTGCACTGACAAAAGAGATTTTAATCAAAAGCAAACATAGAATAAGCAGAACTATTTCTGGTTCTTTCAGAAGATTCACAGTCATATCCCTTAGCAAGTTTAAATTAAGACAGCTGCCTTGATATTAGTGGAGCTTTGCTGCTTAACAGAGGATGAAGATAGGGTATTTAAATTCTAAGAAATACCTAAAGCATCACTGGAGATATTTGAAGATGAATCCCCATTGAAATTTTATTCTTTACAGCTTCATCTTCCAATCATCTGTGCCCTTTGGTTTTTGCAGGAAGTAGTTTTATCCTGTTATGCTGAGACAGCCATGATACAAGAGCATGAGCTGTTTGGTTTTGATCTTGGCTAAATGAAATGCTGAAGGCCAGTCTACATGGCAGCAACAGTATATTCATTGAAGAGACGAGAAGGCCAAAGCAGACCACAGGACCAGTCTGACCCTACCCCATCCTTCTAAGCTGTCATCTTGGGATCCTCACAAGAGCATCACAACCTTTTAAAGATATTTATTGTTCCYAACTTCAAACTGTGGCCTTATGTGCCTCAAAAGCATACAAAACTGGAAAGAAACCAACCTGCAAGTCTTTTCCTACCTCCTTCACCTGGGACTGCACAGGATCTCATATCAGCTTTTAGCACTGAACTCTGGCACTCAGACTTGAAGGGTTAAGTTTAAATTGCTATAACATACTTTCTTCTGAAGGCATCAAGTTCAACTATATTTTATGTATTGAAAAACAGTTTCATCCACTTTTCATCTTCTCTTTTCCAGGCTAAGCAAGCCCAGCTCTTTCAATCTCTCCTCACAGGTATTATTTTCTAAGCCTCTTATCTTTCTTATTTCTCCAGCTTGTCTGCATCCCAAGAGTGATACCAAAGCTGAACACAATATAACTCCTTTCATAACTCTGGAGCATACAAACTGTGGTCATACCAAGCACAAGTTTTCTATATGTTTCAGATATATCCATTATCTCAGTAAAAATACAAAAATATAACTGAGTTTTCCACCTCTGGAGATTTAACTGTGTATTTTCTCAACACACAACGATGAGAAAAGTGAATCATATGAGATTTTTAAAAAAAGTCTTAAAAATCCTTGCTGTCTTGACTGTGGGGAGAAGACTGAAAATACAAAATAAGTTGAGAGTACAGATCCCAAAATCAAAATAAAAGATAAAAAACTTTAAAATATACTCATTCTTAATCTCATTTTCTCAAAGCTAATATTCTGATAGGCCAGCTGATGACTTTGAAACATTTAGGGTTGACAGTTTCCCACTTTTAAAAAATTATCAGTATTTCACCTAAGAAACTCACCCAAACACACAACACTGGCAACTAGTGTCAGACTGCACCATGTTGAATAACTCTATGACAGTACAGATGCAAACACACAAATACTGTGCTGCAATCTTTAATCTTTCCTAGATTTTAGGAAAAGATTTCAGTGCAATACGGTTTAGTTCAATTGTGTAGAGACAGTTCCAAGATGAAAATGGGATCACTCAAAATTCCTGAAATACTTCTTCCATTTTGAAATGTAATTTAAACCTATAGAAGGGAAGCTGAAACAAGAGCTCAGCTCGTCATCTGCACAAACAGCGGCATCTCTCACCTACCAGCCCTTGTGAAGCCAGCCAAATGAGTCAGAAAGGGTAAATCTGCTGATTCACATAACCAGGTAGCTAYGTGCTAAGGAAATACTGGTGCAAAGAGTCATCTAATCTTTCTCTTTGTCTCGGTAACCAACATTTTATTGCTGGTGTATCAGGATGTGGGTATGGYATTGTATATCACTTCAACCATGAAACATATAGAGAAGAGATTTAAAATGATTCAGCCTTTAAAAGGAGAGTTTGTAAAACTCAGACAATACCAGAAGTATATTACTAATAGAAATACAGCTTTGGTGCATAGGAAATGGCAATGTAAAATGTAGTCTTTATGAAACTGAAATACTAATACTAATTAACACAGCCAGGCATGACTCGTTCATACATTTTGCAGAGCTCTGCAAATGGTCCCGAGACCTAACCTACAATGTGATGCCCTGCCTTTCATAAGGCTGCCCCTCTARTGCCTCTTAGCTACCTCATTGTTCATGAACAGAAAATTTAAAACATATTACTATTGACCATGTTTCTTAAAGCTACTGCTGAAGGAAAGAAAAAGTTAAGACGTGGGGAAAAAAAAAAAAAAAATCACAGGACAGGAAATACCATTTCAGAACTTGCAGTGTTGCCTAGCTGCCTTGATGGCCATCAAAGAACAAGCCTAGCAGGACAAGAGGTGGGTCTCTGATACCAGAACTTTGCTCTGACTCTTGTCATGCCTGCCACAGAGGGCAGGAGGAATGACCCGACAGCACTGCCCTTTCCTGAAGGCCATCCCAAACAGGACAACTCTTCCTTAGCTGGAGCTTTCCTAGCACTAGGAGACTCGCTAAGGGGAAGATTTTGGTGCCCTTCCTGCTCAAATTGTGCCTTGTTATTGCAGCAAAAAAATCAATCATTGCCTTGCTGATAGTCAAGGCTTTAAAAGGTGTTTAAATTACAAGTTTGACAAAAAAAATAGAGGCAGATTAAAAGGTGCCTTAGTCTTCCGCATCAAATAGATAATGCTATAATCCTGCTCCACAGAAAACCATTTATGATTGGTGCCAAAAAATTAATTGCARCAAACCACAATTAACAGCAATCACAGAGTAAAATACACTTTATAACACCTTTCTCTTCTAACAAAAGAGACCAGCATTTAGCTGGAAAATAATCCCAACGTAAACTCCCCTGAAGGCAAAGGGAGTACTTGAGGCTAACACCAACACAGCAGAGCTCCAAGTGTGATGCAGAAATGTCGGAAGACAAAAGTCTGCTTTAGCTAGAGACAAAGACAGCTAAACTATGTTCTAGCCTTTATGCAAAACTAGTAACATCTTCACTGGCATAATTTTAGCAGTGTTAAAATTTTAGTACTGCTTTATTCGGGATCTTGAGAAAGCTGACTTAATTAGGGTATTAATTAGTAGCATTAATACTTTATGCTACTCCTGAACTTACTCTTTCTGTACTCTCWTGCGCTCTGATAATGGAATTACAAGCCACTGAAAATCATCTGATGAGCACTACCAACCTCAGGTTACTGGCTGCATTTTAATAGTCATTACTYTGTCAACTTCAATTCAGTATAGACACCTATAATGGTAGAAGTGATTGCTTTTCATCGACTTTTTAAAACAACTGAGAGATTAARTGTTTAGCAGTATTTCCTTATTAAAAAAAAAAGCTGTAATTGAGTGTCATATAAACTGAATAAAATATAGCACTTACAAAAGTTTATCTCTAACAAACTAGTTAATAATCAGCCAAATCTTGAGATGGCATGTTGTCATGGAGTTTTACACTAGCAAAAAATTTGGTCCTAAATGTACCAGCAGATATATTTCAGCATTTTTGTGGGGGCACAAATTGGAACTCTTTGTGTTTCWATTTAATATAACCAGGTCAGAGACAAGGAAGTGCTCTGGAATATTTTAAAACTAACTCTGCCAACCCCCTCCACATGCTCCTACCAGGCTGCTGCCTCCTGCTGCTATTCCTGGGACACAAAGCCACCAGGAGGGACACAGCCAAAGGCAGTGACAAACTGCCACCRTGCCGACCAAACAGACCCATCTTACCAGAGTGGAATAAACTAGATGGACCAGGGAAATAACATAGGCAAGAAGAGAGAAGTCACAGAGTAGAGAAGGGTCTGGGAGCAGCCACTCCATCCCCTTTCCTGGAGATGCTGTTCTGGACCTCTCCAGGTGATGACACCCCAGCACACCATGGCCCTCTTAAACTAGCAGTGCACAGCTTAACCCCTGCTCCAGAGGGTTCCTCTGGAAAGCTGAGCATCACAAGKGATACTCTGTTTGCATATGAAATGTTTTGTAGGCTGCTAAATAACAGGATTAATTTAGGATGTGATYGCCCATTAAAAGCTTAGTCTGGTGTCACACCTCTGTAATGTTTCACAGGCTGAGTAGTTTTTTATACTAGAAGTAGAGTTTGGATATATGTCAGAACGTTTTACAGTTGGSTCATGTTCCCACTAAAGCTCACTTCAACCAAAGTTTTAATAAGATAAATTATTATACTTCTAATTTGCTTTTCTTATTATCCTAGTCACATCTGAAACAGATTGTCTTTATTAAGTAAATGTAATTAGATTTATAGCTTCTTCTACTCCATAATGAATGGTTTAAACAAGTTTGAGCTTAATTCCCATAGGTAAGTTGCTTTCCAACTGGGCAAGGACAGGGAGCAACAGAAGGCAAAAAGGAGAAGGTACCTCCAGGTCATGCCCACCTGSGGCACTCTGGCTGAGCACTGCTACGAACTGCCAAATTACATTAGCCATAGGAATAAAGAGTTAAATCATTTCTTGTTGCAATGTCTCTTAGCAGAATAAAACAGGCCAATGGCCTGATGTTTAGACCCTTGGACCCAAAAYCTGATGAAGATGGGACAGACATGGGAGGATTATATATTTAGACACTTTGAAAACTAAACATATAGATGCTCACCTGGACCAAAATTGAAAGATATGGATGCAGACTCACTGTAAAATTACCATACAATTTTTAGTTTATAATACCTACTTTCRAAATTAAAAAATATTCATGCAAACAGAAATACAAAGCTACTTTTTCAGAKTTTTTAAAAGGTTTCTGTGTTTAAAAAAAAAACAGTTACTTCTTCAGAAAGGTGACCCAGCAGCAGCAGCACTTCACACACAGTGCTGCCAAGGTTCTCTTGGTGAAGATTATGTGCACTCATGTTCATCAAATGCCCACTAGTTTCCTCATCTGAGGAGCTGSTTGCTGAAAATGACTCTGCACTGCTACTTTCTTGGACTCTGGAGAGACCAGCTCTGGGTTTAGGAAAGAAACTTATGCCCATTAAATTGTTCGACAAAACTGGCCCACCAGTACCCACTGGGGCAATGAAAAAAAAACCCAAAAAAACAGAGGGGGCTGCCTGCAGACTTCCAGCTGGAAGGATATTTTTAGGTGCTATTTACTATTCACTGCAAGCAAGAGTAGCTCTTAAAACTGYCAGGCAGCTCTGGAAGCTATGGGAGCTCCTAACAGCTGTGACATTTGCTGAGGGGGAGGAAAAAAAAAAAAGAAATAAAAAGATGACCCTTTTGATCCACTACAATATTACCTTTTTAAAGAGATAATCAGAGAAATAATGACAGACAGCATCTTCAAAATAGGTGTCTAATGTTAGGTTGCTTTGACGTGGCCCATATTCCCAGCATAACAATAAAAATCTCTCCCACAGGATTTAAAGTAGGTTCTTACGCCTTTGGCTTTTACAAGCCTTCTGAGACCTGCTGTTTCATAAATTCCATCAGCCTTCTGCCAACTTGCTTCTTCCAAACGATTCCCTGACATTTACCTTTGTCAGGATGCCTATTACACACATCATAAGATGACCATTATCTAATGCTCCCCTTAAATGACTGAAAACTCACTTACCTCTGACTGTTTGGATAGACTGTTAACATACAGAATAAGGATCAACATAATCACAGTGCATATAGTTACAGTGCCTAGACCTGATTAAGTGATAAAACATCAAAACTAGAAGGAATAAGTAAATCAATCAACAGCAATTAATTTGTTGCATTTTTTCAAGGCAAGAATTGACTTGAAATTCTGAAATGTCATTCTCTTTCTCTTTCAAAAAGAAAGTTTTGTTTAAGGCTGCTTTCCTACAATTAGAGATCACAGGATCATTATGGTTAGAAAAGACTTTCAAGATCATCAAGTCCAATCATAAATCTCACTTAAGGGTAAAGGATGTAACAAAGTGCCAACTGCTAAATGGGTAGGTAGGGCTAAACAAACCTTCCTGGTTTGTCTAAGGATGTCAGTCTGGCCCCCAAACCCAAGAAATCCAGACTCAACTCCAGACTCGCAAGCACTCACGGGAAACGCAGATTCCCTGTGTGCCAGCTGCACTAATCACTGAAGGTTGCCAGTTAACTTCTCAAAGCACAGTGCTAGGGAGTGTACTGACTCCCTCGGCCCAAACACACAAAACAAACCTGTGCATCCTGTCCCGTAGTACCCAGGTCTGCCGACTAGCTGCCTCTGTGAGGGCACCTTTGCTTTGCTACGCTCCAGAACCAGCAGCTGGTTTCCAGGTATAAGCATAAGGCTTATCCTTGCTAAGTCTGCATTTCACTGCTGAAAATTCTTTCCTTCAAATATATTACTTCTCTGTGCCACAGTTCCAATTTGGCCTTTGGGGAAAAAAAAATGCTGCCAGTTAAAAGTTATTAGTTTTAATCAAATGATGAAGATTAGCAATGAGAATTCTATGACGGATAAGGAACTAGTCAAAAGAGAGAGCTAATGTTTAAAGAGAAAGTATAGGACTGATGTGACATTATAAATGGCTTTTCTCAGTATTTTCATTAATGAACTTGGCATAAAAAAGAGAGTAGAATTATATGAATAAAATTTGCTGATACACAAATTTATGAAGTATCATCAATAGAAGTAGATTGGCATTTTATATCGAGATAGATGACAGAGAAGACTGCAGCTTGTAGGAAGATAAAACTCATGGGAAATAGTAAAAAGTGATGTACTGAGAAGCAAAATATTTTTTTGCTGCAAACAACAGGTTTATCCACTGGAAATAACAGCAGAAAAAAAAATCTACAGATTCACCAATTCCAGCACTACCATGAAGCTAGAACACAATAAACTTGAGGAAAAAAAAAGGCAAACCTGGTGTAACCCTAGAAGTTGTTTTGAACTGAAGTGCTTTAGTTAAAAAAAGAAGAAAAAAGAAAAAAGAAAGGAGATATTAACATTACTAAAAAAAARTACTGGTAAGAACTGTGTAGAAAAGAACCTCTATGATAATACCAGGACGGATGATGTGTTGAATTTATCAGTATGCAAAAATGAAGGATAAGACAGAAAATAAGGATAATGCTCTAGGAAAYAAATCTCACAGAAAAACAAGGTCCATTTAAATTCAAAGGCAGGAAAATGTGTTTATATTGACCCTGTATTGACCCTAACACCTCAGATCTGAAATTTAAAAAATTCTAACATCAGGAAAGGAAAAAAAAGACTGATTTTAACAGAGGAGCTTAATCAACCTCCTGACCTATGTTCCATCTTATTCCAAATCCTTCCGTTGCMCAGAATCCTTTCAGAGAGCTGCCTCCTTGCTCCACAGCCTTCACGGGGTTGCATGAGGGGCTGTTCATGAGCAGAGACAAGGAGGCAGTCTTGCATTCTTGTCATTAGCAACTTCAGCACTTTCAAGTACCCTGGGAATAAAGGAATACCAAGAAATGATRTCTGAAGATATCTCAAAAGCAGCTAATTAATTCCAACATACTGCAATTTTGGAAGCAAACTCCTTAAAAATTATCAGCACTGATCCTGAGTTGGAAGAAAGTAGTTCTAGGGCTCTTGTACAGACTCAAACACTGGATTCAGTGAAAAGTCATTCCAGGAGTCTTAGTTCTTCAAAAGGGTATCTCTTCCTCGAGCTTTTGTGTAACAGTACCTAATAAATTGGACTGGACATCAGTTTTTAAATTAACCTAATTTCCACAGCTGGGTTGACTAACATCTGTTAAAGCATTAYCATGAGATTGCAGCAATTCAGTCACATCTTCAGGCATCACATCTAATTCTAGACCTCCTAGTATTTCCTCCACATCTGCAGTTACTTCCTCTACTGAAGTCTTGAACCCTCAAAGTCACCCACAAGGGTTGGAATAATCTTCTTCCAAATTCCTGCTTACGTTGATGTTTTGACCGCCTTTTGTGAATCACTAATGTTCTTAACGGCATCCAGAATGGCGAATCCTTTCCAGGAGGTTTTCAATACACTTTGCCCAAATCCATCAGAGGACTCACTACCTTTAGCAGTTAAGGCATTACAAAATGTATTTCTTAAATAAGACTTGAAAGTCAAAATTACTCCTTGATGCAYGGGCTGCAGAATGGATGTTGTGTTAGCAGGCATGAAAACAACATTAATCTCGTTGTACCTCTCCATCAGAGCTCTTGAGTGACCAGATGTACTGTCAACAAGCAATAATATGTTGAAAAGAAGCCTTTTCTCCCAGTAGCAAGTCTCAAYAGTGGGTTTAAAATATTCAGTAAACCATGTTGTAAAAAGATGTGCTGTCATCAAAGCTTTGTTTGCTCATCTACAGAGCATAGGCAGAGTAGAATTCTTAAGGGCTCTAGGATTTTCCAAATGGCAAATGAGCCATGGCTACAACTCAAAGCTAAAAGATGCATTGGCCCGTAACAAGMGGGTCAGCCTGTCCTGTGAAGCCTGGAAAATCTGGCCTACGAGCAAAGACTGAGAGAGCTGGGCCTCTTCAGCCTAAAAAAGAAAAGGCTGAGAGGGGACCTCATCAATGTATACAGGTACCTCAAGGGAGGGAGCGAGGAAGATGGGGCCAGCCTCTTTTCAGCGGTGGCCAGCAACAGGACTAGAGGAAAAGGCCAAAAATTGAAGTTCCAAAAGTTCCACAAGAACTTGAGAAAGAACTTCTTAACAGTGAGGGTGACAGAGCCCTGGAACAGGCTGCCCAGAGAGGTGGTGGAGTCTCCTTCTCTAGAGATCTTCAAAACCCGCTTGGACACAATCCTGTGCCACATGCTCTAGCAGACCCTGCGTGTGCAGGGCGGTTGGACTAGATGACCCCTAGAGGTCCCTTCCAACCTTAAGCATTCTATGATTCTATGACACTATTCTACACATCTACCAATTTCTCAAAGCCCTTAAACACATGTACTGCATGCAAAGCGTGTCCTCACTGCTTTCTTGACTGCACATTTCCAGAAATTATCTCAGTATAAATGCATTCATATTCTCAGGGATTTCAGGAGATGAGTAACAATCCTTAATTAATAAAAATTATTGCAAAGGCAATGCAGACGCCAAATATCTACCCTTTCATGCTACCACACTTACTCCAGAAAATTTTTGRATAATTTAGAAGCCTGAAGGCATAAATATTGGAGACTATTCTGAACTCAATGAATTTTTATCTCTTTTGTTTACAAATAGTTTTATAGCTTTCAGACATATCACAGTAAATATTTAAGAGAGTCAAGATACTGCCATCTGGAAATAATCAGGTACATTAATATTTCAAATAAAATTTGATGCTATGCATTGAAAGACTGTATCTTAACATCACAGAAGCTACACAAATATCATCTAAGCATAATTTTCAAAATCTTCCAGTGGTGATTTAAAGGAAGACTGTTCCATATCGCCTGCAATCAGACAAGGCACTTGTTAAAAAACACACACACACACACACACACAAACACACCCCCACCCAAAAAAAAAAAAAGGCGAGTATTTCTAATACCTTAACAAGAGAAATTATTTTGCTGGTCATCTACCTCGCAACACATTGCCACAGCAGTAACAGTAAATTTTTGGAAGTTCTTGACAAAAATCCCTCTTTCTTTACCATCCCAATTGTCTGGTGATACCCTTCCAACCATTTACAATAAGCAATTAAAATCAACAGMGATGACGGTCCTATGGCAGAACGATGCTCCGCCAGCCTAAGGAGATGCCCTGACAACTGTCGCTGGCCATGAGAGTCTTTGGCAATGGCACCATGGTGACAACAGCACAATTTCACCGCAGTTCTATTAAGGCCGTAATACTTTGAGGACTTAATTTGATTGTTTGGAATCTAAATAAATTACTCATGCAAGACTAGCTGGAAAGTAATCAAGCACTGACTCAGCAGCACTTACTCACCAATGTCTTAAAATGAAAAATATCAACTTTGAAAGGAGATGAAGTATGAGGAGAAGGAAAAGGTAACGAGCATACTTGGTATGCAACTGCTGGAAGAGACCTCCCTGCCAAACAAATTCCARATCTATCATGATTACAAATAGGCACAACCCAAAAGCGTGTATACTTTTGGTATCTGAAATCTGAGCTCGCTTATATATCCTAAGCACTACTTTAAAAACATTACAAATGTTAAAATTTATATCTCCCCCAAACTTGAAGCAAGTGAAAATCAGATCTGGATACAAGTTTTGCAGTTCAAATCTATTTCTAATCTTAAATAAAAGCAAAAATCAAATATCCTGAAAGCACAATTTCAGGAGATTGCTCCAATATTGGGATATTAGAACTTATCAAAATGAATCCCCTGCTCCAAGTACCCTTCTCAGAAAAAAAGAAAAAGGAAAAGAAAACAAGTGTAAGGCAGATAATTCAAATCTACCTACAATCTAACAAAAAGCTCTGCAAGCCACTTCTTACCTTGTTCTTATCTACATGACACCCGATTTAATTTTCTAGTCTGCCYGGAGGTAGGAATATACAGCAAACTTTACCATAGAGGTGAATTTAAAAACTAGTATATCGCCAAGTTGCTCTTAAGTGTTCAACAGGTTTATATAAATGGAATAATTTTCTCCTGATCCCTATCTGGCTGAAACTTAGACTATCAAGCTTACGCAAAAGATCCTATAGTAAGAGAACTTTCTGTTTTGTCATTTCACCTTTTTCAGTATACTTCATGTCCTTGTTCGAGATTAATTGCCAGCAGCAGCAGACTGGATAAATAGGATTTTGGAGTGATATATTATCCAACAAAGTGTGATAAATCACATTGCTAACATCTTTCAAACTCACTTTCTCCTTARAAGTCATATCCAACTTCCCTTCTAAAAGCATACTTGACAATTACTTGAAAGTAACTATTCTTTCTAAACCATTTTTTTTTTCAAATTCGACATTACTTCGATGTTGGGTTACATTTTACACACTTGATTCTTGTCCAGTCTAGAAAAGAGAAAGACAAAAGTCTGTGCTGTTTGGTGCATGTGTGTGCACATATTCACTATATAACACAAATTTACAATTTACTTACATGTACATACATTTAGGTGTATTTATATTCATTTACATGTAATAATAATGTACTAAATAAAAACGAATGTATTTATATTACATGTAAATATATTTATATTACAATTTATAAAGCAATTGCTTTACAGCTCTAGTTTTAAATATAAAAAAAAAAAGTATGACCAGAATAACAGCTTTTCTAGACTACACGGAGGTGGCAGGGGAGATTCTTTGTAATAAAAGAGAAGGCCTCAGCAACCCTAAGGACCGCTCTTGCTATGCTAAAAAATATGATATTATGCACATAYACATTTTATCATGGCAGATAGGTTTTTCTCTAAACATCAAATCAGATGCCGAATTTGAGATCTTTGAATTTTGATCGAAAATTCTTTATATGCTAAAAAAGAGGCAAATCCTTTCTCTGAGCCACCAGCACACCAGGTGTGAGCAGAGGAAAGAAACTTCACTTGATCCCTGCATAGCGCACACTCTGCACAACCCTGGCTCCTAGCAGGAGGACAAGCAGTCCCCTCAGAGCCYCATGGAAGGAAGAGCCGGTTCAGAAGCACAGGGCTGAATCGAATTTTCTCCATTTTGCTGCACCTCTGGTGTAGTCACATGTTCTCCCCTTTTCATGTGAACTGTGAACTGCACAGCTTCTTTTACATAGGTCTTAGTTCCCTAACTGGATACATTTCAAGATCTGTAGGTATTAAACTGTAGTCACAAGTTCCTTCCATACATACCATGTTGCATTGGACATACAATGTAAAAATGAAGCTAACAGCAACTCTTGGAATAAAAGCAAAATTTCTCTATGGCATTTTAAATTTAATAACCTAGAGATACCTGTACATCCCATGTATATCTTCATTTTAACATTCACACAAATCTAAATAAAACCATAAAAATACTATGCAAAGCAATGAAGTTATACAGATGTSTCTAACTTTCAGGTGAAATCTGTGGCTATAGTTTTGATGGAACAGTTAAAACTAAGCCTTACTCTTTTTTTTTGTACAATCATTTCAAAGCTACCTCAAATATGTGGAAAGAAAAAATGGTTTTCAATCAAATACATGTCCTGGATATTCTCAGGTAATACATATTAAACAACTGAAAAAAAAATGCTTCAAAAAATAAAAAGAAAACTTTTCGTTACRCCTAAATTATACCATTTTCAGGATAAAATATTAAAAAGAGGATGACAACAAATCCCTTACCTGGAGGCTACTCTATTATTAGGTTAGCTTTTCCCTGAATAAATGCAGACTTAATGAAAGCTGTCACTGCAAAATGGAACACAATCATTAGACAGTCTATGGAATTATGAATGCTACCTGTATGTGAATGGGCACACAGGGGTTTCTCAATATTATAACAGCACATTTCTGCCCCAGGATTACTAATGAACACAGCTACCTGATTCTTCTTGGCAAATAGTTTATTTACCACAAAAGGCAACTGTGATTTCCTTAAGCTATTTGGCAAATGCAGGTCAAATGTACCAAACTGTTTTCTCTGAAATACCAAAACAAAACAAGAATAAATAGGAGGAATATCAAAGATATTAGTGTAATTTGCAACTTTTTCTTTTATCTCTTTTTTTCAGTTCTTCTCAAAGCTAGCCAAAACTGTTTAGAAAAGCTTCTGGTAAAATTTCAGTAAATATGCTATACAATAAAAAAAACTACATGCTGACACCTAGCTAACTTATTGCAGGGGCAAAAAAGGTCAAGAAAGATCCTAAATGAGTACTGGAAACCATAATTAGATAATCACCTGTGCTTATTTCTTGGCAAAATTCCATTACAAAGTTCTGCAGAGTACAGTTTTACAGCATCATATGAAACCYACCTAATTTCAAATGATTCAGACTGAATTTCAAAGTATATATTAACTACTTAAAAAAAAAAGCAAACTTACCTTTTCCAATAACTACATTAGACCCCAACCTTTTTGTCCTGAATGACTTTCACCACATATCATACCTCTATTTCAGTTCAAATACAAAACATCTGCTTATGAAGACACTGGCTATCCTTCCATTCATATTTAATTTACTGTATTGCTGTAACTCTATCATAAACACAGCCATGCGTGAGATTAAATGCAGTTTATGAAATAAGAACATCATTTAAGTAATTCACCCCTGCCGCATTTAAACAACGCAACTGGGTTAACACCAGTCCTATTGCTCTATTCCACCGTGTCAAGTACTGCACTCAAATCTGCATCAAGGTCACCTTTCCCCATAACTCTTATAATCCCATATCACTGCAGTATAAAAAACCCTGCTGCCAGTGACCGAATAGACTTAGATATTTTCTTAACAGCCTAATAGAATTAGAGAGCTGTGCAGCCTCAAGCAGAGGTCAGAGCTTAACTTACAGAGTCCGCAGACAGAGTAGGCCAGGCACGCACCTAGCATGAGCCACACGGCTCCCATGTCCTGGACAGGTCTGGCTCCCGGTGGCTCTCACAGAGCCCTGGAATTGCAGAGACAGTTGTTTGGAAGGGGTAGTCTCTCCCTGTGCTAGGGCAGCTCCACAGACTGCTGCTCTCCTCAGCTTCTGCTCCTGTACCGCCAGGGTATTGGTGAGGCGCTGCAGTGAGGCGRCGGTCGCCACAGCAGAAGGAACGGCAGCTTCCTCGTCCCGTCAGCAGATTCCACCCCTGCTGACTGTACCACACAGGCAGGGCCGCAAGCCTGCACAGAGACCTGCTTCAGGTCTCCAAAAGAACTCATGTCTATTTTTTTTTTTCTTTCTTTCTTTCCCCTCCAGTATATACTTTTGTATCTCCTTCTCAAAGTTGAGTTGAGTTTTATTAGCTTAAAAAGACTGAGAAATTATGACCATCATTATACTTCGAAAGTGTTATTGGCTACAGGCCTCAATCCCATGCCTGATTCTGTCCCCAGCCTTTTTCATCCAGCTGTGTCCCAGTTTCCTCCCCCAAGTATATTWTCAATTCCAACTTCCTCAACATCAGACTTCCAGAAGCTAGAACTGCTAAAGAAGGCACCTGGCCGTTTGCCTCCAACCACATGTCCAGCCCAGCTAGTTAGAACACGGCAGCACCCGTGCAGAGCGACGCATTTGCTTCCTGAGGAGCTCCCATCCGGGGTCCCTCACTCTCACCCCACAGACCCTCTGCACYGCCACGAGCTTTCCCCAGCCTCAGAGCACTGCTGGCAGAAGCGCTAACAGCCCTGCCATAGCACTAACCCAAGACAGTAAATCACAACACAAAATAAGGCCACCGCTACAGATTTCACTGACTACTTCTATTTGCAAGTTTGCAAAAACTGCAAATTCAAGCTATTGAAAGGTAAGTAGTACTTTAACTGACTTTTAGCTTTCTTGCCTCATCTATTTCCAAACAGCAGCCCCACCAAGAACTGCTAACTTGAATAGATTACAAAGAAAATCATTTTTTCTCTATAGAAATTCTTTTTTCTTTTTTTCCATTATGTGATTAGTTTAGAATGGTTAGAAGAAAAATCCTTTGATCCAGGAGTACCATTTTTTAAGAGAAAACCAGATGATATTTTTCTAAATTCCATCAGCGGGCAAGAAAGACTGAGTTAATCAGCCTGGATTTCGGGACTATTCTATTTCTACTTTTCTTTTGATCAAGCTATATGTGCTAAGATGCAATAACTCCAGGCAGGCCAAATTTATGCACGAGCTTCTTTGAACTTCAAACAAGCTTGCCGGACCCTTCAAATTCAATTTTATCTGTAACTCAATAATTGAGAAGTTGCTCTCTCTCCTCCCCGCTAAGAATATATATTTCCATTAATACCATCTCACAATTTCACACAACCTCATGTGAAATACTATTTCCCTTGTCAAATGTCATCTGCTTCTCTAGGAAAGTTAGAGACCAAAGTTAGCAAAGTATTTATCACTGCCTGAACTTTATGCCCCAGTGAAGTTGATTTCAACATCTGAAATAATTCCATCTCTGTCATGGTGATTTTATACAAAAAAAATGAATATGAACCTTGTAAGTTTTGTGCTGTAGTCAGTTTAGTTTTCATTGATATCTGCTAGAGAAAAATCACATTCTTTAGAAATAAAATGGATTATTAGAGCCTGTTATAYGCTAGAGATGTGTGGGCAGCCAATCGCGAGAGAAAACTACCTGCAACAAATCCCAGCCYCCATCAGCTTAGTTATATCTCAAAGCAGATGCAGTACGGCCGCCAACACCACTGCACAAAGCCACACAGCCAACTGTGGATCCTGACGTCGCATGGAYAATGCTGCACACGAGTCGAGTGTAATGGAAAACAGCTGTTCCAAAATGAGATCATTTCAAACAAAAGAACTGTATTGGCTTTTGACATATTTGGATCTCTATTACAAAACACTTTCAAGTGTAAGCACTGGCCCAATATGACAAAAGTATCCTTTTAAGTAAAATGGAAAGGCCTCTAGTCCATCCCTTTGGACAGGACAGAAGCRACTGTTCCCATATGACTGCCAGATATTGTTCTAGAAGACCTTCCAYGAGAACTCCCAGGCCTTCCCTGGGCAAACTACTTCATTACGTTGCTATCATTAATACTTTTAACCCTCATCTTCCCTTTCACTAATGAAGCCAATGGCTTCTTACTCCATCTCAGCTCCATCCTCTCAAGCAGCCTGCCAGCACCTCACAGGGTATCCCACTAGCATTATATYCAGTCAGAGATGTTGCCCATTCGCTGAGGGAAACGTCACACMTGTGGGTATACAAGAGAGGCAGCTCCAGCCAATTATACCACGTGCAGGGCTGTAGCTACACCCTGACTCACCTGCACCCTCTTATGCTGTTCAGCCACACTGGTGAGGCCAAGGCTGTGCATTTGCTTTCTTTAAAGTGCAAGTAATAAAACACCAATGATCTTTCCCAGTAAAACCTTACTGATTAGCACATTTCGCCTTCTAAAAGTTTGCAAAAAACTGTTGTGGGGACACTGAAGACAAATTTGGAGGCCATTTAGCAGCTCCTGAACTTCCAAACTGATTTTTAGCAAATGTAAGGGCCTGTCCTCTCAACAAAAAGAATACAAAATGGAAGGCAACCACAGATATCCTCCACTGCTTAACTTTGGCAACTATACSATTTTCTTTATGACCAAATCCAGAGGCAGCTCTTGAATCCTTTCTGACTTCATCCTTAAGAAAGCAGACTATAACAACCTTAGGCTGTTTCTACACTCATTCTGCTATAGTGCTGCATCWTATGCCATTTATTGCTGTGTGCAATGTGAAAACATGGCCAGGCTAGAACACACAGCTAGGGTTATGGCTTCTGAAAGCAGTTTTAGTAAAACAGACACCTATATCCATAGGGAAAAAAATGAGCAGCATAGACTATATATTTTGAAAGACAATTATGGTCCATTTATTAAATTCCACTGAAATTTATCAGAGTAACTCCCATTTTACACCGACTGCTCTATTAGCTTGAACTGAATTGAGCTGGCCCTGATTTGCAATGTTTTAAGTGAGAGAAGAATGAAATCCATTATCTCGCTCTCTCAGAAACAAGCTATGACAGACACCATTCTGTGTGGCTTGATGAGGGAAAAAATATTCCATCCTCCCCAGTCTCTGCTATTTAAGCATTAAGGCTCTCCGTACTCTACATCCTACAGGCTCCTGAATATTCAGACACATCTTTTCCCCTAATTTTGATTAAGGTGTTATTTTCCTGTTTAACTATTACAGAAGAATGTTGCAGGTGTGATTAACACATACACTGAACAAAGGTTTTCTCAGTCCATCTCAGAAATACCAGGTGGAGAAACACCTGAGGGAGCAGAACCACCCTCTTTCTTGCTCCCTATTTGTTACAAATAGCTTAACATTTGCTCCTTTATAATCTCACTCATGGACCAGTTGATTTTACTGCTAGAGCAACCTGTCTTTTACAATATTTAATTATTCTTACCATGTGAAGTTTAATTCCTTTTTCTATTTAAGACTCGCTTATTGGCTTACTCAGCAGATCTCTGAAGACTATTATTATATTTCGCTTTAACTTAACTAAAATACTCCAAATAATTCTCCAAGTCACAATTACTAGACCCTGATCTCTCCTGATACTCTCCTTCAGATGGTCCCTGCTTATTCCATCTATTTCTTGAGGTACACTGTTCAACATTGGACGCACCACTTCACCAGGGTGGAAGAGAATGGACCCTGGCAGTGAACCTTGACAGCCCCACGCGCATGTCAGCATGCTGATCTTGGCTCCCATTTTGCTCCAGTGCAAAGACATTTTCTGCTCAATCACCCTTCAGCCAGTTGCTTCTCAGCCTGCGGGGGCCCAGCTGCAAGCCCTGCACCTTGTCCTAGTCCTGTCCTCCCCTGTCTCTTCAATCACCTTTCCCATTAGCCAATAGATTTAAATTTGAGAATGAAATATCTATAATTATTTCCTGTGCAGAGTTTTTCATGAAGTTTTAGACAAGCTTCCCTTCATTTGAGGGCTTTCCAAACCAGAAACTGATGTCAATTCCAATTGCTGAGCTTCAACCTGACGGTGTGCTAAAAGATGATGTTCCTTCACTCTCCCTAACATGTACCCTGTTACAGCAAAATTTACATGATTTTCAGAGATTAAATTTAGCAAACATTCCAGAACCACTTAGCTGAAAAGGTACATGACAGGGGTTTTGGTTAGTGCTTATGCTAACCCCTGTCAGAGAGAAAGAGAGAAAGAGAGAGAAAGAGAGAGAAAGAGAGAGAAAGAGAGAGAAAGAGAGAGAAAGAGAGAGAAAGAGAGAGAAAGAGAGAGAAAGAGAGA
>PTEX01000052.1:1136485-1303680 GCA_003342815.1 Eudromia elegans | reverse complement strand
AGAAGAAAAAGACTGCGTAGTTTACTCATTAGAATGCCCTGCCAAAATTCCATCAGCATCTCAGTACAGAAGAAATGACTTCACCTTCCAATTTACACTCCCTCATACGCATTTTTTTTCACTTTTAGATTTTTTCCTGTAGTATCAAGTGTAGTTAGCATATACAAGCAGACCTATTTAAAGTGCCATTTTACACTTTTCCTAACAGTTACTGTACATATAAAAAAAGAAAAAGCCTATTCTACAATTATATAAGGAATAACTTTCTAAATATGCTATTAGAATATATGCATTTTTCAAAATAGATTTAGATTAATTCCATGATGTTTACAGTCTATATGGCTGCCAGGGAGAAAATCACCATTATGTCACTGTGTCCAGCACGCACATGCCTTGCAGAGCTTTCCCGAGTGTAGCGGGTCTGTTGTGTTCTCAGCGCATCCCAGACCTGCAAAGCCAAATGTGTTAAGAAGATGATGTGTTATGGTCAGCAAATGCTAAAGTGTCAGCCCTACTATGCATGTGTACAGTTCAGGGGCATGCACAGAACAGGACGACCTCTTCACAGGTATTAACACATACAGCTTTGAAATCACTTTTTTCCCATCTTTGACGTTCATTAAACATGAGGGAATTCACATATGGGTATGAAGAAATCAATCAGAGAGCAGAAACAGAAATGAGCRTTATCAGAGCTAAATCACTTAAGTATATATATCCAGTTACCAAAAAAAGTGTATATTATGTTCAAAAAAGAAAAAAAAAAAGTTGGACTGATAGGTTGATTCGCTTTTTCTAAAATTACAAAGGGAATAGATTCTAGAAAAGCACAGAAATAAACGCTGTAGAGATGGTCCCATCCTATCTTAGGTCAYCTTAATATGACAAAACCTACAAGAAATCTTTGGGTGGCTTGGACGAGACAGGGTTAACCACAGAGATGTTTTTCTTTTATCATTGCACTGTGTGTGTGCAGTGGTAGGGCAATGCTGAGCAAGGGGAAAGATGGCAGGCTGGGGCGGTAGCAGAGCCTTTTAATTATAAGAAGCTTCATCCTGGCTGGGGCTTCGTGTTAGCAATTTGCTGGTTCAGCAACCACCTGTTCCACCATGTTGGATTTGGCCCTGACTTAAGAAAAACATTTAGAGGGGCAGCTGAGAGGTATAAATAACGCCTCAAAAAAAAAAAAAAAAAAAAAAAAAAAAAAATCAGTTCCACCCATCAAAGCAAAAGATTGCCAAAAGGGCAACTTCTTCAGGGAAAACTGGCATTGTTGCATGCATTTTACCTGTTAGAGTAATCCATTGAACAAGCATATTCCTAATTACAAAATAGTATGAAGCCAGATAAAGCTCTGGCAACCCTCCTGGAGTGATGTCTACACAGCAAAGCTCTGACCAGCAGGCAAGGTGCCCGTGTGTGTCACGAGACACATGGATGGGGAGACCTGGCACCAAGCACACGTAATATGGAGGCAATGCCATGCCACACGCCACCTCGTGTAAGGGAGAAAAGGAAATGAAAAAGCTTCAGTTTGAACAGCTGCCAGGTATTTCATCAARTGCAATATAACATGGGCACAGTACCAGAGGGAGAATAAAAGGACCCTGACTACACTCTGCACTCTGTGCTTCTRAAAAATACAGCACTCACTAGGAAGMTCCTTTTGTTGATGGAGATGCTAGTAATGATTCTCCAAAGGGTATTTTCCACAAGGAAATTAAGAAAAATATATAGTYGAAGTTTCCCCTAATTCAGGAAAAGCCAACATTAAGGCTCTCAGATGCTACTYTGCTCACTGCATTAGTTTTCCCTAACCAGACAGCCAGACACTCTCAGCTCTCCAAAACTGACATCCTTAGGAAATGTGCATCTGGGCTGCTTTTAGGTGGAGCTCCTGTTGCAGCAATATTGCTGTGTTTCTCTTACATTGATCAAGTTGCTTACTTCATTCATGTCCCCTAACAACCTGCAAGAGTTAATGATCTTTGTGCACTATCCCTGAGATTCCTACACGTCTCACCCTGGTTTTATTGCTAAGCTCTGCACATCACACCAATGTCATTCAGACCTCGGGGGCGGCAGAGCCTATCACTGAAAGTAGAGTAGTATCACAAGAGAAACCGCAATCTGGTTTCTCACATAAAAACGTGTTAAAGTCTAGAAGCTCTATGTTYACCAGAGGGAAACAAAGAGGTGGTATAAAATAGCAGCATGTTTCTCAAAAACATGACAGAAAGGAACAGAAAGGACAGTTAAATCAGGGATAAGCTGAGAGCTTTAAGGACAACTTCTCTGTGCTTCCTCATTTTCTATTGGTCAAACAACATGCATGAAAGGACTACATACTAACAGAATAAAACCAGAACATAACGAAACCTCAGAAACTGAAAATCCCATTTGGCTGTGCATCTTGTTCCTGCAGTTAAAACACAACATGTCATGAGGAAGAAATGAATGCATTGACAATTTAAGGCAAACCATCAGGCCCAAAATACAATAAATTCTCTGAAGTGCAAATAAAATTTCTTCCACTTCTCATTTTTTTTGCTTGTTAAAGCTCTTCTTTCAAAACAAAAAAAGATTATGTGTCATTTATTCAAAGTACATAGCTATTTTTCAGAAAATCACTTCATAAAACTGTTCTGAAAGCTCTACTATGGATTTTAAGTTTATTCCCCAAAGTGAGAGATGGCATGTACTGGAAAAGTTGGGTATGAAGGATATTAAGTGACTTGCCTTCAGATACAACCCGARTTTAAAATTAATTGTTCCACCTTTTCTTGTTGCAATTTTTAAAGTTACTTTAGTTAGGTTGTAACAGAWTTTTTCCACCTCTTTGTAACAGCCAGACAACAACAGCACTTAGTGCAGCTACTGGTGCTACAGTTATCATTCCCRTTGCTTATTTTAATGCCTGAGGTAGTATTTCTATACTGGTTTAGTTGCAAGCAATGGCTGTTACAAGAAACTGCAGGTAAATGTGCACGGCATGATGCTGCACAGAGCACTGGAGAAGCAGCAYGCCAGCTCTGGCTGAGCTTACAGGCAGAAGACAGCGGTGCTGGCCAYGCTGCTATCACAGACCTAACATGGCTGTTCTGCTCCTGGATCTGAGCAAGCAGTTCTACAGTGCAGCACAGAGCACTCTCTAAGGTAGACAGATATTCTTTCACTTGAGACCATTGTCTCTGCACTGTGATTTACTTCCTTAACTAGAGTACCCTTGGGCAGCACTTTCAGACATCCTGAAGCCTAATCAGATTGCTTCACTACTCTGACAATTGCTCCATTTCAGGTATGTCCAGCATTTGATTCTTTAGGGAATGGTAAAAATAATGACAGAGTAAATACAAGATATTTTAATTGACAGGAAAACTATTAGAGATTGCTTTATGTTGACAATAAAGCAAGAATACTTTCTTGAGCAATTACTGTAGAATAAATAAATCTCCTCTCCAGTTTGCTTTAAAGTAGCTTGCTAATGAGGCCAACATATGCTTACAGGAGAAAATTGTATATGAAGCATCAGGAAACTTGCCTTTAAGTAGCATGTCCTTCTCCATTGCAGTTGGTTTGATATAKCCATCTTCTACAAAATGATGACTAAAATAATGATTTTACCGTCTTTCTCTTTAAATAGAATGYCAAACCAAGAGTTAACACTAAGTCTTGGGAAAGTCTTAGGAGAAAGTACTGGGCTGTACTTCACCTTTTCCAGATCCCCTTCCTATTACTGCCAGCTCCAGAGCATAGAGTCCAAACATTGTGSCTGCTCAGTCAGCTCCATGGAAGGCAAGTTCCTTCAAGAGAGGACTGCTTGTGTGGTTGAAACGCAAAGTCGTCAGGGAGCCAGGAATTCCTCTAGGAGACTCTGAAGCGACCAAAGYAGCTGCTTGATTTAGGAATCAAAGTTCTACTAATTCAGTGCATAAAGGAATAAACTGTCTTAACAACACTGAAATCTACATTAGTTTTCTTGCCCAAATACTTTGAGTAGTGCTGTTCACTTGAGTCCTTACCTGATTTATAAAATATTTTGCTAACATTTATGAGTTGGGGTTTTTTTTTAAAAAAAAAGCCTTTCATAAGAATCTTTTAAAAAATGAAGTTTGAGAGAACAGCAGATTTCTGAGCTAGCCATCTGGGTCTTTGGTTGCCTCAGCTGGATGGGTCTCTGTTCATKTAGCTTTAATATTTGAAGTGCACTACCTAAAGGAATGGAAAGATAGATACCAAACTACTTTTCAAAAGGCAGAAAATAGTTATATAAAATCTATCCCTCTTATTCTGAAATTACTGTGAAGAAATTCTGCCCAAATATTAAAAAACTTATTATRTACATTTAGTTAGATTTTACCTGTGAAATCCAACTCTGAATTCCTGTCAGGTTTTCAGCCCATCTGCTGTACATACTCAAGCATACAGGTCCAGATTTTRAAAAGTTATACTAGAAATTAATTATGTTCTGGTCATTCTCATGCAAATTTTTCTAATGAGGGTTTTATGCTAAGGCTTTCAGAGCACAGCACGGATTTAGAGAGGCTTTTATAAGTGGTAAAGTCAGCCAAGTGAGACTATTCTCTGTGGAATTGCACAGTGGCCTCTTAAAAGATAGAGGCTCATTAGAGGTGACTCCAAGCACCTATGTTAGGAGTCTGCAAGGCATTAGACATTTGCAGAGATTGTCCTAGGGCTATCTGATAAGGATYTCTAACTGAATGACAGCTGAGTTCTCATCTCTAATTGCTTTCTGTTTGCTTTTACTTTTGAGACAGATGCTCTTCYTCCTCCTTTGGCTAAGTTTCTGAATCAGTAGCCTTGAGGATCCAGAGAAATATAGATTTTTTTTAATTTGGCTGATGATATATTTGAAAGGAAAGGAAAAAAAAAWTGTGGGCATATAGGCACTTTTTCAGGTCTCTTCAGATTCTCTTCACCAAATRTAATCGTGTCAGCACGTGCAGGCAGCGACGGGAGCAAACATCCATCTCCCATTCGTGCCGAACTCAGCACCACTCCACCCACTTCCCTATCCAAACAACGCTTAAGGCAGCTGACAGATTCTCTGATGGTCAAATTAGGTTGCTTCTGAGCACACAAATAAGACTGAACTGCACCAGGTAGGGAACTCTCAGGTCAAAAACTAAACAGGAAGGTTTCAGTTGCCATTTCTAGTTCAGATACACTAGTATTCACTTAGGCRCCATTTAAGTTTTTACATACTTATATTGATCTAGCCTTAAATCTGCTGCATGACTAAAAATTAAACGCATAAATTTTACTTGAATATTCACTATTTTCACAWGGAATGGTTCAAATGCACTCCAGTGTTCTCTAATTCAAAGTGATTTTTTCAGAAGCAATCTCACCTCACCCAGGGTCACAGAGCCACACCCCACAGCTCCAAGAGCAAAAACCTGCCTTTGCTCCTCCCACTGTGCAAGCAAGTGCAAGGAAGCTGTTAGTGTTCAACTGTTAGTAATCCTGTGCAAAAGAAAAACACTCCAAAAGTAACATTTACTAATTCATTTGTTTTGTTCACAAGGAATTAATATTAAAAATTAAATATACGGCTATATAATATCACACTGCTTGCAACATTTTGCCTTAACACTCCAAATACTACAAAGAATTTTTGGAATCAGAGGCCTTTATGAGAGCAGGGCCAAAGTCTTCATTCATTTTTATCACTAGACTCTAAAAGAGAGATCCCAGGAAAGCCTGAGAAACTGAAAGGAAGACAAGGGAGATCTGTGCCACATACTGGCACGTAGCAGATAATGCCTTGCTCAGGTAGACAGATGATARAGAAGAATGGACGGTGATTATCTATATTTTTTCTTGACAACTTAATTAAGTTCTTTCACTAGCAACAGCCACTAAGCATTTCATTACTGTTACAAATAACTGTCTTTTGTTGCTAATTTGCCTCTRATGTCTGAGTCGGATGTCTCACAAGGTGGGGTGATACTCTGGCRACACCCACAAGCTCAGTGCGTGATCCCTCAGAGGAGACTCAAGGTTCTCATACTTAGTCAAAAACATAAGGATGGATTTTCCATGAGAAAATTCCTATTCATCTAATGGAAAGAAATGAAAATCTAGCCATGATATTCCACTAAATATACTAGAACATTTAGTTTAGATCAAAATTTTCTAAAATTATGACACATTGTAGCCATTTTAAATATSAAAATATCTTTCAAAAATCTATTTTGAACATTTGTATTATTTCAATTATATTTTATTTATTAATATAGTGTGCAATAAAACCAATTAGAAATTACCTTCTAATTCAAAATGAAAATGTTTCACTGCTGTGAAAAACATCAGAAGACCTGAGTGAGTTGTCATTCCAGTTCACAATCTCAAATCACTCTGTTTTCTGAATTTCGGTCAAAATGGAAGTCTATATTCTCTCATCATGATCTGTCTAGAGCTAATGCAGGTAGAGCCTGCAAAATGTGTACTTCTCAGCACCTTGAAAGCTATCCCTCTATTATCTTTAATTAGCACCCATTACCTTGGATGGTTCATACCCCACCTTTGTATTTCTCCAGGACAAAAGGTAATTTCTTCTGTCTTCAGCAAAGCGGCTTTCCTCTTCCTCCAGCACCCTTACTGCCTGTAGCCAGCAGCTGGCTGCCAGTGGGCCAAGCAGCTGGTTGAACATCTAGTACATCTGCATTTACCTTCTCTTTGCATGTGCCTAGGCTGCTTTATTATGCCTAATTTTGGAGCCTTCTAAGTCTCTCTTGCTTTCCACAGACTTATCACAGTTGCTCTAGGCAAGTAAGCTATTTGAAAAGAAATAAATATTCTCTTATAGCTTCTATGCAAATTTTATATAGTATTACACCAATGGAACTAGAAAAGTAGTGGCAGGTTTTTGTACTCCCTGTAATATTTTCATTTATTTTTAAAAGTAGGCAGGCTCCCTTCCTTTTCCCTTGTCCAGACCTGACAGAAGCGGGCCTGCTGCTCATCAGCCATTTTATACATTCCTCTAACCTGACACTGGGCTCCTGCTATATATATGTATACATATATTTTTAATCTCCGGTTGCAAATCCCTAAGGTAACCATTATCTGCTTTACTCACAATACCAAGAGCAGCACAAGTTTCCTCTCATATCACAGGAACAAAACATCATTCTGATCCACAGAAAATGGCTAAGCATAACAGCTACACGGCAAGCACACACTGACACCTCTTTCAGCGGCTACTACAGAAAAGCATGCGTATCTCATCAATTTGACTAGGTYAGGCTCCAAATGAATATCCCAGACAACAGCTTCCATTTCCATTTCACCACTTTTGGGTTCCTCTCAAAGGGAAAGGAGGGAGCACAGATGTCCACAGGAGGGGTTTGTGGCCAGCGTCGCAGCACGGCAGCGGCGCTGCAGGCAGGGGCTGTGCAGAGTTTCTCCCGGGGCACTGCAACTTTGAAAAAATATTTATTTTTTTATTGTGCAGAGATAGCAGAGCAGACTCCTAATGGCTTCCAGMAACTATCGCACAGGGCTAATCAGACTGATTCCCCTAGATACCCAAAGCTCCAGATTCCAGTACCAGCTCTATGAACCGTGCAAGCCAGTAATTGAGGTCAACCATAATGAACCAAAAAGGTCCAAGTTAACTTTTTCCATGGGGTAATTATTTCTTTTTAAATTACTCTAACTCAGCCCTGCTCCCTTCCCTGTGCTCCTACTGCTTGTTCACCATAGTTTTTCTGAAAATCTGCCACAAGAACTAATTACCACAGCATTTAAGAGTGAAAATTATGACGAGCAAATTAGCTATCAATAAACTGCAGCATTCAAGCTGGACTGTTTGGTCTGGATATTAAAAACACTTACATTAAATTGGCCAACTAATGCTTAGCTAACCCAGCCAAATTTTTAGTCTTCCTTTGCAGATTTGAGTACACAAATATCCAGCTACCTGAATAGCACACAAGTATCCTGGGAACAGCRCAACTGACTCACACAATATAAATAATTTAACAAGTGCAAATAACAATATGACTTATCCACAGAAACAGTTCCAAATACACCACTTGGGATTGCATCTGAGCTTTTTCTCTCTAGATTTATATAGTGGTAAAGCATGATAAGACGACTGCTTATACATTCGCAGAGGGAAAGAAGACTGAAAAAAAAGTTCATCAGCAATATTTAACAACATATGGAAGGGTATGTCTCAGATGAGGTAAAAGAAATATTGCTGCTGTCTGTCCCATCACAATTCTATATTTATTCCATATTCAAGATCCTTTCAGGATTGGCAGAAGCACAAGCTCTATGTTTCCATCTGTACACAAGTTGTATCTAACCCTTCTGCTTAATTTCCAACCTGCATCTAATATTAGCATTTTGTTATAAAATTGTTCCATTTTCAATAAGGATATTTTCTTTTAATTTACTGAAAAACTATGCAGAGCTTACTCACTAATGCAATTGTGAATATCCCAGTCAGATGATGGTTATGAAATTATACTACCAACAAAATGGTCCTTGCTGCTTGCTAAGAAGTGATCCTCTTACAGCAAGTATTTTATTTGAGCAACCTTTAAATTTAAATTTCCCTTTATTATCACATATTAAGCTCTATTAATTTTATTTGTTTCTCATCAACGATTCCACTTCTGGTTTAAATTCTTCTGTGTTTTGGGTTGTTTTTTTGCAATTCCCTTTAGGAATTATGTTCTCTCTCAGTGGATGTGTAAATTCTCCTACCATTAAAAAAGAAAGAGCACTTTATTCCCTTCAGGGAAAGCCTCTGTTAAAACTGCACTAGTATTTTGGCACTCACCAAAAGGGTTTTTATGATACATGAAGATGTCTGTGTGTGAACAATTTGAAAAGAGTAACACACTAGTTATGTAAATAAAGGGTAATGGTAACTATAAGAGAAACTGCTACTTTGCATCTACTAGTCATTCTTTAAATAGGTGACGATCCAGCTCTTTCCMTCCTCCTCCTGCTTGTGCTGCCCGAGCAGCGCCACGCAGCACTAACGCTCCTGTGTCCCTGCACGTCCATCATCCTGGCTGTGGGCCAGGGCGCGGGCGGGAGGCCCCGCTGTTGCCCAGTGCCATCCGCAGCACCTCTCAAAGGCATTGCTTAACACAGAGAAAATAAAAACATCCTTCTCACTTCAGAAAGCAAGCCAGCTAAGCTCCAGCAAATGGTTGAAGCCCAAGGGAATCTGTCTGCTTACTTCCAGCTAATTTAAAGAGCTGCATGCAAAACCCAGCTTTTGGAAATGTTATGTGGATTTGAGACAGTCCCTGCACGGGCCTTTGGGACCAGAGAACCAGCAAGAGGATTACGCTAGTCTCTGGCTGGCTTTTCCRTTTTTGACAGCTATACCTGAATAAGGCATTAAAGCAATATTACTCACACTGTAAGCTGATGCAAGCTATGAATRTAACTTCAATTTTTTAATCTTATTTATTAATTTACCTGAGAACAATGTGTGCCAAAGAATTCTGCTTCATGGAAACCTGCTGCCTAAACTGCAGAAAGAGCAGTTCACCCACCAGGGGACAAACTCAAAGTTCCCCACTTACGCTTCCATCCTTTACATGCAGCCTCCTATATCCCAAAGGGCAGTTTTATGACAGAGCTTTTACATTAATCAGCACGTGCCCTACAGTACAGCAGTATGGTCTGGCCAACTGCAAAACCTGATTATCCACCTCTCACAAACACCATCACAAACACAAGGAGCTATCAGAGGGAAAGGGTTTCTTYCTGATTTTACATTTCTTATACACTTCTCAAGGCTCTTGGGGTTTGAGATTTCACTAAAYTGGCATGTTCCTGATACCATAATATAGAACAGACCTTTGAATTCACTGGCACTACTGAAAATACCATGGGTGGCTTCATTGTGAGCTTGTCTCAGCACCACCAGGCTTTCCTGGTTCCTTTACTAGAGTTAGGGAAGCTCATGGCTTACACTAAGAATCCTGCATGACTCAAAAGGCACCTGGTCATTGACAGCAAGGTTAAGAAAAAGAAATACTTCAGATCTGAGCACAAGCTGGAAGAAAAAGAATAGGAATGGTGGGTTAGATGTCTATACAGTTGACAGGAGTGAGGCAAGAGAAGATAAAAGAAAGGATCATAACAGAATCAAGAAGTTCAAGTGAATTCAATCACTAGTAGCCCCCCCGCCAAAAAAAACCTTGAATAAAAAATAAATAAAATTAAGTAGCAAAATTCATGAGGCTCTTTAGGAAAAAGAGCACTAGGGCATGTTACTAAATAGTAGCCAAAGATGGAGTGGAATAAAAGGGAAAGCAAAGGGGAATGAAAGAGTAGACTTATCACAACAAGTTACTATATAATTGAAAGACGGAAAGGTTACACAGATGTATCTGGGTAATAAGATCTGGGTAATAAGACTTCTGTCTTGCAGACAGAAATAGAAGGACAACACTCAGAAATTAAAAATAAGATAGAGGAGGTGAACATTTGAGCCACAACAGAGACAGGCAAAGGGGGAAATGGAAGATAGGTATATTCAGTACTACCAAGTTTCCATTTTTAGCTACCTCTCTAATTGTTGGATCAGTAAGAATCTCATCTTTTATTACAGAAGAGTTAATATCTAATCTTCCTATGTATACAGGAAAGCTTTAAAATCTGCCCAACTGCTCACAAACGAGAAAAACAAGAAGCTAAAAACTGCATTAACAAAACAAATATTCCCTTCTTAAGCTAGGCTCATGACTTCTTTGGGATCTGACTCATGGTTCTAGATATCCAGCATAGATAATACTTCGACTTCTGGTTTAGTCAGTGTAATTTATTCTTGTTGCTACCTTATTTCTCTGGAAACAAGCCGGAGGAAATGTAATGAGATTGCCTCTTAAAGCACTTAGGGGATATTAAAACTGCTTGTTACTTTGAAATAATTTGAGAAGAATAAAGAAAATAAGATCATATTAATCACACTGAACACAAGCCTTTCCAATAGGTAAGAAAATAACATTGGAGGAATGGACTCCTTGGGAAAAAAATACTTATAAGCATACACTGGACCAAAGAGTCCAACTATCTACCAGGAAATTCATGCTCAACTTAAATTTGTCGYAAAAACTGCTGCACTCTGTGCTGTAACTGATTAGGTTTTGGATATAGCTACTTTCCAGTGTTTTTGCCCCTGAGGAGAAATACCACAATTGTTCATGTTTTAAGATCATATATTGAGTAGCAAATTGTAAATTATAGTGCAGATAGAAGCATAATGGTCAGGTTTACTAAGTTCCAGTAATGTTTACTTAAGATACAAATATTTAGCTTGCACTACTTAAAATAAAATAAATATTTACTATGAGTTAGTTTGAACTGTATATATAATTAATCCAGTATCTAAAGTAAGAACTTTGTCTGTATTGATTTATTTTTAGTCTCACAAAGTTCAGAGCTGTCTTATTGAAATGACATTAGAATAATAAAGCTTTCTACAGAGTCTATTGATATATACCAAGTTTTGTATATAAATAAAAACAAATGAGGAAGTTGAAAAGGTTACTGTTTACGAGATATAGATTGAACTGTAATAACGTACATGGAAATAATATAGGAAAGTATAGACTTAACTATTATATATGACACTGCAAAWTTCAAGCAATGCACCAAGTAAAAGCATAATTCTTTATCCATAATCATGCACTCTCAAACCTATTAACTTCTCAAATTGAATTTACTGCATTAGAACTTGAAGGACGGTTAATTTTTTAAAGAATCCAAAGCTGAAGGACAGTGCAAATATTCACCTGGTAAACTAGTATTTAAAATTCATTCATTTTGAGCATCAGAAGCTAACATGAATATTGAACTCAAAACGTAACACACATTGCTTTCAAGGCCCAGCAAGCAATTAAAGCTAATCAACACAAGTTGTTCTTGTCCCACGAATGTCACATTCTTTGCAGGAAGGAAAGATGTTAAGGAAATGCCACTGTGTTCAAAATTTGCAAAGATAACAACATTGACGAGAACATGTCTGGCAACTAGGATACTACAAATTTCTTCATCTTGGTGAAAGTGAATTCTAATGTACGGAATAAGAAAGAAAACAAAAACTTCTCTTGCTCTGCTTCACCTTCCTCTTTATCCTCTTAAAAAAAGAAGGGGGGGGGGGCATTATGTTCATTTTGGCAATTYAAAAATCGGTAAAGGCAACTGCCAAAACCAGTACAGCTAGTTTGTTGATTAAAAAAAAAAAAAAAGTACTTCAGTGTCTTAGATGCAAACCAACTTTAGCTACAAAATGGTTGGTTTAGATACTAGCCACACTGATGTGCTAATAAAAGTTTCCGGGCTTCCACAGCACTGGCTGAAAATACTTGGTACCACCCCCTCTCCTCTGCCACCCCGCAATTAGGTTACTGATTTCTGATACCTGTCACTCACCACAAAGGTTCAAAAGCACTGAGCTCTGTTTTTAAAGAAGTCTTTTCCTTTTAAGCACCACACATTATTTCCCTCACAAAGAAGGTATTAACTTAATGTTTGTGTAAAGAACAATCTTATTTGACAAAAGCTGTTGTGGCTGCCTATATGTTAGTAAGATTCTAATAACCTGAACTGAGTAGAAAATAATTTGGAGAAACAGAAAAAAGAATTAAAATATTTTTCTTTTTGCCCTCCCTTCACTCTTGCAACTCCTTCCTGCCATTCACAAGCRAAGCTGGGTGAGTAAATGCCAACGACTTATGAAATTTCATGCTGAAGTTTTCACCAGTTAATGTCGCAATATTTTGCCCTTTCCCAGGCCTTTAGAATTTGGAGTTTGAAAGGTTGAAAAATGCAGAAAAAAGTTTTAAAGAACAACCACCAAAGAAGTTAGAAGTTATTGCTATTAAAAATGAAGGTCAGGTTCTTAAAGTAATTTTGAATGCATCCATTTTCAGTACCTTAAAGGTTCTGAAATGAATCTGCGC
Organism: Eudromia elegans; assembly: GCA_003342815.1. NCBI lineage: Eukaryota > Metazoa > Chordata > Aves > Tinamiformes > Tinamidae > Eudromia > Eudromia elegans. The sequence goes on along the minus strand of PTEX01000052.1, from coordinate 1,290,715 downwards.
TATGCATGGTCTTATAGTACATCTCCTCCCAGTAGACAAAATAAAAAATCCAAAATAAATTTCTGGAAACCTTGACCACACGGCTGAGCAACATTATGGTAGAGTAGCAAGGAGGACCTGCATTGTAAACCCATGACTTGCACAAACCCTCTCTAACAGGATTATTTATTCTTTTAATAGAATCTTTAGTCTAATTATCTCCCTTGTTTCATGGCCCAGTACTTTTAAATAAATATATGCCTGAAGGAGCAGATAGCAAAGAAATGCGAATAGTTTGCAATGTGATAGGTACCTTTTTTAAACAAAATAGCAGTTAGCAGGCAGCTCTAGGGTGTGCATGGAAAACCAGTGGACATGTGGYTTCAGAGGCTTGCTGCATTCAAGACTTCACCCTAAGTGACAGGGAGGATTTATGAGGGAGAAGGAGGGATGAGGAGAGAAGAGAGCTAGAAAGAGCAACCCACTAATTTTCCTGCATGGTCTATTTACAGCATATGCATAGCCTTAAAAAAACCCCACAAATATTGTATTTTATAGTCAGACTCTATTGAAGGGCACAAATATCTGATTTTACAAAGAGATACAGTGTTCTGAACCTTACCTGAMATGTATGCTCAGGTGCTTTTCTTCCTTTAGCTCAAGAAATAGCTTCTAAAAAATGACAGCAGAACTGCTAAAGCCCAGCAGCTGGGACATGCAAAAAGAAAGCAGTGTGTGGCAATGGATCTGCAAATGTGGAAGGGAACAAGTATTTAGAGAAGGGTCAGAGATAGGCAGGGAACACTGGATGGTGACTGTAATCAGAAAGGTTTGGCACTGTTCCTCTGAGAGCAGCACTAAGGAGTGAGGGTGCAGGTATCCAAACCAGGAAGAGGAAATCAAGGTTCTCAGGAAGTTCCCAAACAAAGATAGAAACGTCTGTTSGCAGTTCAGGCTGCAGTCAGCTTGTTATGACTCATGAAAGAGCTAATTTAGATAAGGTTTCTCAAATGCACAAATTATAGCTTGTCTTAATTTATTCTCTGTGAAATAAACCCAAGATACCATTTTACACACACAAGTATATAAAAATAGCACTTTTAAAAACAGAAACCATTAATAAATTTAAAAAATTGTCAAATATATCCGAAAGACAAAACTCTGGATGATTAKATGCCAAAATTTTTATGGAGTTCATTTGAAATGGCCAGGATTCTTCCCAGTGGTCATGAACAAAGGATTTAATTGTGATTCATGCCAATAAAACCTTAATGGTTCATAACCATCATAAGGGCTTATTTCTTTTTCGTCTTCTTTTTTTTTTTTTTTCCACTGAAACCAATAGCAAAACTCCATCAACTTTTACACAAAGAAGATTCAATTCTCATATTGCAATCCTCCGCGGCTGAGTACTGAAATCTCCCCAGACTTTTTGGGTATCTCCTTTCTACTACATTTAGCAAAATGTCAAATTCCATAGACTGAAAATATCATCCCCCAGTCTAAATATAAGAAATTTGGGCAGAAAAATAAAGAAGAAAAAAAATAAAGTTCTTTTCCTTACAAAAAGGCAAGCCAAGGTCAACTGATCACATAAAAACATAGCTTCAAAACTTTAATAAACACTGCATGCTTTTGCAAGAACCTTTTCCATCTTTGCTGACTGCCAAGTTATTTATCTATAGCTAGAAGCATTCTCCCTCCTAATCATTTTATATTTGCTTAATAGTGAGCACATTGTTGTAATCTGGGTAAAATAACCTATTTCCTGCAGGTCTCTGTAATTGCTAGAGGGAAGCCAGAATCAAATTCTTGGACACTTTTTTTTTTTATCTTCCTTTTTATCTGGGGCAACTATCTTTCATTTCAAGTTGCAGGAGGGATCAAAACAGAAATGCAAATATCATTAATATGCCAAACACTGGATTAAATTCCAGTCAGGACTGAACAAAATGATTTTTAAAATAACTTCTGCTTTGCTATTGAGCTCTGTAAATGCAACCTTYTAGTTGTATTTTCTGTATATGATAAGTCTGGAGTTTTAGGTTTCTCACCAGAAAAGATAAGGGCTTGTTGTAATTTTTTCTCTCGTATTCTACATAAATTTAATACTACACAGTGAAATTCAGCTTGCAGGACAGATGCTTCCCTGAATAATAATTGCAATTTTAAGGCTTCTGAACTGTAAATCTGAGATAAGCCTGGGCTTTTTGGATGCTCACCTAATCTAAACCTGGACTCCGAACAATCTGAGGTTCACACATCACTGGTAATGACACAATCCAGGATTTTTTGCTCCAGAATTACTATCAGAGTTGAAAGATATAATTCTGAATACTGTGGTATTACTTTTCTGAATTTAAAAAAGGTTGAAAGATGAGGAAAGTTTGTAGAGAAAGAACTTTTACTTAGACACATACCATTATCAGGAAGAATCAGCACATATATTTCATACATAGCTTGCCTAGCCCTGCACTACCGAGCGGCTTCCCGTAATGCTGCTTTGCTGGACGGCTCTTGCATCACATCACAGTGCTAACACCAATTAGCAGCAGCAAGAAGTACAGCACATGTGTGATCATAACGAGCACACTCCTGATTGCAGCCCTCAAGCAATTAACACACTCTACTCCTCTCTTTGGCTTCTTTTACATATTAATATTGTCAAAACCAGAATCTGATCAAATGTCAGTTATCCACACATATTACATGAAGAATGGCCCTTGATAATATACCCAGACATTAAGTACTATAACTATGATCAGGATGCTCACATTTTCTCCTGACTAAACCAAACACATAGCCCTTTATCAAACACGTACGCCAAGTTTCACCCGTTATAGCCAACATGCAGGACAGAGCTTGACTTTACAAGCTATGGCAACTTATATAATCTATTTTGATAGCTGCACTAAACATCTCTGCATTAGTTATCCAAGTGAGATGTGGACAATAGTATATTTGAAGTCAGGTTACACAACATTTCTGGTTTCCACATCAGAAGAGGARTGCAGTTCAGCACCAGGGGTTCAAGGCCATACACTACCTTTTGGTCCTGTAAGATAAAGGTAATGCAAATATGACAAAATGAGCTGTGTGGGCAGAGAAAAACCAAGTACCAGCACACCTGTGACATTTCTCATCTACACAGAGCCCTGGCCCTTGCCATCCTCCCTTTGGGGCATTTCATGCCTTCTAGCCTCAACAGTTACCRAGGTGGTTTGACCAATGTGGCCACAGGAGAGTCCTGGTTAAGATATGGCATAAGAAATGTGCTGCTTGTACTGAAATTGCTTCTGGCAGGACTCACTTAGCAGCTAGGGTTGTGGATGTGACCATGATAGCAATGAGGATTTGTACAGAAAAGAAGCCTTYCATTGACTGCAGGAACAAAGCTGCAAGAGCCAGCGTTTGCTCATGGCATTGCAGCCTCCGTAGCTGTCCTTGTTTGGAGTGAACCACCCAATATCCTGCTGCACTCATGAAATCAGGGTWGGAAACACATTTTGAGCTAAAAAAGAGAACCTTCAATAGGCTGGAAAAGGATATAGTAAATGTTTATAAAGTGTTTATAAAGTATAATGTTCTCCATTTACCCACATTTACCCAAAACACCACAGTTCTTCCCAAGGTAAATTCTTCTTATTATTTTAAGAAAAGCATGAGCTATTCACCTAGTGTTTCCCTGGGATGGGGGGGATGAAGGTGCCTACTTGGAATGCAAAGGCAACTCATCAATTTTTATGATGGAAGAGATCCAGATCACTAAACAAATGCAATGCAGTATGACACCTTCACCCCTAAATGCTTCAAATACAAAAGCCGGGATAGAAAAAGATACATTTTACTTGGCTCCTGATTCTGTCCTATTCAGACAGAATACAGCTACAAATATAGCTTTCTCACAGGTTTAACTGTGGAAAAGAAAAAACTAAATACTGGAAGTAACAGGAAATAACCTTTCAAGAGGTGAATATCTCCTCAAATTAGGAAAATAGAATTAAAGGCTTTGAGAGATTAAATTAAAAAAATAAGTGAGCCAAAAAGAGACTTTGAGGAACAATTTAGAAAAGACAAAATAACAATAATTTTTTTCAAGTACATCAGAAGAAGGAACTTTACTAGATAGTCTTCTAATCTTTAATAAAAGATCAAGATATAAAAGGAGTGTTGGAAGAATATAAGGCTATAGGACTATTCATTTTAATATGAGTTCGGCTTAGAGGAAACTGGGATGTTCCTGTACCGCAGACCTTTTTAACGGGTTTACAAAGTCAGAAGTCATAAATCTGCTGGAGTTTCCTGAAAGAAACYACGTGAATAAGTGAAATCAGTGAATAAGTGAGATCCAATTGACACAATTACTTAGATATCATGTGTTTTGTCAAGAAAACACTTGACAAAATCCCTCAGAGAAAAATCTATCAAGAAACAGTTTCCATGGAGTAAGGACCTTTCTCAGTCAGATAAGCCAGAATTTAGAGACAAAAAGCATGTTCACAAGRGAGGGAAGTCACCAACACAACCTCTAGTGATTTGTATTACACATTAATACTAAGAAGCCAAAATWATTAAAAACAAGAGCCATCTACAAAGAACTGCAGACCTAAGCTGAGACAAACGGCTCTACTGAAGTAAAATTCACCAGTCTCTTTCTTATTTATCTTTAGGCCTGCTGTCAATATTTAATTGTTTTCTCCATCTGAATCAAATCTGAGAACAGCAGCCTTTCAGTTAATCCATTCTTCATTAATGGAAACAGCATGCCACATCTCACTAACATGCCTGATTTTTGGTAAACGTTGACTGCTAAAATCCTAATGTTCCTTTAAATGAAGAAATCAATGTTTAGGAAGCTCAGTTTCATAAATTTATCGCTTTCTTACAACCTCCTAATTATGTCAATTAACGCTACAAGTACAAGCAATGATTGAAAAACTACAAACATGTTCTTCACCCACTCATGGAGGGATTATCCGCCCAGGGAAGGCAAAGTCTAGTAAAATAAGGTATACATTTAATAGGTCCTCCTCTARTTTTACTCCTTGAAGAAATAGTCTATCTTCACATCCCTGCTACACGCAAACTCACAGAATAACTGAGGCTGAAAGGGGCCTCGGGAGCTCTCTAGGCCCCTCTCCTAAAAGCAAGGGCAATACTCACTTCAGACCAGCTTGTGAAGGGCTGGGTCCCATTTGGGACATCCCCGAGGAGAGAGATCCCACTGTCTCTCTGTGCTCATCAGTGTTGTCCTCAGAGCAACAGATTATCTCTCTGTGTCAAGTCAGACTCTCTCCTTTTCAATTTTTGACTCCAACCTCTCCTCCTCCTGCCTTACACTTCGATTAACAGCCTGGCTTTCCCTTCTTGGTAACTTCTCAGTCCCTATAAAGACCCATTTCCAGTGTTTATTACTCAATGTCTACAATATAACCTGTCTTTTTAATTAGTTTCATTATATTTGAATTAGCCTTCAAAAAGAGCAAGAGAACAATAACAGTGACAGATCTACAGTTCTCTTCAGCTTTATAATGAACTAGAAGTCTGGTTTTTTTTAAACTACTTCAATGCATGACTCACAGCCATTTTGATCACCTTTCTCATCCCTTGATATTCTTAATTTGTTTTAAAATAAATCTAATGGTAGAAAGACTTATAATTCAAAGTCTGTATKAATTTCATTTTTGGTTCTCAAGTGTATTGCATATAACTTTAGTCACATAGTATCTATATAACATAAGCAAAGAAAAATTTAATAACTGATGAGTTTAAGTCATTTAAACTAAACCTGGCATAGAGAAGCTTCCAGCTACAACAMCACAGCAGTGAATGAAGCTCTTCATTTGCCTTGGTTCTTCACGTGCACAAGCTGCATCAGTCAAATGTCTGGTTACGCTGCCAAGGCTAACGGCCGGTGATTTGTATTTCCCAGCAGACCAAAGGTATGACATCCTGACATTGCCAAGAAAGAGCAGCTAGCCACTTTTTAAACTTCAAAAGCCATTCAACTTTCAGTTAAAATATTCCATACATCCCCAATTTAGTTACTCTTCTCTCTCCTCCCTGAAAAATAGATTTTAGCAGGAGCTAATTACATTCTGAAGATTATTTGGTTTCAGTCACATATTTAACACACTCTCATGGCTCTTCTTCCCTCCAACATCCCCATGCAAACACATACCCACTCCTATAGCACGAGATGAAAGGCAGTGGTGATTAAGCTTGAAAAACTTTAGGAGAGACCATGGCGGGGAAGGGGGGATAGGAAGATGGAAGAGACTTTTTCTACATGCAGCACGACATTCAGCTTTAGCCAGTGTTTTTTTTAGATAGTCCTTTTACACAATATCAAATTCATGTAAGTAAAAATTAATCATATCTTTTGCTAATGGGCTGTTTTTYACCTGTTTTTTCCCCAGATACCAYTGTCTATGAATGTGTCAACATTTCTTGCCTACGATCAGCCCACAATAAGTTACTGTGGGGTACATCACGAACTGCTTGCTCACAAGCCCTACGACTCCAATTCCCAGGAAGAAACAGTGGAAACACACCTAGAAACTGATCTGGATCTGAGCACAATAACAACAGCAGCACGAATCAGCGAACACAGTCAGCAGCTGGCTTAGCTATTTTCTTCTGCAGCAGAGGCTGCAACCAAATTCTATGTAACATGAAGGACTAAAGTGAGAAGACATAACCGTACAGATTCCAAAATGCCTGTTCAATTTAAAAAGAACCATGAAGATGAATTGTTTCAAGTCTACAATTTGTAATTAGTTAAGTTGTGCAGTATTTTTTGACTTCAGAGTATGACCCTTAAAGTGAATCTTTTTTCAAAAATCATCCTACCTACCTGTATAAACTGTACAGATGTAATGTATTTTTCATATTGTAAAGTTTCAATTACCAAGAACAGCTGGTATGTACAGTACCATAATTTAATTACATCTTTAAAAATTTCAGTTTCTAAAATTTTAAATTAACAAATGTTACTTCTTGTGTTATTCAGTTACTGTTTTGTAAGTACCCTTTTCTTACTGCTTTTATGCCCAGAAAACTTTAACTTAAAAATCTGTGCTGTGCAGAATATGCACTGTTTTTACCATGGATAATGTGTAGAATTTTATCTACTTACTCCAGAGAAAATATATTAATTGAAACGAGGGTTTAACTATTCAGACACATAAGAAGTTGCTAAAACGCATAACAAAGTTTTCTTATGAAGGAAAATCAAAAAAACATTTTAACAATTCTTTGCTGACTTACCTGTTGCCTTGAAATACAGCTTGATTTTTAAATCAGAAAAATGTAATGCTAAGCATATATTTTAACAACAGAGCTTACATATGCAGCTGTTAGCTGATACTGATAAAGTTTTGCAAAGTCTCACTGTTCTGCAAGATAAAACGGACAGAAGACTAACAGGCAGCTGTTGCTACAAAACCCGCTCTGTTAAGTATAGCCTGCCAATTTGGGCATCTGTATTTCTATTTAAAGATCTCAACTTGTACATTCTAAAATTTATTGTTACAAGTTACCTGGAAGAGAAGTCACAACAGAAATTCATTGTTTTCTTCTAGTCTGAAAAACAATCTTTAACTATGCAGTCAGAATGTGACAAGCAGTGCATAAGGGACTAAAGCTACTGCTATCAAAGACAGTTGCTGCTGACAAAAGTGGCAACAGGAATTTGCCTGCAGAGTTGAACTGGTCCTAGAAGGGAAAATATTACTCAAAGCAAGAAACCTCTACTTTGCTGAAAAATACATAGTAACTTGGATCAAATCGTAAGAGTTAAAAGTCCTTTATAACTATGCTACACCAAGCTAAGAAAAAAAAATTAAAATACAAAAAATGTAGTATTGAATCTTTAAGTTAGTACACTGCTTATTTGTCTACCATTTAATATCTGTATTGAAACATTCTTATATCCCATTCTTTGGTTTCAAACCTTCAAAAACCACCCAATACTGTACAAGAACACCTTTTATAATACTCCTCTCAAGTTGTAATCATAAAAGATTACAGAATTTAGGAACATACACCATGCTGACTGGGCGAAATATGAAAGGGAACACACGAGCCTTCCAAAATAAAAGGGAAAAAAAGTTTCATATAGTGAAGCAACTTTTTTATAATAAAGAGAAATTATATAACCACAAATCTATTTTTCTGGATGTTTATCCCAGCATATTTTAGTGTGGCTTCCAAGCAGAAGACTGAAATTTAAAATTATAATTCAACTGTTTGTACTAAATACAAAGCAAATATGATGATGAAAAATACCTTCAAAATATTGTTAACAAATGAATCTGCATTCACTATCTTTTAAGTGGAACAAAGTGTCAAAACAGAATACATTGTATTGGTTATTTATTTAGCATCTTAGATTTTGTAACATATTTTGCATAAATTATTTGCTATTCAAAACATTACTTGTCTTTCTAACACTCACATTTACCTTCATACTCTTCAGTATCTTATTTCTTTACTAMGTGTGTCTGTGAATTTCTGGCTACTTTTAGCAATGCTGGAATTCCACTATGAACAGCTTGAAAATACCTTTTGCCAATTATGAAATGAAATCAAAAGTGGAAGTGCCATTTTGGATCAAGTGATATTTGGACTACAGGAAGAAGTTAACTGCTCCATTTTCAATGTTGCTTTGAAGGCTTTACGTTTAGTCATGCAGGTCATCATAGAAGGTCTGCCTGCTAGGTTATAATCCCATACGTCTAAGAGATTGTTTTATTTATTCAATTACACCATCCTTCTTACCTTTAATTTCACTCACTGTCCTCAAATAATTACTGTGCAAGAGTGTGGTCCTGGTATTTATGCAATTACTCAACATTCAAAAATGATCAAAGGCTCCACGTACTTCTAAGTTACACAGAATAACATGATATGAATATCTTAAATATTAAACACCTTAAAAAATTAAAATCCATCAATCATCTTAAGAAACGGGATAAAAAAAAAAAAAAAAGAGTGGGATACTAATTTTGTTTATGYCAAAAGAAGGGAAACTCGTTTAGCTAAGCTGGTTAAAATAAGTCCAGCTGTGCAGACACACACAAATACCAATAGTGAAGGGCAGAAAATCAGGGCAAGGAAGYAGCAGCAACTCGGCCATCTCTAGGGCCAGGCTCCCTTAACCTCACTGCCCACTCCAGACAGATAAACCATGTTATGACCCAAAGCAGCATTGCAATATACACTCATACCACATCGTACATGGGTTTAACACTGGCTTCAAAACATATCGCTGAATACTGCTTTTTAACGAAGCAATCAATCTGACACTTCCTGTTGTTAACAAGACAGATGACTACAGGAAATCTGGATGCCAGGTAGGTACCTTCCCCAAGAAGTCACATTACAAAAGCTTAACAAAAAAACCCCAAAGCTAACCCAAACAAGGACTTGTTCTTAAGACGATTTTATTGCACATACGGCTGCTTTCCAACCTATTATTGCCAGCCTTATACTGAGTTGGAGTGCACAGAAATAGACTGTGACCTAGTTATGTGAACAAAGCAAATGTGTACCTTCTAATTGAGCCCCAGTGCTTTCAGCTACAAATTAGCAAGAGGAAAGTGGGCTGAGCCYATGGGCTCAAATATTTATTTACAGAAGGTCATTTTCATATATCATTTTACTCTGCAGTAAGATCCATAAAACTGAAATAGAGGTAACAACAGGATCAATCTCTGTCTTACAGTTAATTGATACCAACATACCCTGGGAAAACATTTTATTAAGAAAAAGCTGGGCAAATTCATTATGTTTGCAAAATGCAAACTGACAAAGAATATAACCTCTATCAATAAAAAACCCAGTCAATTACATACATGAATTCAAGTACAAGCAACAATTCACACCATCCATCACTACGTCATACTTGTACAGCAATTTAKTGGGCTGAAACGCCCATAAGGAAATTAAGTACAAGTTCTTGAGTGGAGGTCCTCTCCAAAGAAGATATAAAAGAAGATTAATGACAAATCTAACATAAATTATTGCACATGTCTCAAGACAGCCTGAAATGTAACTATATATTTGCATATTAAAAACAAGAGAATAATAATTATACAAGAAAGTAAATAGTTGTTTGAWGTAAAAGTGAATCAGCTTTGCAGTACATGGGACTAAAACTATTTGCAAGAAATCTGAGAGCTAGTACTAGTAAGAAACACGTGTCTTTAAAAAAGATACATCTCAGATATCAAACTTCTTCTGGCAATACACAACAAAATACAGCAAATACACCAGTCTCAGAAGCTGTGTACCAGYTTGCTAGCTTTCTTTACTGCCAGCCACTGTTTCTCCCTTTCTCTCTCAAAGCACTTTTTTCCTCTTACAGTTATTGCCAAACCTCAGACTGAAAATGAGATCATAAATTCTGCTAAAACTAAATAATAATAGTAAACAAAAAAATCTGCAAGAGTAAAGTACTACCATGAAAAATAAAATTAAGACCCCAATGCCAAGGGAACTGCCTTAGTAGCAGTGGAGCTGCTAGGAGATAGCAAATGTAAACAAATGACATGGCCATGTAGAGTGTCAAATACAATGTACCGTATTCAGCTGCCAYGTTTAGATCCCATCTGGTCTAACAGAAAAAGTTTACTGAACAGGTGAATGYTTTAGAGTTTGCAGCAAGAAGTGGTGATAAGTTGTTTTTAATCGGTTTCTGAAAATAAAATGACTTGGAACAAAACTCCTCCCACTACACAAAGAGAAGCAGAATTCACAGAATCRTGGAGGAGGGATGAGCTTAGAAGGCACCTCTGATGATGGTCTAGGCCAACTGCCCCATTCAAAGCAGGGCAGTGGRAGCAGGTTGCCCAGGACCATGTCCCACTGGGGTCTGAGCATCTGCAAGGATGGGGATGCCACAAGCACTCTTGGCAGCCTGTGCCAGGGTTCACTGTCCTCAAAGGCAACAAGGTTCAAGCTCMGGTTCAAGCAGAGTTGCCTGTGGTTCAGTTTGTGACTGCCACCTCTTACCCTGGTCTGGGAAGCACTGAGTATGGTCTGGCTCTATCTACCCTCCCTGCAACATCTTCATATCCATTGCTAAGATCATTCAGGAGACTCCTCCCAGCCCTGCAGTAGGGCCTCCCCACAGCAGAGGCATGGGGCAGGATCACCTCCCTCAACCTGCTCTCTGCTTGTGCTAAGCTCCTCACCTAGCTCGTGTCTCTCCCTGCATTCCCCCGGCTCACACTCCTCTGCTCCCATCCCTTGTAAGCTTTTGTTTTACGTCTGAGTTTTGACAGCAGCTGCTTGTTCATCCATGCAGGTCTCCTGCCACCTTTACTTTCTGCATCTTGAGGTAACCCATTTTGGGATACAGATCYTTGATCATCCTTGAAAAGTCATGCAAGTCTGTGTTCTCCTTTAAATGAATTATAAAGCATAAACCTCAACCCTAGAAATTCAGTCAAATATAACTATTATGTCCAATGCTTACTTCCATCTGAAATCATCTTTTCTTTTTACCTAATCCAGCCTGTTTCTGAAGGCAGAATACTTTTCTTATCCAAGATGTAAGCTAATTTGATTTTCAATTGCTCTGACAAAAATCACTCATCAAAAATAGATTCACATTTCCATGTAGATTCTGGCTTCATACATTAATGTAACTCCAAACATTAATTAATTAACCAGCCTTGCTTTTCTCCTGAGGACTCTAGGAGCTTTCCGTYGAAGAGGAATTGACCCGTTTGGGAAAAATGATAATTCTGATCCTGGGGCACRGTTAGAAGAGAAACTATGAATTCAATCACTTTTAATTCTTAACTAGAATATACTACTGTCAGTGAAGTATTCATATGTGCTTCAGCAATGAAATATGCAGTGCTAAATTTAACATGAAGTTGTCAGTTGTCTATTTTTCCCAGTTGCCTCTTCAACAGAGGTAGTGTTAGCATTTACCAGCATTACGGCAAGTCACACCCGCTTGAGCTCTGAGTTCACAGTTCACTGACAGAATTCTATGTTTGCTATACACCGCTGGCTGCCTTACTCCATCCACTTCCTTAGGATGCTGTTTAGAAATAACCTTTCAGTTGCTTATCAGACTGTTAGTAGCCTGGGTACTTCCCACAGAGAAGGGTCCCTTCTATGGGTAGTTAGGRTTAGAACCTTATGGAGGGCAGGACCACGCAAGATAAATCTTGTGTTCCACAGTTACTGCCAAAGTGATCACTAGGCAGACGAGATAAGGCAAGAATTACGGCAAGTCTACTAGAACATAAAAGAGCAATTCTCTTGCACCTGGCTCATATGTTTGCACTTATGCTCATAATAACTGGCAAGGAAAAAAAAAACAACAGGAGAGATTTTAGAGATGAGTAACTATTAAGTTCAAGCTATAACATCTTTTCTTCCAAGTCCTTTTAGACACTGAAGAGTAGCCCAAGTTTGCCTCAGTTTTACTAAATCCAAWCTCTACGGCAATTGCTGTGATGCATATTGATTTGTCTTCTTCCAGAAGGCTAACATCATCCAATATCTTACTGATTTTAGCTAAATATAATGCAATGCTGACAGACAAATTGTGACCAGATGATAAAAGTCAATAGAGTTTATTTTAATACATTAGATACCCCTGGATTTTGGAGTTATAATGACCTTTCCTCAGAAGACCACTTTTTTTCCTCTTTGTAACACAGCCTCAAACAGAAAGTTTACATCCCCCAAAAAATTTACTTTGACAGGAAATGCTGCCTTCATTCTTTGATCTAATGGAAATGAATGAGAGGGTATTGTAATAACAACACTTTTCACTTCCTTCTTTGGCACATAAATATGATTATCATGTCTATAGAAATGACAGGCTGATGCCTTTCAGGTAGTTTAATAAAATCCATCCAACTATTTGAAGCATAGACATTATCCAAAACCCTGTAGATTTAATTACCAGGTTTCCCCTAGCAGGTTCTTAAAACTCAAGGTTCTGCTTACCAAGAACCAATATATCTTTTCAGTTTTCTCAAGTCCATCACCTAGGTAAATAATAAAATAATACGGTTTCTCTCTAAATATTGCTACACATCTTGAACATAGAAATAACATTCTTTAAGTTYTTTAAAGGACTTACAAAACTAAAATACTGCCATTTACATGAACCTTTTATTCTATACCAGCTTGACTGTACGATCTGCATTTAAAGCAAATGCTTACTAAATTCCTAAAAACATTCTAGTATTRTAGTGAACCTAATAGCGCTATTATAAAGTAACAAGGCCAAAATCTATTTTCCTGCTCTGCCTAATTATAGAAGCTGATTAATATTAATGGTAAAGTTTCAGCATAAATCAACATGAACAGAGTTCATGATTAATGTTATTTTAATGAACACCTAAGGAATTAACATTTTGCCACTAGAACCTTGCTGAGAATTTTTATGTAAGCTAAAGTGCAGCGTGTACAACTGTGAAAATCCCACATGGCACGGAGCTTATATTCTACTTCATCAACATCAATTTTGTATGTAAATAAATCATTCTTAAAAATGTCTCTTTAGATGGTTAACTACAATGCAGCCCTGCAGCATGGCAGCAAATGAACCCACAAATGGTATCCATTCAGTTCAGCCAGTCTTGGTGCCTTAAGGASCTAATACATTCATAATAGTGGACACTTCCAAGTGTCACTAAGACAGATACGACACATGTAAGGGTAATAATTTAAAAGTGAGCATTAATGTTACATTAGTGTAGAATTTCTTTGGATCAACATCACAGTCTCATTAATGTCACAGAGCTAAAATAGGATGCAAGTTATCGTAGTAAACATCAAAGGGTTTAAAAATGATCAGTCATAGCGTTTTTTTSTGAGCTTTCAGAGAAGACTTCCCACTTTGCATTTCATAAGAAATATACTTTTAGGGTGGATGCAATGCAGCAACAGTTCAATCTACARTCTAATCATAAAATGATCGCACCAACGAAACACATTTCAAAGTCAAATAACTTAGACTTTGCATATACTAATTCTCTGCTCCCTAGAGAACAAAAACTCTTCAGCTAGAGGGATGGGAATATTCATTAATAACGAATGATCTGTCACTTCAGCACTGCGTACTTCTATAAAATCACCAGTTTTACATAAGTGTGTCATGAGGCAGGGAAAGCCATTAGCTGAAGCATTCATACTGAATATATACTGTTGTCTTTCGTTCTTTCAAAAGAAATAATGAACTGATTTATTTTTCTCCTGATGATGACACACCTCCCTTCTACATTATGCTGTTGGCAACTTGATTTTTTTACTGCTGTAGAAACTGTAATTAGACATAAATGCACAAACTATCTCAACTTTATTATCCAGAAGTCTTATTTTCATGAAAGGCAAATATACAGCTATTAATAGTATCTTTGACAAAAAAAAAAAAAAAAAGAAACATGCAAGTAAGATCCAGGAAGACTTTTTTTCCTCCATGTTGTTTTAGCATTGCTGAGTCAGTTCATATTTCTTCTCTTTACACTTCATCAGTGTACCTCCTTATCTAAGCTCTCACCATCACAGTTGAAAATACCATAAAGGAAAAACCATTCAGGCTGAGTTATTAAAAAAACAACATATATATATATATGCATAAGTATTAAATGCCTTTCAGCTATCCATTTCAGAGCTGAACAAGTTTGCTGCCTACTGAGCACATTACAGCTTGTCTTAACTCAAGCAGCTTTTACTTCATCACTGGATCTTTCAAATATAAACTCAAATATGCTATAACACACTAATAAAAATCAAGCTCAAGGTGTTTTTTGCACCCTAAAGCCTTAATACACATGAATAATAGATCTCAGAATAAACTGTTCCTCATCCACTTTCATCAAGTGATGGCAACACAAATTTTAAAAATGAGACTGAAAGGGGTGAACTAGATGTCCTTTTCATCTCAAAACAAAATCAACTTTCCTATTATAGATGCTTCTTCAAACACTTGCAGTCTTGTAGGTGCAGAGAGTCAAAACTGTATCATGCATAACCACTCTTGTTATTACAGTACTTTCCACTAGGCCTCACCTAACTATTCCTAACTTTGATTTAGCACAAGGCAGAGAGGGACACAGGCAGTTCTGCTGGTACCTAGGCTCGAACCTAAACTTGAACCTTGTTTTCCCTGAGGAGGGAGAACCCTGGCACAGGCTGCCAGAGGAGCTGTGGAGTCCCCATCCTTGGAGACGYTCAGACCTCAGCKGGACATGGTCCAGGACAATCTGCTCTAGCTGCCCTGCTTTGAACGGGATGGGTAGACTAGGCAGACACCAGAGGTGCCTTTCTGCCCCTATTGCATCCTGTGAGCCTGGCATGTGGATGAGATTTCYGGATTTACTGAATATTTCTGACTTTTTAATTTTCTAATGATTCTGTGATAGTCTACACAGAATCTCATAGAAGACAACTGGCTCCTGGAGAGGCATAAAGATCTGCCCCTGTTCTGCACCTTTGGATTAACATCATGGTTTAAATTTAAAACGACAACTCAAATGTGTATTGTTTCCAATCTCACAAAATATCTAGTGTTGCATCTCTTCTCTCACAGGAAAAGAATTTGTGTCTTGTTCCTTTTCTCCTTCCCTGCCTGTGTGCATTTTGCCTCATGACTTGTGAAATTCTGCTTCTTCCTTAGCAAGAGAAACATCCACTGAAATTAAGTACTGATTTCAGTTCACATGCACAACAAAATTACATTCTAAGATTCCTTCATGTTATAGGCAAAGATCTAACTAAAAAGCCAGCATTATTCACACAGAAAGAACAAATTAATTTGAGTTTCCAGAAATAAGCATTAATGACATACAGTAAGACTTTGCGTTTGAATTATTGTAAGACAAAATTCACAGAAAATTATATGCAAAAGCATTATGAATGTCACAAACCCACAATAGTTACTGGATTACAACACTCGCATTGTAAGCTCACGCTTCAAGAGATTTAGATACATGGACCATTTCCAAGGCTCACAGTCATAAAGGTAATAATATAAAATAATTGGAAAATATTTTAAAAATTTGGAAAATAATCTAAAAAATTAAGTACTATAATGTTCCAAAAGAAATATTTTTAACATCTATGCAGAATCAAAAGGTCAACTAAGTTGAAATCTTATGAGTTCCTCCTCCTCAAAGTTTTAAAGTTGTTCAGCTACTTGTAACTCTTGATCAAAGCACCAGGTAGTCAGTGATAAATACTGGAGTTCTACAGATCATGCAGAACTATTTAGTTTCCTCAAGGCTCAAAGCAACTCTGAAGAAATCCAAGGACTTAACAATGCAGTGTAACTGGCCCTCACCAGAGCAGATGACGGTAAGCAAGCACATGGGAAGTAATGAAAACGGCAAGGCACAAACGGAGCTGCTGCTTCACGTTCGCCAGCTCAGATGTGGGCTGCGGGGAAGGGCAGCGAACGGTCCGAGATTCGGCAGGCTACCTCACCTGCCGGGGCAGYGACAGCCGTGAGACACTGTGTTACATCACAAGGACTGCACAGTAACACAGTATACATCAAGACATCGCCATTTGAGTTAATGCACCACTTCAGCTGTAATACTTCATTCTGTTTGGGCACTTCAGAGTAGATGCGCTACTGTTCTTCTGACAAAACAAGCTTTTATTTTGTGGTAATAACACTGAGTCAGTAAAAAATATATATATTTGTATATAAACACACACAATTTTCATCTTTCTGAACAGCACATAGACAAAAAAACAGACTGGGGCATTCAGCTTTCAAATTTCACATAAAAATAATAGCTTTGCAATCAGGTATACTTGATTCAAGCATGACAAGTCAGATTTTGTGGGCTGCAGAACCTTATAAATCTTTTTTGATTTTTTTCTGGAGTAGAGGGAAGAAGGGAATTGTTGAAGGAAAAGATGATAGATTACATTTGCCTGTGGGTAACAAGGTTTCCTACAMGGAGAAACTGCATAGGCTATGAATAGTTACAGATAGCTACAATACACAGTTTGAGGCCAAGAGAGACACAGAGAGAGTCTAGTCCTTGGCAGAAATTTAAGYTGTAAAAACATATTGATTAAAAAAAGAGAAAGGAAAACAGGGCAAATTTTCACAAAATGACTTTTTTTAAAAAAAAAAAAAAAATCTTTTTTTTCTTTTACTCTTTTGCTTAGCTTAAGCAGAGTGGGCCAAAAYTCACTTTCTCTTGCATTCATCTGCAGGATGAGTGCTAATGAAAGCAGAAAGTAATAGCTGAACTTCACTGAGGAAGTGTGAAAATAGTTTAAAATAAAAAATATTTCTTTTAAAAATAGATATAAACAAAACTGCATTTTCACAAAAAGGTGAAATGTATTTCCAAGGAGGACTAGAATAAATATGGAATTCTCTATATTCAACATTCAATAGCACTGACCTCAGGCTTAGAAAATCTCTGCAGAACCAAGGAGAAATTCCTCCACTTTCTCTTTAAAGAGACTCTGGCAGGCTTTGAATCACTAAAGATATATTTTATTGAAGCCTAATCCTGAAAGTGTGAAAGCTCTGTTCTGATGGATAAAAGAAACTAAAAATCCACGTGCTAGGCAGCCAGGCCCTGCCCTGCTCTTCCTGTATCGTCTACTTCAGGCTTGTTCCGAGACCAAATATTTTCAATGTTTTTTCAAGATCCAGACCCACAGCCTGCAGATCCCCAGGAAAACTCTCCTCTCGCTCTGAAGCTGCCCCAGAGTCATCCAGAACCCAGCYCTGGGAAGTGCAGAATTCCTGCCAGCTGAGCACACCTTCTCCAGATAAAACCTGGGAAGCTCCCTTCCCTGCAGAAAGCCGCTCCTGAAGGAGAACCCCCACAGCAAGCTAGCAGGCCAGCCTGCCCGCGTAGTCGCATCAGGTAAGCAAGCCCACAGAAAAATGATACTATCCATCACATCAACCCAGAACACCATCACAATTTCTRTAATAGTTCATAGATCAAAAGTGTCAGAATAAGTTCAATTTTTCTTTTTTTTTTTGCACTTTTATGAACTTCAGGCTATTTTCTAACTTGTCTTATGTATTACTTCAGCAAAAGCTAACAAGGTATTGAATGAGAATTCATTAGCAGCTRGTCAAGTGTAAACAGTGCATCAATCATTTTTATTTCCTTGGCATCAGCAATTTTAATTTTAACTCTGGAAAAACTTTGAAATATATCCCACAAAATAGTGATATTTGATGGTAAGGCTTTAGATTCTCAAACTTATTGGAAAAAGGTCAGTACAACATATAATGAAGTTATTCTTTATATATAACCAACAAACCTAATTATAAAAAAGTAATGCAGCTTCTTCAGCTAGAGCAGGTGGAAGAATACAACCTATGCTAGAAGAAATCCATCGGTGTGTAGCGTAAAGCTCCTCTAAAAGTTTTAGAAAAATCACAAAGATGCCTACTTTGCTTACATTTACATGGCTTCTGAACAGTATTAAGCAAATGAATATTGTAGGTTTTATTATATTCCAAAAAAAAAGAATAATATTAAAGTTGTGCAAAAATGATTAGCTTATCCCTGAAGAACGTTTTTTTCTCAGATCCAAATTTTGCCAATATTTTCAACCTGGAATACACCTTCATTTACTACAAAAGGCCGTGTCAGCTGACAGTAGGAGCTGTATTTTCAATATTCGAACCACAATGCCCTGCGCCAGTTTCCACGGCGCTGTTTTTACAGACATGCTTTTGCGAGCAGCTTTCCTAGAGGAAAAGTAGCTGACGTTTAGCAGAAGTCCACAGAGAGGACACCACCGCCATCAGTTACCCCAAAGGTCACCAGTATCCCAACAAGGGCGCCCTCACAGACTGCCAGCCCACTCGGCRGGTCTCAGGACAGCGTGGCCTGGGTGGCCCCCCATCAGCAGGGACCAGGATCATCACAGAAACATCAGTTCTGCTACCAGTCCCATAAAGTACTTGCAGCTCTTACCAAGGTAGAATCACATCTTATTTCACTATCTCAATAATGTAAACAGCTATTCCCTGCACTGCTGCTGAGAGCACTTCCACTTACTGTTATTTTAACCATCCTCCGCAAGTTTCCACTGGGACAGTGTGGAACACCCTGTTAAAAGTTACCTTGTATTTACTGCCTCCCTYCTATGCACTAGCCAGCTATTCTGTTAAATAAGGTAAATGTATTTTAAAACTTCATGCTGGATGTTTATCACCACCTTCTCACCCTGAAGTTTTTCACAATCATTTTAAGATTTCCTGGGGCATCTTCCTGATTATACARGTTATGACAAGACTGCTTGATATCACGTAGCTTATTGCCATTTTTCTTAATGAATTTTCTTGGKTTTTTTTACTACTTCATGCTCCATAYTTCCTCATAATATTTTTTCCCAAATTAGTTTCAATGCTCAGAATTTCACCCTCTCTTTAGCTATTATAATCCACTAGTTACCTTTCTTTTTCAGTGGATAAAAGAAAATTCTTTGAGGCCCCACAAAAACTTGTGTTTTCTGCAACAGAACCTCAGCACTACTAGGAACAATGAGCAAGCAGCCACCCTGACCTAGGACACATCCGAAAAGCTTCCTCCATTCGCAAGCTGGCACTCAGGAGCAGAGGGAGGCAAGACACCAAGACAGGACAGACACGGARGCTGCGCTGCCAGGGAGCAATCCAAATCCCGCCACACTTAACTCCTCCTGCTGCCAGCTGGTGAATATCAAGGGCAGGATCCTATYCCAGCTTTGGCAAGCAGTGCCTGACTCAGGATCACAGGCTGGCCTATAGATCTGTATCACAGA
Organism: Eudromia elegans; assembly: GCA_003342815.1. Classification (NCBI taxonomy): domain Eukaryota; kingdom Metazoa; phylum Chordata; class Aves; order Tinamiformes; family Tinamidae; genus Eudromia; species Eudromia elegans. The sequence goes on along the minus strand of PTEX01000052.1, from coordinate 1,270,960 downwards.
TACATGCAGGTGCTGTACTATAATTACAAATAAGAACAGGAAAAAAAAGTTGCACTAGCTGTCAGAACAAAATCCAAAAGAACTAATCCTCCTAATTACTACTTCTTCAGCCTCCTTATTTTATTTCATTAAGTTGTATTAACTCTTTGGGACGGTGATATAGTATTCCACTGAAGCTGTTCATATCTAAGTAAATGCCAGGCAAATAATTCAAATATACAACCTTTTACCAAATGGCACTTTTYCTCCAGACATGGAGAAGCCGATCTTTTTATCCATTTTTGTGAACTTACAAACACCTSAATTGCATCACTCACCTCAGCRATACCAGTGCTGAGAGCAGAACTGCCTCTCCCCGTGCTGCAGATAACATTTTTTTGAACACATCCAAAAAAGACAAATGTTATTAACAGAAGTTATCCTTCCCTAACTTCAGCCCTTCTTTCATCARCTGACCATGTTCATCACACMTACCTTGTGACTACAGTGCTGTTCTGAGAACACTAGTCATGTAACTTTCAGAATATGACAGTGAATTTCTAGGTGTATTATAGGGCAGAGGTCTTCAAATTCTTCCATAAAGACCCCACAACCTCCTCAAAAATCTAAACGGAACACTCATGTTAACATGAGAAGATCACTACAGAAGGTATGGAGGAGAAACACAAAAGGTATGTCATGCCAAAAGCTTCAGCTCTTCAGTATCCTGCCTAGCAATCCCTGTGCAACATCCAGGGGCACGCAGAGCTACAAGGGCAGCTCCAGGTCCTCAAGACAACACAAGTGAGACCTCCTTGTTAAGATCAGCTTTTTGTTCCTCCATGATAGTGAGCTGCTCAGCAAAGCAGGGACAACACACTGGATGAACAATCTGCTTCCAGGAGCAACCAGTAGCAGTCTCCTACTCACTCCTAGAGAACTGCACGCTGTGAAGCAAAGGCCTCTAAAAGCAGAAATGATTCCCTTGCTCTGTTTTCATCAGCTCCCAACAGCTATCAGTTCTCCTTTAGCTGGAAGCAACTCACCRATACCACAGATTTACCAGGATAAAGATTTCACCACAACATCATCAGGAATTATAAATATTTCTATAATTCTGTTTAAACAAAAATATCTTTTAGGGAGGAGCAATAGCTTTAAATAGAACAGCTATTATAGTTGAAAAAAGCCAGGCAGCTTTTAGGAGTTCGAGCCCTTAATTGCTTACCATCATTTCTTAGATTACACTGGCTAAAATAATATTTTAAAAGCAATACTATAAGGCCTCCAAAGAGAAATGTAAAAAAACATATTTCTATTTTACTCCAAAGAAATAAAGGCAATATTGAAAAATGTCACTCACTGCACTTGATTTTTCAGAGCAGATGGGCTTGTCCATAATTTCACAACATGCCACTGCTAGAGCCTTAGCTACTTCTTCAATTTATCCAATGCACAGATAAGAGATATTATCTGTCGCAAAGGCCATAAGACAGCCAGTTAATGACAAAGGACATGACAATTATTATCTGCAACCATGTATAACATCATTCCATTTTAGACAGAGAGGTTATAAGGAATCATTAATCATACTAAGAGAAATGATTCTGCAAATTGCTGAACTTTTGTGGCACTTCAACTACCTTAAAGAAAACAAAAAACAGTGACTTATGACATCCAGTACCTAGGCATCGGCTGTTACTTTTGCCTATTTATTAAAGTAGTAAACAATGACAATATATTAGTAATTATATTCCATAAACCTCTAATATTTCTATCAATATCTAGTATTTCTGATTAAAATGTAGTCAATAAGACAGTGCCTGTATGCCCTCCTCAAAGTTTGACCCTGCTCAGTAAAAACAGTCACAGTGATGGCTACAGTTTTTCCACATAATGTTTTTGTTTATGCTTGCTCTTTCATGTTCTTTTTCTTGTAAATAGCAGTTATCACTTGAATCACAATAGAGACCCTCAGGTCAGAACAAAATTCAAAATTCATTTTGTCTACAGTTGTTCTGAAGTGAGTAGATATAAAAATGACAATAATCTTGTTAGTATCAGTCAGCACTTCCTGAGATGTCCCAGTGTGTTTCATTGTGAAATCTTGCTTTTGCATGTGCACAAGTGAACAGAAGTGGCAGCTGGCAGAATCCAGGAAATTAGTAGGCCTTTTTTTCTTTTTTTTAACCTCCTATTAGAAAGAAAGAATTTCCCATTCCAAACACTTGAAATCCAAAATAACAATAAACCAATTTCCAAGCCAATTGTAGCAAGGAAACAGCAGTAGACTGGAAAAAGGGAGAATAACATTGTTACCAAATCAAAATTTTTTCTGTTGGTGTGCATCTGCTCTCACACGTATACATTGCTCATTTGTGCATGTGCACAGTGAGCAAAACAGAGCAAAAAAATGACTTTTTTTGCTGTATTAAGAATACTAATCAAACTTCCAGAGAACAACTTACCATGACATCCAATTTTGCTTTTCATTAACTTATTTCAGGAACATACATCACACTCCATAACTTCTCTTATCCAGAAGGATTTCAAACTCATCATTAACCTTCTTTTCTGTTGCAAAGGCTTTTTCTTAAGTATGTTCAGTACAGAAGAAAAGGGGGAGGGGGAGATTTTCTTTTCTAGTTCTCTTTACACACAGAGAATTCTTCCTAACAATATTAAGCTTTAAAAAGAAAAAAAAAAAATAGATGCATTACTACTTAACGGAAAAGATAATCCCAGATTATTGCTAAGAGGGGGACTCCATAGCCCATCTGGGCAACCTGTGCCAGAGCTGAACTCCCCTCAAAGGCAACAAGGGCTTGCTTAGGTGCAAGCGGACCTGCCAGAGTGCATGCCCTCTGCCTCTTGCCCTGCCTGCAAAGCAACGAGGACAGTCTGGCTCTCTCAGCTCTTTCCTCCCATTGCTAAGATCCCCCAGGAACCTCCTCTGCTCCCGGCTAAACGGCCCCTATCTGGCCTCTCCTCCAAGGAGAGGTACTCCAAGCCCTGCTCCCCTCCAGCCTTTTGCAGCCCAGGAGGCTGCTGGCTACCTCTCGCTGCAAGAGCACCCTGCTCCCTCCCAGTCACCTCGCAGTCCACCTGGACACATACTTAGCAATGACAGCTTTTTAGAAAAGAAGTTGTTAAAACTAGTCATTTTGGCTTGGACGATAAAAATACTTTTCTTTGTTTTGTTAAGTTTAGAGAGAGGTTGGGTTTGCTCTTAATTTGTTCATAACATTATATTTCCATTAAGAATCTCTCATGCTATCAAACATTGATATTTTCATAAGAATTATTAGATAGACCAAAAGTAAATACTTTCTAATCATACAGGACTAACATTTAGAAACAAATTTGGTCCATAAAAATGTGCTGTCATAAACAAACAAAATAGGAGCGCCTGCTGGAACACTGGACTTGATATACTAGCATTTGGAGTAACAACAGAAATGGCATACTAACATTTAGAAAAATGATCAGACTTTACTGTCCTCAAGAAAATAGGATATTGGTCTAGAAAAGCCTCATGTAATGACAATAATTTTGCATAAACTGTGAAAAAAATATTGCAAATTAAAGAGCTAGCTAGATGTTAAGTAAACAAATCCTTCTAATATTTATTTGTAAGGCTTATTTATTACCATAGTCAAGGATTTATTTCATCTTGGGGAGAGAGAAATCACCACTTCATTGAAGGTTCCCTGAAAAAAATATCAGTCTACAGCAACCTAATATATTTCCAGAGCTGTCAGGTATAGCGAATACAAATTACTGACTATCCTTCTGAATCATCCTCTGTGGAGCCACATGGTGCTCATCGCCCTATATTACTTCAGTGCAGGCCTTAAGTAAGGATTCGATTAATCCTGGAATAGCTTGCCTCAGAACAACTAAATGAAAAACAAGGCTTAAGAACAGAAAAGCTTTCATTATCTTTGCCTGTTCATGTGCATAGATTCAGGTTCCTGCAAAGTCTGCAATGCCATAAATAGTCAGGTAAATTTAGCTGCAGCTTACTTTCCAACTATAAATCTATTTGTGAATTCACTASATTACTTTCACCTTTCAAATACAAGAAATTTTTTTCTTCTGAACATTTCTTATTCAATTTCCCTTTAAAACTAAATGTTTGACAAAAGCAACATCAGAAGAATCATTTTTAATTTCCCCAGTACAGCACATAAAACATAAGACCACCTACCCTAAGGGTGCTCAGAGTCACCTAACTGAAGCTCTCAGCCAATGGCAGCAGCAGATATGCTTTCCTGTAGAAACACCAGCATAGTATGCCATAGGGGCATGGAACATTTTTTTTTTTTCCTGAAGACATAATGCTCAATAATCATTAAAAAGCACCCTAGGTAAGAAAAATCAGATAGACACTTTACACAAGTGCAAGCACTCAGATTTATTCCACTTACAGTAGAACATGCAAACACAGACTTTTTCTGTAGATATTCCTGTATGAAATAAAAGGGGGGTGGTGGTGAAAGAATCTTATGGGGTCAGTTAGTTCACCCTCTGCTCCAAGACATAATTAGCTAAACGGAAACAAACCACGGCAGATGTTCATCTATTCCGTTCTTAAAGACTTTAACTAGCAGTCAGTCCTCAGTCTCCTTTGTTAGTCAAGTCTAACATGAGACATGATACCAAACAATGATCTGTGAACTGGATATCACAGAAYCACAGAATCCTTAKGGTTAGAAGGGACATCTAGAGATCATCTAGTCCAACCCCCCTGCTCCAGCAGGGACACCTAGGGCACGTGGCACAGGGTGGCATCCAGGTGGGTCTGGAAGATCTCCAGAGAAGGAGACTCCACAACCTCTCTGGGCAGCCTGTTCCAGGGCTCTGTCACCCTCACAGGAAAGAAGTTCTTTCTCACATGGAGATGAAACTTCCTGTGCTTCAATTTAAAACCATTACCTCTTGTCTTCTCACTGGTCACTACCGCAAACAGTTGATCCCCCTCCTCCCTACAATGATTCCTCAGGTACTTATACRTATTGACTAGATTCCCTCAGCCTTCTCTTCTCTAGGCTAAACAGGCCCAGCTCATTTAGTCTTTCCTCATATGATAGGTGCTCCAGTCCCTTCTGGCAAGATCTTTGCCAACATTTTAAACGCACAGCATCATAACAGCTTTGTATAGAAAAGGAAACAGTAGCTGGCAAGTACTGAAATGTGAGCGGTTTAAGACTTAGAGTAACTAGAAAAATGCATTCATGAAGGAAAGTATATATTCCAAATACACTTTCAGCATGTTACAAAAATGCCCCTATTAAACCGCTCATTACACCCCCTTCCAATATATAAATACAAATAGCCCCAAATAAAAGAAATTTAAAATGGCACATGCTACATGCTACATTTCCTGAAACGGTGCACATTTTATGAAGCCTGTGAAAAGGTTGATGAGTTTGTTCATTTGGTTGATGTGCCTTTTAAAGCCAAGAGAGCAAATAAACCAGGCTGGCTGACTGCTTTAAATAGTATACGTAAGGATAATAAAATTATCCCCAAAAGGTCTGGGCATGTATTCTATTAGTTATCAGTTGTGTCACTTCATTCTGGACAAAAGTAATCCATAACATCAATGAATTTTAAAAATCCTGCCTAATAAGAAGTTAATGAAAAGGGAACGTGGCAAATCATGGGCCTCTCCTGCTTYACTTAATACAGGGGGCAAAAAACACCCCCTACTATCAGTTTTGACTGCTGTGAAATGGAACCACACCTAATGCTATAGTGCCAGCGCTGATTTGCTGAATCCAAATAATCCATTATTCACATTGCCTCTTTATATTTTCAACAGTAATGATTCTGCTAGGCAAAGTGATCGAGAATAAGGCCAGAAGCCACCTGAGAGGAGCTGTAGATGGTGATCGTTACAGGAATGGAGAAAGTAAGCTTTACCATGAAGAATGGTGACAGATATGAAGAGAGAAGTGTTTTTGAAGTGTTTTTGCAAGTTTGCTTATCATCTGATTCATACACATCACGGAAAGAGATTCTATTCTGCCTTCTAATATTATACTTATTAAGTGCCAATATTTTTGCATTTGTATTGTTAAATATTAGTAACCATCTATGTCTCTACCTATAACATGTAGATGAAAAGGGAAAATACTCCCAAGAACTGCAAATATCTCACAAAGAGTTGGGCAATTCTTTAAATTAAMAACATGAAACATTCCCTTTTAAGCTGAAAAAACATTTTCTTCAACCTGAAACAAGTCTTTGGAGACACTTTTTGCAGTCTGCAGAACTACCAAAATGTTCCCCATGAGTACTGAAATGAAAAATCCGCTGCTTAGAGCAAGAGTAAATAGCTGAAATGAGATACAATGCACCACTGTGATTATAAACTGAAGTGCCTTCTCTTCTCTCTACCTAAGGAAGTGGTAAAACCTTCTGCAGGAAGCCATAAAGCACAGGTCAGATAAAGTCTGCGGAATCTCAGCGTCCATAAACTTTGAAAATTACCATAAAAATGCAAGGAATTGTACCAAAATGATTTCCTCCAAAAATTGAGGYAATTTTATATAAGAACCAGTTAAGAAACGGAGATCTTTCAAACACACAACAACTATCAATGAAATCACAACTCATCAGGACTGGCACACAGTATGCCATCAAAGCATAGCRAAGAAACAAACATCCAACCCACATCCATAGTAAGATGAGAAACAGATAGATCCACAGTATTACAACGCAATCTTTCAAAAGAAAGGGTACTGGAGCCCACGAAAGCAGCTATCATCTCCTCAGTGCGTCCCAGTTCACGAGGACCAACTCAAACCCCTCCCATTCACAGCCCTGTTATCCCTGCTTTTCCTCTGGGTAACTGCCTGTCCCTTGTGATTGGGAGCAAAAGCATAATGAGTGAACTCAGGAAACCACAGTCAGTGCTGCCGCACCCTGATRTATTCAAAGCTTTTCACTTTAAAGAATGAACAGAGACAAGATACTAGTTTGGTCGTGAGGAGAATGTAATGTAAGTGATTGCTCCTATGGACCTCTTCTTTTCCACACACTGTAGTATGATCCWGCCATTGACAAACTATCCGATTTCACAATAGTCATTTCTGTTACCTGCTGTCCTGAAATAAAATATATTATAAATACATTTGCCCTATTTTGTGATTTACTACTTACCTGAGTTACTTTGTRAACAGAAAAGCTTAAGCTTCTTGGAGACAGAATGGGTTTTTATTAGTGTAAGCAACGTTTCACTTGAATTTCCATTGCATCACCTCATTGTGATATAGCCCCTGTGAAAAACAGCCACTTACATAAAAGGCAATAACTGTTGAAAATATGTTTTTCCAGGCTTTCAGAAACAACTCTCAAGTGTTATCATTGACATCAATAAGCCCTTGATTTCACTTGATGTCCTCGAGGCTTATTTAGAGAGAACAATTGAGAAAGAAAAATAAAACATCCGAGAACAACAAAAGCTACATCTCTTATATTGTTTAAGATAGTTGGGGGAAATCGTAAGTTCCTGTACATTTGTTTAAGCACTGAGGGCTAATTTCAGGAATCAAAGCTTAGGCTTGGACAAAGCTTAGGCATTGACATCCTGGGGAATAACCCTGCTAAAACTGAAAACTGCTACCAAGAACACAATATTCCTTCGCCAAGAAAGCAAGCAAGGTACTGGGCCACTTCCGCATTCTGTCATGAGGACAGCCCAGAGCTTCCCACAGAGCACGCACCCAGATTTCCCATGCCSAACACTGCAACCTTTAAGATGCCTCTCATATTTGGGCCACACGTAGTGAGCAGCCTGGCTGCTGGAGAAGCTGCTTAGTGGTGTCCTCTGGTAGGGATGTCCCTGCGCACATACTCAGGCACCAATGAAGGCCACGTCCACCTGCAGCACTCTGAAATAAAGACCAAGAGGCCTTGGGATGTCAGCAGTGCTCGTGCAGCTCTCATGGTCTCCTGGTAAAGCAGCTGCCAGAGAAGGATTTGCCAAGGTGCTTCTGGCATATCATGTCTCCAAAGCAACGTAGCTCTCACTAGCAACACCTAAGCAGAATCATAGAATGCTTAAAGTTGGAAGGGACCGCTAGAAGTCATCTAGTACAACCCCCCTGCACACGCAGGGTCTCTTAGAGCATGTGGCACAGGATTGCATCCAAGTGGATTTTGAAGATCTCTAGAGAAGGAGACTCCACAACCTCTCTGGGCAGCCTGTTCCAGTGCTCTGTCATCCTCTCTGTCACGAAATTTTTCCTTAAGTTCCTGTGGAACTTTTAGTGCTTCAGTTTGTGGCCGTTTCCTCCAGTCCTGTCGCTGGCTACCACTGAAAAGAGGCCAGCCTCATCCTCCTCACTCCCTCCCTTGAGGTATTTACACACACGGATCAGGTCCCCTCTCAGCCATCTTTTCGCCAGCCTGAAGAGGCCCAGCTCTCTCAATCTTTCCTTATAGGGCAGATGTTCCAGGCCCCTGATCATGCTTGCAGTCCTGTGCTGGACTCTCTCCAGCAGCTCCACATCCCTCTTGTGCTGGGGAGCCCAGAACTGCACACAGTACTTGAGGTGCCGCCTCACCGAGACCTGGGGGACACCRCCTCCAACCAGACTCTGCACCACTGATACCACCCTCTGAGCTCTGCCATCCAGCCAATTCCTAATCCACCTCATCTCTTCAGCCAGTCACACCATCATAGAAGGCTGTCAGGTTAGTCAAGCATGATTTCCCCTTGGTGAATCTACGCTGGCTACTCCTGAGAACCTTCTTGTCTTCCACGTGCGTGGAGACAACATCCAGGATGAGCTGTTCCATCACTTTTCCAGGGACAGAGGCGAGGTGGGTGGGGTGGAGAAAGAAGTCTTAAGAAAATCCATCAAACCAATATACCAGCAAGAAATGACTGCCACATATCTAGCAGTCATCTAGAAGTCAAAAAACACCTCTAGCAAGTGGACATTACAACTCTTCTCAGAATGACTGAGAAGAACTAAAGAGACACTTTCTTCCACTTTAAAGGAAGAAAAGGACTTTCTTTTCACTTCCTTTATCAGTGCCTTTACCACATTGTCCAGACACTTTTCCTTTAGGTCTTACTTGAATAGCTGCTTCCTGACTCAAGTTTACACTTCAGGTTGGGTAAAGGATTTCTCACTTGCCCATAGCCTGCATTAGGTAATCCTAAGAACATGGTTCTTTTTGTAACAGAAAATACAGTCCCAATTTTGTTCCAAGAGGCCAAGGAGYTAAGACTACATGACCTAGAGTCATTCAGTCTGACACACAAGACACAGGATTCCACTGAAGGGTTCTTGCAACAAACCTGTGCATATCGTTCGGGCTGAGATGGATTGCTAAGCACATTTTTATCCTTCCATGTTCCCTGCTATTTCCAATGATGTCTTCGTTATTAAACTTTCAGCCTTTCATCAGCAAAGCAGATCCACCCCAGAGCAGACATCTGCTACAGACAGCTGCTGCAAGATGGTATCAAAGACCAACATCCCTAGCTAACCGTAGCTAAAACATCTCACACAGTTGATCCATGTGTAGAGCACCACCAGAGAGGTTCACAACTTTTGTTCCATCCAACAGACAGACTACTGATAAACCCTGACCTGAAAAAAAAATGGAAACATCTTTATCTGTTTAAGGACTGAAACAGCAACTTATATTCACAGATAATGGAAATCAGCTATATTTTTTTTCCCAAATATGATGAATAAACTTGAGAAAAGACCAGCAAGTAAAATATCAGCRAAATGAAGAAACCTCTGATATACACAGGTTACCTGAATCCCTACCCTTCATTTTGCTAAGGAAACTGCCTCATCAGAACAGTCTTGGACTAGGTAATCAGGATGACTTACAAAACAGAAAAGAATTTTAGCTCCAAAACCAGAAACAAATGGCTGCATCATACAATTATCCTCACCGTGTGGCAGATGAATCAGCTTGACATATATTTAGATAAGAACAGCGTGCTTACAGAAACCGTAGGCATAATATTAACACCGTGTATCCATATTAATAGCATCTGACTCTACATTTCTTCATGTAACTGTAACTACATAACAACGCAAGTGTCAGAAACAGAAAGCACCAAATGAGTTATTTAAATTTAACAGTAATTTTTAAAAAGCAATAAAACTATATGGCTTGTCAAAAATCTACCAGTGAAGAACAAAGGGCTAGAGGACAGCAGGGCCTGGAGTGCCTCTCCTCGGAAGAGAAGCCAAGCAGGGAGTGTTCAGCTGGGAGAAGAGGAGGCTCCTGGAAGATTTTAGCAATGGGTATGAAAATGTTTCAGGGCAAGGGGAAAGATCTGAGAAAGAGCCAGACTGTCCTCAGTGCTTCCACAGCCACAATGAGAGGCAGTAGCCACCAACTGAAATACAGACAATTCCACTTGAATTGAATAAGCTTGAACCTTAGCAAGCCCTTGTTTTCTCTGAGGGGGGCTGAACTCTGACACAGGTTGCCTAGAATGCCTGTGGAGTCCCCATCCTTGGAGATGCTCAAAGTCCAGCAGAATATAGTCCTGGGAAACCTGCTCCAGCTGCCATTCTTTGAATGGGGTGATKGGACTAGATGGTCACCAGAGGTGCCTTTTAGCCTCAACCATAACCTGTGAATTGGCTTATAAGCATGGCAGGTGGATGAAATCCAAGGTTTTACTGAACAATTCTTTCTAATTTAGTAAGATAAGTCTTACATTTCTGCTCTTAGCCAGATCAAATGTAGCGTTGTGAACATTCTAATTAGGGAATCACAGAATGGTTGAGGTTGGAAGGGACCCCCAGAGATCACCCCTAACCTTGGTGCTAAGCAGGGAGCACATGGTACAGGATCGCATCCAAGTGGGTTTTGAGCATCTCCAGAGAAGATGACTTCACATTCTCTCTGGATTGCCTTTTCCAGTGCTCTAATTATAGGACACGAACAGACTACTTACAATTAGATGATTACTACTTAAGTTGTTGCATCCTATAGGAATAAAGATAAAATTTTAGAACTCCACTCCTCATATTCTAAGAGGAAACTGGGAAGTTAAATGATCTCACCTAATTACTCCTATTCAATACATATCTACACTACAATAGGCTTTGAAACAGACATTAAAACATGAAACGGTTACCTACGTTAATCATGTATTCAGAAAGCAGGTCCTGAAGAGCTTGGCGGATAGCATTGCACTCTGCAATGATGCGTTCTCGATGGAAGTCACGCGTGCAGGAAGAATCTGCTAGCAAAGCAGCTCCACTAATAATAGCTTCCAAACGTTTCTCTAGCGATGGCCTTATTTTCTCTTCATTCACTACGAGAGGATCCAGGACAATTAAATTCTGGAAAATATTAGGAGTATAGGTAAGAAAGTCAGCTCTTTGAAGTCTCTGCCTCAGCTATTATCTGCATGACCCACAGTGACATTTCCCAGACTTCCAATCACCCCCTCCTGTTTGACACAGTCAAACTATTGCATTCAGGTCACTGACACAAAGCCAWAGCTCTCTCTGCCATTCCAGCGTGACCTGTTCCAACTCAACAGTCGATGTTATTAAATCCTACTGGCCTCACCCCAGTCCTAGGTTGGYTTCCAACTACAGCTTCTAACTGGAGCCGGTATGCGCCTTACAGAAAAAGCCAAGCAAGGGCACAACATTGGCACCTTCTCGCTACGACTGCCTTCTCTCCAACCTCTTCTCTGCCTATTAATTTTGTTGCATCAGACTCATTTCAYCTTCTCCTGATAGCCCTTTAGTGTCTCCTAGATTTGTCTTTTCTTCTTCCATAAGGTATTTTACTTCTCCTCGAGGCAAAAATGCCATTTTTCTACACTGACAAATATCCATGCATCCTTACCACTGACTACCTGACCACCTCAGCTACCAATTTTCCTAACATCGCATTCTGAAATAGGAAACTAGCCATCCCATTTTGCAGGTAAATAACAGAGGCACAGAGAGTCGTGTTCAGGCATCATACAGAAGGTAGATGTTAAAACAAGCACCTGTGTACCACCTTTCCAAGTTCTAAGCCAGTGCTGTTTCTCCTTTTGGAGTTGTGTCACTGAATGATCAAACTGTTTCTTCTTTTTTTCACATTCTGTCTGTCTATATTTCTTTAAGGTCACCCATCTTCTCTATTGGCCTATAATAGTGAGACACACTTACTTTATCAACTATTAAAAAGAAGAAGTGCCTCATAAACTAAGCTCATAATGTCTATGTATAAATACGCTGCTGTGTGTCTGACGGCTACTACTCAGTACTGTCCCATCTYTTTTCCCAGAAAGCCAGTTTTGTCTGAAAAGCTGCAGGAAGTTCAACATCTTCAACATTTGGACTCTTGGAGACCATGGGTACCTCTGGATTTAACAGAAAAACAGCAGCATTTGCTCACAGCTGAGAGATGTTACRTCAGATTAGATGAATGGCCCTATTCTGCTTACTTTTAGTCTAATATAAACAGACTGTGGCAAAAAGTCACTGCTGCTACTTTTAAAAGACTGAATAGGCAAAGTGCAAAAGGGTAGCTTGAGTTCAGTTTTGCTTCCAAAGGTCCCAGGTAGAACACCAACCTATTTTCACCAGCTATGGTAAAGCCAAGGAGAGGTGATACTTCTGAAACTGTTGTTATGGTCCAGATCACTAAGCCTAAATTCCATGCAAGTATATTTGTATATTATATCCATTTATATTTTAATTTATAGTTAGTATGATAATTTGAGGTACTGCCTAGCCTATAACACTCTAAGAAGAGCAGAGAAATTGCTGTATCACAACATCGTGAGATAAACAGCCAGAAAAGGGGGCTTCAGTAACCTTGAAATTCTGCTGCTTGTTTCTAATAACAAATTCCATTGCATTATGTATAAGTTGGAGAAAGGAAGTCTCTGTTATGGGTTCAGTACTCCTATCTTTTTTTTTTAAAAAAAAAAGATTGAAACAGCTGGAAGATTCTCCAACAAAACTACACAGAAAAAAAATGGATTTCATAATCCAAAATATTTCTTTTAAGAGAGTTAGGTGGAAAACGCTGAACAAGCAGTCCAAAATCCATAGCTGTAAAGCGACTAATGACTATGAGAGGAGGTGCTCCTCTGTCAGGGACCTCCCGTACATTCAAATCAGTGCAGCCAACAGTTACCTACTTCAGTTTGGAAACAGAAATGATAGCATAAATAGCACAGTTATATTCCTGTTTGCTCTCTCACTAGTCTTCTGATCCATGAAAAAGAAGAATCATAGGTATCCAGAAAAATGGTTGCATTTCCTGATATTTGGGGCTCACTTACATAGTTTATATTTTGGGGCTCATATATATAGTCCATGTTTATACAGTATTTTGACATCTGGTAACTGCTCTGTTGGATGGCCATAGCCATTAAGGAGCAGGTATCAGATGAACAAGCTGACAGAGGAGTCAGGCATTAACCGCATCTTGCAGAGAGAGAGATCTCTCTCCACATTCACAAGCTCAAAAACCATTGAAGTGCATTTGATAACCTAAACCTATAAGCTCTTTAACAGTTTTTAATAACGCTGTAAACTTTTAGCATTACAATTCAACATTTAATTACGAATGGTGTTTACATGAAACCGTCAAAGAATTATTGAGAACTCTACTGATTTAACTACTTAGTTTTTTACTGGTGGTTTCCTCACCATGTTTACTTTCACACTGCCAGCACTGGCAAAGTAGGAATGACATGAAAAAAACACCCAACAGTCTAGTATCTTGATAAGCTCCTTGATACATTTCCACACTATAAAAATTTAATGAGATTTGTTCCCAATGGACTATTCACTACATCAATTTATTTTATGGCACTGTCTTTGTGAGAACAAGTTAGAACAAAGGCTATTCCAGGTTCTTAGTCAAAAGAACTTTCTATAAATAAAGTGCAACCATTTAATTCATAAAACCATTTTTAGAAGTTAAATGTACTTTACCTAGTTCAGAGTTTCAGTTCCTACCTACGTTACTCAAGTAAAAATGAATTTAAAATTCAATATACAAATAACATTTTGTAACAGGCAAGCTTGCATATTCCTATGTTTCTGAATAAAAATGAATTCAAAGGAAAAATGTCCATTTCTTTACTATTCTCATTCCAATTTGAATTTGAAAACAATATTAAATTTAATGTTACCAGAAAAATGATTTATTAAAATGGCACAGCTCTTATATACTAAAAGTGAAATAATTTGTGGTCATCATATATGACCACTTCACTGWATTTTGTGGAATGGAAACATGAATGACAAATAATCTAACTTAAATTAGACCCATTTTTTCCCTGTTTTTTCTTTAAACATATATCTATCTATATCTGTATCTATATTATGTTATATTATGAATAATTTTTTTTAAGTTAGATTATTTGCCATTCATGTTTCCATTGTAACAAATGACATGCTGCACAAAATTTGGGTCATTTCTTTCTCATCAAATGATGTTTACTGATTTTCAACTGTAATTTTAAACCCCAAAGACAGCAGCAATGAAGGATGAAATAAACAGTTGTAACCTGTTCTTTTGGGAAAAATGTGTYAGAGATTCAACTTTGATCACAGTTGAGACATCTGCTTTGTTTAATAATGCCACTACAGGAGTAGTATCATGCATGGATTCCAATGACTTTTTTTTCCTGCTTTAATCAATGACTTTAGGCAAAATCTATTATCATCAGTCATAATACCAATTTACCTGAATGTGTACCAACAATCCTGAAGTTCCAAGGACGGCATCTAATAACAAGCAAAAAGGCCCATGTTTGCAAGTGTGTTTTATTCCTCTAAACGATGTGGGCCTACACCACTCACAACAGAGCAGGACCACAGTCTGCAACCTCAGCCATGCTGCCATTTACCACGTCAGCAAGACCAGCAGTAACGATGCTGATTAGAGTCACAGATGCCATCAGACAAAAAGCTCTGCACAGGTGCCTAGCTCAGCAGAGAAAAAGCTGACTTTCTTCATGTGTTTGCTTAAGTAATGACAGCAGAAACACATAGTTTATGAAAGCATAATGAATTATTATATCAGTTAATTCAATGATAAATAGAAATCAATATGGTTTCTAAAACCTTCTATTATAAATTGCATAATGATCCCAATAAGCTTTGAAGTAAAGAATTGTATATAACTAGTTCAAATCTAGTTAGGGCAACAGTGATTATCATCCTCTGATAATGTTCATTGTCATTTTTCAACAGAATTCATGACTTCTGCCCAGATATTCAAGGATTTGTTTCCATCTCCACCTTTAGTGGCACTCTCACAACTAATTCATTTCTGCTGTTCAAAAGAAGCCAAATATTGAACGTATATGAAGACTTAATTCTAAACTGTTTTGAAGGAAATGATCCTTTGCTGTGAAATAATTATAGTGACACAGTTTTCACTAACACTAAGCAAAGCTTCAGTTTCTAACATCTTGCACCTATCACTTATAACAATACTTAAAATTWAAAAAAAGTGATTTTTCCAAAAACAACGCGTTGGTACCTGTTTATGTATTTACCTCAAGCTCATCAAGGGCACTTCCTAGAGTAGTTGTGCGAGACGGAGATTGTCCCATTTCATTTCTGATTCCTTGGGAAGCATTTGAAATTACACTAAGAGCACTCTGTATTTCATTACAGATGGAGTCCTTGCTGGCTGTAAGGGATGCAACATCTGCATGTTCCAAACAAGCTGAACATATTGAATGTAGAAGCGATGAATTTTCCTTCAAACTTGCACGTGCTGCAGCAATTTCATCTCGCTGATTGCTAGATTTCAAATCCTGTTGGCAAAAGAACATACTGTATTTTTTCCAAGTATGCCTTTCGTAATAGGCAACAGAGAAGAGCTCTGGGTGCAGACAGAGTTAAGCAAGAAACTCTGTGTTTGTGCTTTTAAGCTAATTTCCTCTCTCTGCCCTATCAGCATAAATCCCAAGCACACTGTAGAAAGGAACAAGTTATGAACTTCAGGGCAAACGTATGGGTCAGCATCAGGACTGTAAGGAGCCACCCAATTCATCCTATTTTACTTTACACAACTCTCTTTTTTGCATCTTGTCTCTTTCAAGAAAACTAGTAGATATTCGACAGAGTTCAGATGCAAACAGGAATTAAACTTGGGTAGAATTAAAAAAATTAAAAAAAGGAAGGAAAAACAGCACATCAGAACAACAAAAGCCTGTGGCACTACTTTCAAACAGCGAGACACAATGAAGAGTGAACGTCAAAACATGTGCAAAGCTGCAAGCAGCCTGCTCCAAAGAGAGCTGAAATCTTTCCAGTTAGCATCCTTAGCAGCGCATCAGACTCTATATGTATTATTTACCAAAGCATCTCAGCATCTGCTTCTCAGTGTACAAAGTTTATGACTGAAGAGAAGGATACTGAACATTAAATGACCCTTTCTTTTGTAAATCTCATTTATTGCAAGATACTCCTGGGACACAGAATTGTATCTTGCTTCCTCAGGCTAGCTTGGGAATCTCATGAATAACGAAGAAGAAAAAAAAGTGAGGCCTTAAAAATAAAAAGTAGACAATTGTTTCACTAGCTGATTACCTGAGTTAGAAAACTGTGCTATCTGCTTGAGTAGATTAATATTTAATACTTGTTAAAATTAGCAGTAATCCAAAATATAAATGAATCACAAATGTGCAGGGGTTATTTTTGTTCTAATCCAAATACTCCCTGTACCCCCAGCTTGGGGGAGAGTGGCATCTCAGCCAGTACATGCTCAGCTGGAGGGGCATTTATTTTAAAACATGAACTCCTGCTCCAACCAGTGAATGTACCTTTCCTTACAAGCAAACTACAAAAAGACAGAATGTCTCCTTTCCTCCAGCACAGCAAGGAAGCTAGGGATACAAGGGAAATCAATGCAATGCTTCAGCCCAACTGACTGCTATTAGTCTGAACTATTGACAAGAGGGAGCTCTGTCTCAAACCATAAATTTTATTATGAATAAGAAATCCAAACCTCATAGGCCCATACCAGCAAGCCAGTAACACTGTATCCATCCTCAAAAATAGCTCAGTATTAGCTTTAGCAGCATACACAAAGCCATAAAAGTAAGCAGTGTATATGGTATGTTGCCAAAACAAAATGCAACTTCTGTAGCTGTGGTAAGGGCTCCTGGAGTTCTATTCCTGCCATATGTGGCGCTGTACAAACACAGCAGCAGATGCTCTTAGCAGTGACAACCCTTCCCTGCAGGAGAGCACCCGCAGAGCAGGGAGTGGTGGAGGAGCAGTGCGTGCYGGTGTTTCTAAGGGCTCTGACACAGGGAGGGCTGGGCAACAGAACAGGCACTTGGGGGAACTAGGGGCAGGATCTCCCACTCCCTTCAGCTTTGGAGAGTTACACCAAGAGAAGAAGACTTCATCTCCCCTTCAAGCAGCCGCTCTGCTTTCTATCCCAGCTCCCAGTGAAACCAAGTGCCTCCACCTCCCCATACAGAAGCTCCCRAGTTCCATCCCAGAGAACCAGGGCTCCTTGGAAGCATTAGCGATTGAAGGTTGTACTGTGAGATTTAAGAAAACAGACAGCAACATACTTGAGCTCCCTAATTTTCAGCTAATGGATTTAGATGTCAATTCAGGAATAAAACAAACTGTAAAATATGCAAATCATTTAATTTTAGCTGACTAGCTGGGAGTAACCACCAAAGAAATAAATTGAGGGAGGTAAAAAAAAGCAAATCCAGAAAAGTTGTGTGCTAAAAATATGCAAATAATTCAACCAGCAGGGCAATACTGATTTATATCTCAAATTATTTCTCATCTGTCTATTTTGTGTCACAAAGCAGGGAAAAAACTTTATGGGAGTCATTCAAAATTCAAATATAAGTGAAAGGGCTGATATTAAGGCATTATTAAGAAACGCCAGCATATATTTTCTGACCATTAAAATGTGCATGCAGTGATAAAAGCAGCTGGGCCAGTACTAAAAGCTCCACCAAACAACGCAGCATACATTAGGGCTGGCTGTAATATACAGCTCCCGCAAAAACAAGGCAGAAATACTACAGGTCCTTCAAAATGACTACGCTGATATTTTTCTGTTAATTAAGTCTGTAACTATCTGTATAACCCCTACACTTGCTTGGAAGGAGGGGGTCAACCTGTTGCCAAATTCATTACTATTACAAAATTCATTATTGGTAGAAAAATAAGAAAGCACATCCCATGAAGATATTTTTCCTGTTGTTTAGAGACTGTTGCAAGTGCCAAAGGATCATTTCTCACCTGCACGTAGGTGGAAAACAAAGAGGACTACAGATCAGAAAYTTTCAAAACAAGTCCTTACTCCCCTGTTTTCATATAACATGCTCCCATCTCCAGCTCAGTGAAGCACAGCACTGAGCATTAGTCCATTTTTCCCCTTTCTCACAGTTAAGCGCGCCAATTAGAAACAAATATTTGTACTTTCTTTTACTTGCCCCATTTAACGCCTGACAGTGCAGCACACCCGGAGAGCAGTTTCCTTCCACCATAGAGCGGCAGCAGCACAACTCCAGGAGCCAGAAGTACTGCAGGTTAACCCCCTCAAGACAGCTCCAAGCAACACGTGTTGCAGTCCTCTAGCTCACCACTCGTAGGGGCAGGCGTCCCTGCACAAAGCTCTACAGCCAGGGCAAAAGCAAATCAATGTACAAACCCTCACAGTATGGTACTACTATAGGATGGGAGAACAACAGCATTACTTCTTATCACAGTGTAAGCTTGGGTCTAGATGTTCAGCTTCCAGGCAAAAGTGATTGTCAAACTGCAGTGTCTTTTAGGGGAATCAACCAAACCATCAGGAGAGCTCACACTCTTCCAAGTACTTTTGCTGATGCATTATTTATTTGGGTATGGCTCCAGTTTACTGATTTTGCAAGTGCTACATACATACGTTCTCCTTCATCAAAAACAAAGCATCTTACAAAGTGCAGGATACCTGGCAGGGGGGACTGATTGCAGGAGTGCTCTTCAGCTGTGCCACCTGCCAYGGTAGTTCTACTGTCCCACAGGCCAAAAGACCTTTTTCAGCTCAGCTTGGTGCCACCACCTGGGCCTGGCCACAGGCCCTGACAACCCAGTGTCTCCACTCTGCCTTGTCACCACAGACCTGTGCGGGTGTTAACGCTAACTCACATCAGCCCCAATCCTGCCTCAGAGACATGGATGGCCTTCTAGGTGCAACTTGGGATAACGATTCAGATAGCATAAATGAAAGGTCCCTAAGTCACAAGGTGAACCAGAAAATGCCACCTCCCATGCAGTCACAGAAGGCTAAGCCTCACAGGGAAGCCGTGTTGCAGCCCGAGCCCCACAGRGAATTAGAGGAAGACATGAAACACCCTTCTGTGTCCCTCCCAGCCCAAACCACAGCCCAAACCACAGCTTTGCCCGGAGCTCTACTGAGCACTGCCAGGTTTAGTCACAGTTCCATAAAGTACCTCAGCCAGCCTTGTGCCATAGCAATGAAAGATATGCAGTAGAAAACTCTCCAAATAAYGTCTACACCTCCTCCTTCACAGATAATGCACGTAGCGCCAAAGCCACAACGTTCAAGTTTTCCTTTAAAAAAGGAAATATACAGGTTTCCAGAGATGGCTCCAGTCCACACTGGTAGATCAAATAAATTAACACTGTTGCACTCCAGAGATGTAAAACGTTTTCCTTTCTCATCTCTCTCTTCCAATAGATAGATGACACTGCAACACCACCAATCCCCAAACAACCACATTCGCACACACCCCAGAAATCAGTCATTTGTAAAGACACATCAGAACACCATTCAGGTTTGCAGATAAAAGCAGGCATCTATCTTTACAAGACTACCTGGATTGTCAGGATTTCCAGACTTACTCTCTACCAAATACAAAAAACAATTCTTACTGTTCTCTAGATTTACATTTTCTTGCTTCAGAACCACCAGCAATTCTCAGCATCTGATAMTAGACTATACTACAGTATACATACAGAGAGTATATATACACATCATACACACACACAGAGGGTGTATAAACTGTAGGCAGTTTGTCTGCATCAGCCTCAGGTACAAACACGCAGATGTGACTCGTTCAGTACAAAGCCATGACAACCGCAGTGGAGGACAGAACCTTCAGTACAGCAGCTCCAGTCCTTGACAATTCTCTCCTGAAACTACCACACAAACTACTCTACCAATAGGGCAGGACATWGAAATGCAAGAAGAGTTTAATATCAAAAAAATATAAATAAAACTGCATTTCCCTCTGCACTGCATCACTGAGAAAAGGGAGGGAAAACTGCTTATATTTAATGTCAAAAGCCATAAGGGGCACTGAAACAAAAGTTGTTTAACCTGAAAGATGACACATTGAATTAAACTGTCGACAGAGAAATATAAAACCTGGACCACAAACAAACAGTAACACTTCAGTGGTTAGAAACAACCAAAGAGAAAGTTATCAATAACTTTCAACAACTATCAACACGTTTTTCATTAGTATCCATATTAGCAGCATGATACTTTGATAAAATGGTTGTAAGGTCAAAGGATTTTTGATTGTTTCATTTCAAAAACTCTGTTGTTAGTGTTAATGGTCATCCATTAAATGAAGAACTACCTACTGCAGCTCAGAAGTTAATACGCAAAGCAGCTAAACTAAGGTGAAAAGAAAAATAAATGAAAGTTTACTTGGATACCTTGATCAAGAAACCTATCTCTCTTGAAGGGACAAAGCTGTCTGGTTAGGTCCAAACACTTTAATTATTATTTGACCATAAAATGAGATATCAAAACAGCAATAGCCTGTAGTCCTCTTACATTCTTTATTCCATAGTTAAAGCAACAATTGGTTCTTCTCTGTTAACATTTGTTCATCTGTTAACACCTAGGTGATATCTTTGCTTTTTGCTGCTGTCAAATGCAGTTTAAAATTCTCCTAARCCCAGAGCTTTTATGTCATAATTTTATTTCCCTATTTAAGCTTCAAATGTTTTCTGTGCATAATTCTTCATGTGGCTTGGAAATCTCTTCCTAGCAAGTTGAAGAGCTGGTAGATGTTAACCATTTGCTTTATAAATTTGATGTATCTTTTATTAGTGAGCTTGATCTTTGTTTTCTAAATCCCCAACTCATCCTGTCAGCTAAATAGGTAAAAATCAAAACCGCTCTCACGTGTCAGTTAYCACTGGTCTTTATTACTTAGTCTAAAATACTATTTTAAAGCTACTTATAATAGTTTTTGATGGACTGCTAAGGATTTTGTGCATACTTACCTAGCAAAATAATGCAATGCAAAACGTATAGAATATGGAAGTACCAAATTGTTCCAAGGCAGATTTACTGACAGCTAGAAAACCTGGGAGAAATACAGAGAGCACGGATGCTGGGGGAGAAAGCAGGGGGCTGTACAGACCAGGATTCTTTGAGGTGCTCTCTCCCACAGCACCCAACAGGAGGAACCAAAACACCCAGTTGTGCCAAAACCCAATAAATCACAGTCTGTCTTAAAGACGTGAAAAGTCATGAAACTAGGAACCTGGAAATCAGAACACAGTACACTGAGRAAAAAAGCACAGGAAGCATATCCCRGTTCCGTGCTGTTCTYTCCTGTGCCAGACAYGCTGCAGTGTGTGCAGCCTCCCAGTCACACTGTTGGACCTAGCAAGGCTCTCTAAAGAGCTGCTTGCTACAGTGCGCTAGGAGGAAACCAAGGTCAGCGACACTCTGCAATGGTCCCTGTGCCAGTGATAGACTTCTTTGGCCTCCAGAAAGCTCCCCCCTTCCATCACAGTCAGCATAAACTCATAATTTTATGAGGACAGCGTCCAATTTWAAAGGATTTCTGCACTATCATAAAAAGATGTACCTATAAAAGAGGCAATTGCAAAAAGAAACCTAAAAAGAACTTATGCTCAAGAATATTTCAGAAACGGGAAACTTAAAGATAAACCAGGAAATTACTGAAATTCACTGCCATTTGCAACTAAGAAAACAGACAGAATGTAATTTGTTAGAGGATTAGTAATTCCTCAGAAACCATAAAAAGSCCACTTAAAGATAACTCATGTTCCATATCAACGCAAAGATGAATAATTACATGGAATAACAAAGCAATAAAGCAGGCCAACCAACAAAGGACAGGGAAATAAAAAGCATAGAGAACAAGGTTAAGATACCTTTAAGAGCAAATTGAACAGCAATGCTATTCTCATGCTAGCGCAAAATCATAGATGTTGCAGTTCTCAAACATCCAGGAGATGACAGAAAGCTGAGACACAGTGTCTCACCACTTTGCCTAAGTTTATGATCTGACCTTGCATAAGAGCCAAGAAATTCAACAGATTTGCCAAAGAAGGTTCTAATATCTCCCCCAGGTTTGAAGGCATCTAAAGATTGGCATTTGTGAGAAATGTTGGGTTAAAGCCTTTCTGTAAGCATTCATGCAAAACATCAGAGTAAAGCATAGAGAGCAAAGAAAAATAGTGATAGTGGAAGCTGGTGTTACAAAAGGTGCCCCAGAATTTGCAYCAACAGAGCCAACACATGCCAAGCTGGCAGACCTTTGGCCACTAGCCTGTCTTGTTCCAACCTTCTTTAACTGCCTTTAAGGCTCTCTGATGACATATTCCATGTGTCACAATGATTCTCTAGCAAACAAGCTCAGGTCCCCCTGGGTACAGGCTTCCCCTAGTGCCAGGCAGAACACAGTCCTATTTTCCCAGATCTCAGCTTGAAATATGTGAAATCATCAATGAAAAGAGATAACTCACATTGGGTTGCCTGTGTCAACTGCTATTTTCTCACAGATTATATACTCAATAAGCATAGGCACATTGTCTCTAGGCACACTGCCTTCATGCTCCCTGCCTTCGGCCAAAGTCCAATTAAGAGTTATTGTTACAGCCCAGGGACTCGCATGCATTCATTGTAAGTACCTCCCAAATATCTAAAATAAGCTAGTTTCCCTTTTTCTAAGCTCCTCCTACACATACGCTTAATAAAGCAAATCAAAGATGCATGCTCACACACTTCCTTAGGATGCAAATAATTCAAAGACTGCAGGAGCTACTGTCACCCAAATGGGACTATATGCACACCTGACATACTTGAAGAGTGGCATTCAAGCAAATGGACCTGAAGTGCTAATCTATCAAAATGAGCTTATTAGCATTGCCAATTTCAGCAATGCTAACAATAAGTTTTGTTTTGGCTGTGCAGCTTAAACTGCAAAATAAAGTGGATTCATATATTTATCATCTAAAAACACTAAAATGTTTCTCTCTCTTTWTATTTTTTAAACAGTTTAATTGTTTTTTGTGTTGTGTTCTGCATATCTTCCAAATACTTGCAGGACAGCAACTCRGAACAGGAAAGAAAAAGCCATAAGCCCTTGAGCTCTGTAGTGAATGTTAATGCATTTGTATATGATAGATTTAATACAGAACTGAGAATAAATGACTTCTAGCAGCTGCACTCTGAACCTATAAATCGCTGAGAGTACTGCAAAATCCATACAGAGAAAGAACAGCTGTATAATTTACAGCATCAGTATTTGTCACGAAAAGCTGCAAATAAAGAGCTCGATTTCTTCAGTTTCACATTCTTATAAACATTGAAAATTACCCTTACAGAGATTCTATTTAGATTAGAACTTTTATTCACCTTCCATGATGATAGTTCAATGCTATTTAATTCTTACCAATGTTAAGTGAAATCCAAAACCATAAACACCAAGAAAGCTCTACAAAACAAACTAAAGAAATCCAAGAATTTAATTAAAGATAAACACATTATGCTGTGCACGGACTATACCTTGTTAAAATTAGAAAAACAAAATATTCTGATCATGGGGTTCGTTCCATGCAGAGCTATAAAATTCAACTGCTGAGAAAAAGGCTGGATTTTCCTCAGGATCCATCCTTAGCAACATAGCTGCTACAGATAGGTATCATATGAACTCCTATTCTTCCATAAGCTAGAGAATATTTTGCATCACCTTCAGAGCAGTATGACTAGTCCCAAAATATGACCCAATATACTGTAAGTATAAGCTGTACAATCCTACACCTACAAAAATTACATACTCTGTAACCAACACCTAAGAACTGTATAATTTCATTATTTATTGGAGAAATAGACAGCTTTGAATTCCAAAGTCAAATGTTCATTCAGTTCCTATATACAATTGCTTATGGGCAAGCACCAACGAATAGATATTTAAGAGATGAAGAAGATTTGAAATTTTCACCAAAAAGGACATGCARTCCTTCAGTCTTGATTGCTTTGCATGATGGTATGAATTGGAGAAGAATACCATCCAGAGATTAAACAGTCTGAGGGAGCAGCTTGTTTGGAGCTTGGGGAGCTGCTTGTTTGTTTGGAGCAGTTATTCTCTCTAGCATCTATTTCAAGCTTTAGAGCAACTTATTATTCTTCTCTTACTTCACAAGAATAATAAGCCTTAATACAACATATTCAAATGATTTGTGCAAATGATAACGAAGCCAGCTTTTCCAACAAAGAAAGGTCAATCTTCAAGAATATGTCCTTGGACTTTGAATTAGAAATGCACTTCTAGTTAAAAACTATAATACTGTAAGTACTTCAGACAATTTAGGAAATCCAAGACAGCCTTCTTGGTTGATAAATATTAATGTAACTCAAATTTAAGTCTTTCTATACAAACCATTCTAYCCTCTGCTGAGTCAAAAGCAGTCTCATTAGTGCTAGTTAAACCCTGGGACCTTATACACTATAAAATAGATGATAAAATCTTCAGTAAACACTTCAAGTGCTCAAGCTAGAAAATTAGAAAAAATAAAGCAAATTCTTTTACTTAGAAAGAAAATAGGAAAGGAAAAAACAACCACCTTTCCCTTCTTCACTTGATCACAGTGAAGGAGCAAYATATAACACATGACAAATGCTTCAATAAAGGTAAATGAGAAAACTTGTAAAATACAGATATATTCTATATTTCAACAAAAATAAATCAGGTTTGTCAAATTTTCAAGAATTCAGTGAAGGGTAGCTAGGATGGTCAGGAGGTTGGAGCACAGAATCTAAGAGGAAAGGCTACAGGAAGCAGGTTTGTTCAGGCTTGAGAAGAAAGGCTGGGGAAGACAGAGGTCTCATTTACAGCYCTTCACTGCACAAAGGGATGGCAGGGAGGGTGGAGCCATTCTTCTCGGAGCTGCAGACAGACAGGCAAGACACAGAGTGAGGGAGAAGCARGARGCAAATTGCAAGAAAGTAAATTACTATTAGATATAAGGAAAAATAAACATTTGCTATGAGTATGGCAACATACTGTAACAGGGGCTATGAGAGGCTGTGAAGTCTTCATCCTTGAAGATATTCAGATGTCAACCAGACAGCACCTGCACAGCCTGTTCTAACAGAAGTTAGCTCTGCTTTGAGGCTGGTTCTAAAGGACCTTTTCAGCTAAAATATGATAATAACTTTCACTGAGTTAATGCTGAAAGGGAATATTCTGGATTTTTGTGAAAAGCCAGGGATCTTCCTTTCCTAAGAACTAGACGACAGCCAGGTCCTGAATGGATTCTATCAGGGTAAGAGAGATATATTGCTATGCAAGATTCAAAAATACACACATGAAAAATACCATGCTCGCTGTAATCTAACGACCTGCTTCTACAACTTCGATATAGAAATTTCCTATTATTTGGGCTATGGAAAATTTGTTATGGTAAAATGCTAACTACCTTAGATTTCATAAATCTGGACAAAATATATATACATATATATATATAATTCAAGTTAGGTTTGGAGAAATTTAATGTAGAAAAAATTAAAGCATAAAATGTAGGCAAGATCGTAAAGCGTAAAACAAAATCAGCTTACTTAACATTGGGTTGTTCAGCATTTTCCACTACGAAAGCCTGCTTTCAGCTGCTCATAATTTTGACAAATGAATAGTTCAGGCTAAAACTGATCACATCAGATGCCTGCCTCAGGCTCTTTCCTTATTTGTTTGGTGTTTGTTTTGTTTACAGTGAATGCTTGGACACTTCCAATATCAAGGCTGATGTGATSAACTGAAAACATTATTTTCCCCATGTTAAGAGAGCCCTACTACTATTATCTAGAGAAAATCATATATTCCCATTTTTTAAAGAAGGGACTTAAAATTTGCTTCCTTTAATATCAYGTTGCAGTTCCTGCAATAAAGACTAAGTTCAGATATGCTACAGCATAGTGGTTAGTGYTTTGGGGATACAGCAGAAAACTGGGCATCTGCAGTCCTGGGAGACTGCTCTGATAAACAAGCTGCTGTGCGAGAAGACAAAGTAAACAAGGAGAGAGACACTATCACTACCTCTTCTTTGCTTGTCAATCTCTTGTTGAAAATTCATTTTAACATAAGCCTATGACACAAAATTGCTCTTTGGCKTTGAGTTTATCAACATGTTTTTAAAACTGTTTTTAAGCAAGTAAATTATTTCCCCATACTAATTATAAGACCATTTATTTAAGTAATCACATACTATTTTCCATGTTACYCAGCACAAAGGTTAGCTACTTCTCACAAAATAAACACAGAACTCAACTAATTACATGCAATTACCCTGCTTGCCTTAAGAGGTCTCAAAGTTTGCTCTCTGTAGACTCCAGTTTGGGAGGGTTTCTTTGCATCTCAAGTCAGGCCTGCTCATCCTCAGCAGAGAGCCCATTTCTTCTATTTTCCATGATGATCATTACACCCTTTGCTCCTACACTGCCAAGCCCTTTGGTGTCCTGCAGCAGCTTCCTGCAGCTTGGCTGACCAGAGATCCAGCCAGGAGCAAGACCCATGTGCAGAATCCACCTTCTCCCAGGCTCTAATGAAATAGCTTATATATGGGAAATCTTCATGTGATTGCAAGTCACAGCAAAAGCTTGACCAGTCAATATAAAATCAAGAAACACAACAGCAACAGACAGAGCCATTAAGTTCCAAGGCCCACATAACCACCTGGGGCTGCTGGCACAGACCAGWTCCCAGTGGGCTCAGCCGAGGCAAATGTTTGGTGACCATCTTCCAGGCCCTATCCGGGCAGCAGAAGAGCAGACTCATTTTCAGGACTGTGAATAACATTTATATACAAATTGTAGCAGAGCTCTATTGTTCTAGAAAGTTTATTTGGCATGAAAATAACCTCAATAAAATGTTTCTTCGCGATTATTCCCATCATGAATTAGCAGAGATTTACAATTTTTTTTCACATGACAATACTTCACTGTTAAAATGATAAATCACATACAATGACTATCTAATCAATTTACCTTTCCGCTTAGTGTATCTCTTTTTAAAAATTCTGTACACTTTTCCAAAACGCAATCCCTTAGACACCTCACTGTCAAAGCCAACAAGCATAACTGCCTTTTGAAAGGGAATAGATCTTTCGTATTTTGCTATAATAGCCACTTTTACACAATATTGAAAAAGAGTTATTCTTGCTCAGGAAAAAAGCTCCAGCATTTCTCATGTAAACTTTTTTAGTACAAATGCAAAATGTGAGATGAAGTTGTGCATATGAGCATTTGAATATTTCGAAAGTGAGTTTCATATTTTTGTCCAGTGGATTTTTCAGTCTGTGAATCAGGTTGTCCATTATCAGCTCTTTACAAGCAGAGGTCAAGGGTCCYCAGTTCTTTCCAGGCCCAATTTGCTCAGGACTGTAAAGCAGTAGTTGGGATCAGAGTCTTGTCATATTGGCCCTCCATAAACTAACATGAAAGTGCCTCTCCTTCCAAGACCAAACAACATAAGCAGCTCCTTTTCTAAAAAGGAAAAACAAACTGCATGATAACAGCAAAAAAACATGTCAGTAGAGGGGTATATCCCATTATATCCCATTATTTCTACGGTTGGCTCTCCATTCTCTCCATGAACACAGTCAGGCTACTGGGACATAGAAAGGAATGGGATGGGAAGAGGCCAGAGATGTTTGTAAGTACAAGGGATGCCAGCAATCTTATGAAGGCTTGTTAAATTCATGTGACATTTTCAGCATCTCAATATTAAAAATAGTTTTCTTTAAAAAAAGGAATCCTCCTCTTTCTAAAGGTTGCAGAGACTGAAGATTCGAGTAGCGCCTGGCACAGGAGCCATCTAACTGAAGACTAAAGCTTGATGGACAGGAGCAAGCAGGKGAGGACTACTGCAAACCCATATGTGGCTTAGGGACTCCCAGCACACTGCCTGTGCCAGGGGCTCACTCTGCACCTCGCGCACCYGAGTGAAAGAACGCCTCTGCACACACAGGCCCAGCTTGGCCATCATATTCTCCCAAACCAAAATAATCCTTCACTTTAGGGTTCTTTCATGCCAATGCAATACCAGTAAAAATACTGTCCCTGTCCCAGACTAAGGCAGCATATAGATCTTGTGATTTTCAGTGTCTCAGAAAAATCCACCAAAAGCATATAACTCTGTTTTTAAAAAAGCGAGATGACCCAGGTCTCCAATGTCGTTTCAATGTTCTATATCCTGTTTCCTCTACATGATTGTCCTCAAAGTGAAGGTTGTATTAGATCAGTGAGGCATGGAAAACATGCTTTAAAGTGTTATTCATATATTTAAAAAAGAAAGAGAAAGAGAGAGAGAGAGATATTTCACAAACACATATACCTGCCTTCTGCATACTTACTGAACATGAAACACCCACACAGCAGCTGTGGAAGTTCTGTTACTACCTTTTTTCCCCCCTTTTAAGGATATTCTTCTTCTAATTTAGGCAAAAATAAGTGGTCCTCATCAAGGATGCACWGAATGCTAGTTTCTAGATTTAAAATTAGTCTCATCGATCGCTTCACCTTAGAAAAATGTCCTAGCCACAAACATTTGAAATTCTGTTGAACACTCATTGTTAAACAGCTCGTCCTGAACACTTGGGTTGCTTGTGAAAGCCAGGGAGACGCACTCTAGCACACAGCTGATTTGGCCTGTTATGGCCACTGTGAAACTAGGAAGCTGCCAAAATCCAATCACATAATAACAACTGCCACTGGAAAACAATTCTGGTAATTATAGTCTCTCCAGATAATTAAGAAAACAACAACTGACTACCTTTATAGGACTGTATTTTTTTCTAGCAAACAAAATTCTTTTCATGCCTTTTGTATTTTGCATTCAATAGCAGCTGCATTGCAAGCAAAATTTCGGCCAGCTTTGGACTAGCATCAGGAATGTGGTCTCCTTAGGAGGGATGGCTTCTGTGCTGGAGCAGAGGCATCTGTAATGAACCCTGAATGTCGATTAGTGAGACTCCTTCAAAGGAGAAAAGGAGTTGTGTAGCTGATTGCCYAGATAAGTAGGTAAAGTAAGTACTGAGAATCCCAATGACGGTAATCATGACAGCTTTCAGTAACTGGACAGCAATGAGCAAAAAAGGCACATGTTATCTGACCTGCTTAAACTTGGAGTTTCATTAAAAATGGCAGAAATAGTTGCCACTCAGTTCCTTAAAAATRGCAGAATGTATATACATATCAGAGGGAAAAAACAGCATGAGCAAGCTACGTGGTCAATTAGCAATATGTTATCCTATAAGAGGAACAAAAGTTTATGATCTCTGCACATGAAAGCAGCTAGAGAGCTCTTTGCCTGTCGCATGCTGTCTGCAGCCCTGCTGCAATAGCACAGTGCTTAGTGACAGCCCTGGGTGGCACTGGCTGCAGGGAGGATCTGCGGTTCACTGCCAGCTTGGAGAAACAGCAATGTTCCTTTGAAAAAACTCCACCTTTTCCTGAAAGGTACATTTTTAGCAACAATTTTTTTTAAGATAATACAGATATCTAACTCATGAGTGACTTAGTAATTATTCTCTACTGGAATCAGCTTCTTACTCAGGTTCGGATTCAGCAGAGGACTATAAAAATCTAGCTAAAAACAGCAGCAACATCACCAATCTTCCTGGGACTAGAGACTTTGTTTCTGTTTAATTAATAAAAACTGTAATGTGCACATTGGTAGACTAGTAAATGGGTAGAGATCACTTCCAAAAAAAAAAACAGAATAGCTGTCACATGTCATCCCTAACATTAAGAAATGTATCAGATTTGAATCTCCTGTATTCCAAGAAATTTGTACTGTWTACTGGTATCAAGTCCTTGGAACAAATAACCTGTTCAGTACCATATGGCAAAAATCAAAGACTCTAATTAAATCTTCACAGGCAGCAATGAATTCTAAGGAAATACCATTACATCCCTTAAATGGAGCACATTTCTCAGAGTTTGCCAATTTTTAGAAGACTTTTTTTAGAAAGGAGGAAAGATTTAAGTTTCAAAAAGAGTCTGAGGCTTCACATTGATTGTTTGTACAAAGCAAAAAGCAAGATCAGTCACTGGCAAAACTGCAGGCAATCTTTTCATCATCTTTCTACTGTCCAGTCAAAACTCCAAATCTGACATTTTCACTCCTAAATCAATAGCAGGGGAAAGCACTCAGCATTTTATGGAAGACATCAAGTGACTAACATGGCTCAGATGGTAATTATGAGAAAGCCAAGAACCACATGCTCATAATACGGTGTGTATTTAACCTTGTTCACAGACCAACATAGCTTGTCTCATCAAAATCTTGAAATATTCAGCACATACTTCATTGGTTCAGAAGATCTCCAATTTTTACAGATACGGATGATGTTTCTGTCAGGATTGTTTGTACATTAGCAAAAAGAAAAAAATTTCCATGAGATTCTACTCCACTWTAAAGGCTGCAAGCCCTGCTGAAATCCCTTAGTTAGAGGTTCCTCTATGAAACTCTCAGCTGGGGGAGGACAAGAGTGATTAGAATAACAACTGCACAGAACTACTTTGCTATTTTCACATTACCTGCAATTCCCTAAATCATATGCATTCGCTTTAAAGAGTATTATAGTTTCACATCTGCAGTGTAATAGCATACTAAAGATTGATAAGCTACAGCAACTAACTTAAAACTACTCTTTCACTAGGAGGCCTTATGCACAGTCACATTGCAATGCACTACTCAATCTTTAAAGAAAAAACTCACCACACTCCAAAGTAGTTCACTAGCCAACAGGTTAAAGAAAAMTAGATTTCAGTTACTCACTTTTGCTCCCTTTTAAATTAAAAAAAAAAAAAATCAGATTAATTATCTGAATGTGTCCAAGACAGTCAAGCAAAAATCTCTTCTGTTGCTGTAGTCTCAGTGATGAGCAAAAATATGCATGAAAAAACATGCARGGATAAACATTTACAGCCCAAGAGGAAAGGCTGTAATTAGAAATTATTCTAATGACCTCAAAAAAAGTTGCTCTATCCAAGAAACAATACCACTATGCTGTAGAAAAGTACAATTCTTTCATACCACTGCTGCTGCTGCACATTGATGGGTGCAGCAATACAAGAAAACAAACAAAAGTTGTGCTGTGAGCAGCAGAAGTAGAGCATAGAATCCCCATCTGCATCGCTGAATCTCCAAACTGCAGGAATCACCCAAATGCTGGTTGTCTGCACTGAAATCTGGAGTGTCCTTCTAGAGGGCTTGCAAGGACCTGGAGTTCTTAATCAGATCCTACCCAGTGGAGGCATGGCGCTTGTTATGCATCAGAGAAAGAAAAMGCTTAATGTGTTGTGTCTTTGGAGATATTTTATCTGTACAAATGAGTTCTCCTAGAAATGCTTCAGTGCTCAGTTTTAGGTTTACATTCTTTTATTTCTCACTTTCAAGTACTTGCACTGTAGTTTCAATCCACTTTTGCASAACTTAGTGTTTCTCAACAGACCAAGGCAAGTCACACGTCTAGTATCTACATTTCAAGGATCCCAAAAGCTTTCCTCAACCTCTGGTTGTCCTGCAACCCTATTTTAGTCATTGCCACACCAGAGCAAAAAGCCTACAGATTACAGTTTGTTACTCTATCTRCATCAGTGTCTGGAATAACTCAATATTCTTATTCAAGGTTATGAAAGCAAGTGAAGGCCAAAAGAGTATGCAAATGTGACAAATGGTAAGATTAAAATCAAGATACCATGATAACTTGCAGAAACAAGCCAAAAATACAATAGGCCTTAAAACCCTCACTATAATACAGAGTAAAAACTGAACAAAGGCTACAATGACAGAAAGCACAGGAGTTCTCAGATATACAAAAAGGAGAAGYGTAACTTGGTCTTCATGTCTGCTGTGGACAGCAAATATAATAAAAGAATATATCCAAGGAACTAAATGAGAACAAGGAAAATCTGAATAGATAAAAGGGGAATCATTCCAACAGTAAGCATGGTGCACTGCACGGTGCCCCTGTATGGAGCAGAGTGAAATGAAACACAATTTAGTAGCTCCTGTGAAGTGTTGCTGAAGCTGGATTATGCTGGGATTCTTAACCACCTCTGTGCAGTTGGGCACAGACATTGGCAGCCTGGCTCAGCACTCATTCAGCTGAGCGTGCACACTACTTTTCTTTTTTTCAGATGTATTTTAAACCCTATTTGCCTGTTACACATGCAATCTATCCCATATACCCTGTCTCTTTGCTAAACAAGCCTTGGAAGTTTCAAATACATATACAGTGGTGTTTGCTGGGAAATATTTTTTYCCCCCCACAGTATCTGCAGAATATACTTCATGAATCATAGTAGTACTAATTTAATTAATAATATTAATTTTACCGTTGTACATATTTCAACCTTTCATTTAAAACAGTTCCATGAACCCATACCCTTACACACTCCCACTTTGCAGACCACTGATTTAGAGGATCTTTGTGCATTGCAAGAGTGGTGTAATAAGTGCAATACTGACTGAAAAGTAGCAGAGAGCTGATTAAACAGAAAGACATAATTGACTGAATAAATGTTAAAAATTTTGCAGAATTCAACAGGCATCCCGTGAAGTGCTGGGAGTTTCTTTCATTGATTAGAGAGATGCCTCTGCCACTACTTTCTTCCTCTCCTCTTTAATTCCCTCATCTAAGAGTCTTCGTACCTACTTTCTATTATTCTTGTGAGACAGATTAATTATAAACATTAATCTGTCCTAAGGGCAATGCAGTTTTCATAGTCTTGTTTTTCTTCATGCAGACATGTGACAAACACTGTTTACAAACAGCTGTTATTGGTTTAGTACCACTCTGGGTCTTTTTTAACTAGGCCAAAGCAGTAAGACCTTGAAAYATCTCTTTTCACAGTACATTTAAATCATGCTCACATCAAGTTTTGCATTTAGTCAGCATTACTTTCCCAGATCTCTCATAATTGCTCTTTTAAAAAGAGTCAAAGGACCAGGAACTGCTTTCCCGAGATGGGCCACTGAACATCATGTAGTTTATAAAAGGTAGCGATGGTTAGGATCTGTCTTGAAAAGAAAGTGATCTCAGATGACTGTCCTTTTGGAGGGCTAGATTTTAGGATAATATCCTCCACAAAGAAGCCCAGCAGTTTCCATAGCTAAAGAACAGAAAGAAAACTCAACTGAGCTGTAACATTTGCACTGGATAAGCTCTTTCAATTCACAGGAGAGCACACAAAGAGGAGAGAGAGCTGTGCTTTGCTTTTCAAAGCAACTTAGTATGTGCCATGCCTATTTTAAAACAATTTTTGTGTACTCCAAGTCATAATTCACGATACTTTATAATACTCAAAAATAATATTATGCAARTATCACCTTGCTCTCCAAATCTCACAGCTACCATAATAATGCAGCAAATCACCTGTCTTAGCATTTTACATCACAGCCACATTAGGAAAAGAAGAAAATGGTAGCAAAGTGAAAAAAACAGGGGTTTTTTTCCACTAGGTGTTTGTATACATCAGCATGAGAATACAAGATGATTGGTTTCTTAAAAAAGGATATGTACAGAGGACTAAAACTGAGTAGCATTATAAACTAACCAAAATGTTACCAAGTGYATATGCACTCGATAAACTGATATCCTCCTTTCTCTTAATTTGGTTGTACATTAACTGATTTATGAATCCTACACTAAACGAGAAAATGTTTTTTCAAACATAGACATTCCTGAACTAAACTCATTAAGYAGTAGTTTTTCACAATTTGGGAAACAATCCCCTACCATGAGGACTTATTCGGGTCACTACCTTTCACCAGCAGACTGTCTTCACAGCCTATTCAAGTCAAGTCCAGCACCATAAATATGCAACGTGCTCATACATGAAACACGAATAGCAGCTGGCCATAGTGAGCCACTAGTAATACTGTACTTTCATGTCTGTTTGCATCGCTTCTGGAAACTCAGCTCATTCTGGCTGTTGTCTCCAGGCACGTGGAGGAGAAGGTGCTCAGGAGTAGCCAGCATGGATTCACCAGGGCAAATCATGCTTGACTAACCTGACAGCCTTCTATGATGGAGTGACTGGCTGCAGAGATGAGGGCAGAGCGGTGGACGTCATATGTCTGGACTTCAGCGAAGTTTTTGACACCGTCCCCCACAGCATCCTGCTGGGCAAGCTCCAGAAGTGTGGGATAGATGAGTGGACAGCGAGGTGGATTAGGAATTGGCTGTATGACAGGGCTCAGAGGGTGGTATCAGTGGTGCAGAGGTGATTCTGCCCCTCTACTCAGCCCTGGTGAGGCCACACCTGGARTAATGTGTGCAGTTCTGGGTTCTCCAGTACAAGAGGGATATGGAACTGCTGAAGACAGTCCAGCACAGGGCTACAAGGATGATCAGGGGCCTGGAACATCTGCCCTATGAGGAAAGACTGGGTCTGCTCAGCCTGAAGAAGAGAAGGGGATCTCATCAGTGTCTGTAAGTACCTTAAGGGACGGAGTGAGGAAGATGGTGCTGGCCTCAGCTTCATTGGTAACCAGCGATATGACAAGAGGAAACAGTCACAAACCGAAGCACTAAAAGTTCCACAGGAACTTAAGGAAAAATTTCGTGACAGTGAGGGTGACAGAGCACTGGAACAGGTTGCCCAGAGAGGTGGTGGAGTCTCCTTCTCTGAAGATCTTCAAAACCTGCTTGGACACAATCCTGTGCCACATGCTCTAGGGGACCCTGTGTGTGCAGGGCGGTTGGACTAGATGACCTSTAGARGTCCCTTCCAACCTTAAGCATTCTATGATTCTATGCACACTAACAGCCATGTAAAACCTCTCCCATGGATCTGAAAGCCAGACGTTATCACAGCCATCAGTTTCTTCATGACACACTCCAACTACACTACTTATCCTATAGTCTTGCTCTTTCCCTTCATAAATCACAGGGACTGTTACCAACTCTTCAAAAGAAGAAAAAAACAAGTGAGGTAACTTCCTGACTAGCGAGTGCGCAGCGACTTGCAGGAACAAAGAGCAGCCCTGGAAATCTCAGCAACTACAAGGAAACTATCAGGGCTCCCTGGCAACCATATGTTAGTGATAGATGAGTTTTATTTCCRTGCAGTTGTCTCCCTTTCTGTCTCATTTAGCTCTTCTCTAGGAAAAGGCATTTTTACCTCCTCCAGTTCTAGGGGCAGGAGGAGGTCAGGCCCAGCCTAACTGCAAGCAGCATCAAGGGGCTGYAGAGCAGACGAAGGCAACAGCGTCAGCAGCCTCTAGCCAAATGACATTCCCTAAAATCACCACACCAGGCAGCCCAAAAGGCAGAGCAGATAGGGAGGGTGCTGGCAGAACAGCCAGTGCCTGGCTCAACTGGGGGAAATGATTAGATCCTTAGAATTCACACAATGAAGTGCATTTACATAAAGCAGACCCTGTGAAAACCAGATTTTCATAATGTTTCTCATTAAATAATTTTATATATATATATATTTTCACACACACATTTATCCATGTGTATGATCTTTGAAGGTCATAACAGTTTAACAAAAAGAGTATACAAATTATACAAAATGTCTAAAAAAAAATACAAATGCAATATGTTAACAAGAACTTCAGTCATTTCATAAATCCAAGGTGGATCTGAGAAACTATTCAGGAGGATTTAATTCCATGCTTCCATTAGAACCACAGAATCTTCTATAACATTGAAAATACTTCTACTTCTGCAAAGATATGTGATCCACAGGCAGAAATATAAAAGAACTACAAATAGTTGGTTATATGATAAAGCTAGAGGAAAAAATTTAAGCATGTCATTTTTGTCTAACATTCAGACTTTTCTTGATCCTACAGGTCAAAGCAGCTAAACAGAATATCACTGTTCATCTTATTTTCTATTTTCAGCTCCTCATTGAAAACCTACTGATATCATGTCATCTCACTAGCTTTTTGTTCCAAAGGTTTCTAACCCCTTACATCCCTAACAGTTGCTGTGATCAATCATATGAAAATTATTGCAGTAAACATTAAATCGGGGAAGAAGAGAGATTTATTGAGGTTGTATTAGAAGGGATGCACACAGCACATCACATTGTCCAGTTTTAAGTAGGTCAGAAGCTAAGAAGGAAACAAACACCTCCCATATACCAGGGAGTTGTGTATTCTGTTAAGACCTTAAATTTTCTCTGACATGCTACAACGAACAGAAATGCACTCAGGTCTCTAATGTTTTAATAATAATGAAGTTTCATTCTGATATAATTAAAAACAAGTTAAAGGCTGAAATGAATTCTCCTAACAGAATATAAGATATCTATATTCCAAAGTGCACAGTTACCATCAGTCATATTCTGGATATTAGACCAAATATTGCACTATTTTATTCTTAAGATTTTTCCTCCACTGGCCTTCATCTGCAACCCTGAAATAGTGACTGAATAGCTCACATTCATATTTTGAGAATGTTTTGGAAAGAAGGTGCCAAGTTCAAACTCTTCTYGACGCCACTTCAGAAATGCCATGCAGGAGTATTTAAGCCATTACTAATAACAATGCTGGCGAGTTCTTATTATACCCAGTTTGATAGAAAGCCCAAGGAGATCTTCTCTGACACCATGAGACAGCATCACTCCAAAGACAATGCAACTGTTCCTAATTTACATTTTTCAAGTATTTAGAGTTGCAGTAATTTAAAAGTAAATACATGTCAGTGAAGGGCGAAGGTCCTAATAAATACAGATCTCCAAAATAATTTTTGTGTGTGCTATTGGAAGAAGAAGATTGTAATGTAACCAAATAATTTGGCATAATACTGTATTCTCCTCATCGACTACTGAGCTCTTTCCAGGATAAGCTGTGTGCCATTCTCCTCATTAGCACATGACTACCATACGCTTTAAAAGCCTTTCTTACACAGAGTAGCATTGCCTCTAATTCTTCATCATCGACCTCTGCTCTCTTCTCTCTTTTTTTACATCATGCTATATTCAAAGAGCTTTAGCATTTTAAATGGTTTCTAGGCACTAATGTAGTTCCTGAGTTCTAGGCACTAATGAAAACTCCTTTAAAGGACTGAAACACTTTCATTACAACAGCTATGCTATGTTTCAAATTTCTTTTTCCAAGGTGTGTAAAGTATTTTCTGACTAGTTATCTCTTCACACAAACAAACAAAACAATTCTATTGATAACACTAAAAAGAATTTGTGTTGCTTTACTTTAGAAATAATAGGATAGTATTTCTACCTAACCCTAGTTGTCACATCTATTTTAAACACAGACATGCCTCACTACATGCAGACGGGGTTTGTCTCTGTCCCTTGCATTGCATATGCCTTAAAAGCAGTTTAAATGCAGCTCCCGTGGTGCTAATCCTAAGACGTATCTCCAGTCAAGGAAGCAGAATGGAGAGATATCACAGGGAAGGATAACAGACAATCCAAACAAACTGACAATAGCCCATTTTTTTTTTCCCAAGGAATTGAGCAACATTTCAGAATTGTCCCAGGATCCTGTTGCACCCTACATGCTCACAGGAATTCCTGCTTGTGAGCCGCTCTCCTTCCTTGAACTTTATGGGATTAAAGAGATCTGTTAGGTAAAAGCCCAGAACTTTGACCATCTCCAGTGTACTGTACATCATATCACAATATGAGCTGTGCAAAATTATTAAATCTTTTTTTAAATCAAAAGCAAAGAAGAAATCATATACAAAACACTGTATGTCCTACTAGCCATCACTTGTTTGCATCAAGGATTAACGACTCAGAGTAAACGTTGTAAAAATTATTAACCCAATTTACACAGATTTAGAAACACAGTTACATTAAGTATTACTAAAACATAGGGTTCTTCTGATCTCTGATGTGTAGATTGCATTCATAAAGGAAAGCCATCTTCAGAGTGCTCATGCAAAAGCCTAAGCCTCACTGTCTATTTTAGACAGRTAAAACCCCAGCCAAGGCCTCTGCCTGGCACCCTCAGCAAGCCCAAGGAGGCAAGCAGCAGGTGAAGGGTGCGTGGGGCCCTCGCACACCAGGGTGCCTGCAGGCACATTCCAAGGCAAATTCTTTAGCAAGTCAAAGGCCAGACATCCTTATCATACAACTCATCCAGTAACCAAGAAGGCTGAACAGACACCRAGAGATTGGAGTCACTGCGGGGAATCAGTGACTGCTTATCTCAAGGTCACACATATACAGTGCCTCTAAAATTTGTTTCCTCATTACCAGTTTCAGAGCCCTGGAGAGCTAGTAAACAAAACTAACATGAATTTCATGTATTTTGTTTTCTGGTTACTATCTGAGGAAGCTTTCCATAGTGAATTAGAACAGTTTAATATGTGTGTGATGAGACAACAACTATTTATGCAAGGAAATATAAGTGACTAATTATTACACCAGCAACTGAATATAATCACTTAAACCTGGAAGTAGGTTAAATATTCAATCATATGTTTCAACCATCCACATAACACTGATTATTCCTTACATTTCATGGGTTTAAAATTTAAAAGTCACAAAGCCATCACTACATGTTGTCTATTTGATGTACTAAACATAAGGGTTATTTTTCAGCATCTTCCAGGATACACGAAATTTCTATATTTTTCCCCGTAACTTTGAGTAAAGTGATTAGACACTGTGTTCTCATCTTTTCAAAAATAAATTCACCTCGGGGAAAGGTCATCCATGAAAAATCTCTGCCTTAAGGATGAATAGTTGGAAGTCTCTGAGCCTATAAAACAGGATGTCGAAAGGAAAATATTACTGCTACACAAAACACGAAATGATGTTTCAAATGAGCAAACTTTTACTGAGAAAAATATTCTGCTGATTTTTTTGTTTTCTCACTAAAAATAGTGACTGAATTATTTTAAAAGCCAGGATTTTTTGATATCTGAAATATTGTTTTGGATAATTTTATCAAAGAAATATTAACTAACTTCTAGATAAATTGCATGTAATTAAAAAAAGCTAAAATTGTGACAGAGTACATTTTAAGACTACGTTTGTAATACAAGGAAGACAATTTTTCACACAAGATGAAAAGCACAAAGTAAAATGTTGAGAAAAAAGTGCATTGGATTTATTTCTAGAACGCATATAAACACAGCCTGTAAGCAGACATTTTCTTATACGACTTAAATGAGTTATCTCTTTTGCTCTTTATTTTTTTTTCTTTTTTTAGTGAGACCTAAGAGCCTGAGGAAGTCTCTCCCATAGCCATTCCACTCGGAAGTTCACTCTATGCAGGGAACTTTACTAGAACACTGTAGCCTTCTACAAAATTAWGTTATTCCAAGTCATTTACTTAACCCTTTTCCTCTCTTGTCAGATTTCCCATTCCTCAKTCCAATACTGCAATTAATCCAAACTTCCAAAAGCACAGAAATTACAGTAGTAGTGGAGCAAACAATGTTGAACAATGTTACTGTTTGAAATACAAACAGTAAGTAGCACAAGCTTACACAGGCACACAACCCCGTTGACATTTTCCTGTATTTCTATTATGCATAAAATATTTTTTCAATCTCTACCACTGGCAGCAAAAACACAGTCAAACTATTTTATATATGCTAAAAATGGAAATAAGGTTGACAACTGTTTCTATTCAAATATTTTCTGGGATGATCTGCAGAAGGAAGAACAGGTCAAAAATACTTAAATATTTTCCATTTCAGTGTGCTGTTTAAACAATCCATTTATCCCGTGATTTGTACTGAGAACAGCTAATTCTCTTTGCTCCAACAGCGATTTCCACATTATTAAATTTCCACATTATTAAATGCAGTGCATATAATTCAGGTGTATTTTTTGATTAGGTGACTGTTACCTTGTAAGTGATAGAGTTACACGGAACTATGTTCAAAATTTTAGTAATTAGCATTTTCTTCCTTCAAACGCCAAGTATAGGAATTCAATCTGGGCATCATTTTTTTAWATTTTTTTTTCTCAAAAATAAAAATGCTTACAGTATTGAAGTAATGTTGTCCATAAGCTAGTTTATAGGAAAATGTATTTTAGAACAGAATGATTTTCTAACTTGTTCCAGATTTTAAGAAAAAGAAAAAAAAAAGTAAATTTTGAGAGCTGGCTGGTTCTTGGAAGCAGTTTTAGAATATGTAAGTGGATTTTTGCTTGTGTTTGTGTCTCCGCTCCATATACATAAACCTGTCTGTGCAGGTTTATGTATGCAGCTATATTGAACTAGGTCCATGAAATCTCAGGTTTTAAGTTTCTGTACACAGAAGCTTCATTCCAGTCAATGGCATTTTTATCCCTCTAAAATGAGAGAATTAGAGCCATATGGTCATTTGGCTTAGACTATAACAGCATATGAATATTGACCCTTCACTCTAGGGGTGATTTAACAGAGTGATGGATTATTCCGTACCCTAAGGAAATACCATGGGTCCCAAATCTTACTCTACTCCGGGCATTGATGTCTTCACTTGAAAACATTGAAAGTAGTAGCTAGTTATCCTTTGTACTTACAAAGACAGCCCTTAGCCTATAAATTACATGTCTGTCTTATTTGCTCTAGAGTCTGATAAACAGAACAAACTACACTGAAAAAGGTGTGAACTATTCTGTTTATCGAGTGCATTAAATTAAAAGGTTAGCTGTCACTGCTTAAGTATAAGAGTCTAAATTTTAAAGAGGCATTAGTTTTTCCAGCCTAGCTTTACATCTACAACAGCTGAGTTAAATTTTCAGAGGTAGTGATCTAGTCAGATAACAAAATGCTTCTGCTGCAGCTCCAATTAGCTGCTGACTGAAAGGATTTATTCCCAAAAGTTAGAGTTATGTTGTTGTTTTAAATTAAGAGACCTAGTGCTCTCTTATTGTTTCTAAAGTAAAACAAACAAACAAAAAAATCAATTTCTGTGACCAGTGTAACAATGACTACAAACATATAAAATATATGCACATATGAAAAGATTAGTTGGCTCTTTTCTATCTCAGCACCTAAGTTAGGTGATTCAGCATGTAAAAGAGATTCAGCATGTAAAATAACTTGTATGAAGGTTGGCCTTTCCAGTATGCTGATATGGCTAATGCAGGACCCGGCTAAAACTACTTGTATGAGGAATGTTTTAATGAACAAGCCATTAGCATCCAGCAGACTCCCACAGGTCTAGAAGAATATGATTGTTATTATTTCTATTATGAACAAAGGCATGTAATTTATTTCCAAAAATATTCAACTCGGCGGCGGGTGAGGGGGAGAGATTTACTCTTATACTAATCTACGCCAATCCACTGTAACCCAACTCAGTAGCAAGTAATGACTTCCCTATTATAAAGGCATTAATATAGTYCTTTCAGTTTTTATTACTGAATTTTTCAGAATGAAGATGAATGTTGCCTTGTTCTAGCCTCCTGCTGCTCTGGACACCTACACACTGCCTTATGCTGCCCTCCTAGTGCCCAGGGCATCTGTTTAACTTACTTCCAAAGTACAGTTCTTCAAATTGTGATTTCTCCCAGGGTTCCTTGATAAAATCTTCATAGTACCAAACAACTACATAATCTTCATAGTACCAAACATAGTACCAGTTTTCTTTATTTTTTTTTCCAGAAGGAGAATTCGTGACACCTCAAAAAGTGCACTTCGTTCCCGTGAGACATTGTGGGGTTGTTTGTCAATATAGTATTTTCATCAACAGGGACACTGAAACAAGTTATTGCCCAGGTGAAGAGTGCACTAAAATACTTAAGGCTGGCCATGCAAGAAGTATTCCACCACTCCCTTGCTAGAATTCCTCTATTAATTTCCCATACCATTTTCCCAGGTAAACTGTCACTTCATGTCCTTTTTAGCCACAGGCTAAAGTTGACATCCTGTTTAGGGGGCTGCTCTGAAAATATTTTCCAATTATTCTTAGTGAAGAAATACTATAAACTTAACGAAAAAGACTTACAGCCAAAAATCCAAACTTTTTGTTTAACAGATCAGATGATCATATTAGAAGTTCAAGGAATAGTACGTATTTGTTTAGTTTTTTCACACTAAATTAAATATAATGAAGATGTACAGTATTTGACAATATGTTAATTTCACACAGCACTTCTGTAGGCATTTTTTTTATTTATTTAAAGATAGTAAATACATCATACCAGCTTCCAAAATCCGGTAGTTCTGGGAAATTTAAAATCACTGRTTGCCCCCCAATTCACACACAGAGCTTCATGGCAGTAACTAACTGTGGGGTTTACAGCCTATAGTAAGGAATGTTTCCTGAATTAACACACACCACAGCAAAACAGAAGCATTTCTAGGAGGCTCTAGGAAGGCTCACTGGAAAGAGAGCCCGCTGCTATCAGCAACTTTCCTGATTACACTCAAGATTCCTTACAAATCAAACCACAAGGCTGCACCTACATGAACAGAGCTAAGCTCATTATTAAGAGTGTTGGTACAGACCCAATCAGGCCTGCAAGAGGCAAGTATAAACATGATGCTTCCACAGTAATCAGYACTGCCCAACCTGAGGTAGCAGCTTCGATAAGCTCTCTTATTGCACTGCAAGCGTGCATGAAGGGTTTCCTTCCCCTCCACAGAAGCAAATCAGGGCTAGATTGGAGCTCTTAAATCTCATTCTGATCCATGCTTTATCAGAGTAAGATACAAAGATGAGCAAGAAATTATACTTTTAAAATTACTTTTTATGTTTCTGCTTCAATAATTAGGATCTTTGGGCTAGCAGAAACATTTTCTGTATTTTTTTTTTCTTCAAAAGATAAAAAGAATAGGGAAAAAAAAGAATTCATATAAACAAGAGGGTGTCATATGGGCAGAYAATACGTTTTATGAGAGCGGTTAACGGAGCTAAAGAAAAAAAGCAGATGTGTTTTCTGTCAAAAGTTTGGACAAGTTTTTAATCTTCAGATTATTTCAGCTACAACATTCTTTCCATTTAAATCTTAACGCTAGAAAGTTCCAGATGCTATGTTGGTGCAATCCACCCAAAGAAGAACTGGACATGCCGAAAGTTCTTCTGGGCACAGTTTTAGTATTCTGGAAGGATCTTTAAAAAAAGAAATAGCTGGCAAGTTTCAGAAATTAATAAAGATATAGTTAAATAATTATCTCATACTATCTCTTTGGCCTGGAGAAGAAAAGGCTGAGAGGGGACCTCATCAGTGTCTATAAGTACCTCAAGGGAGGGAGTGAGGAGGATGGGGTCAGCCTCTTTTCAGTGGTGGCCAGCGATAGGACGAGAGGAGACAGCCACAAACTGAGGCATCAAAAGTTCCACAGGAACTTGAGAAAGAATTTCTTAACAGTGAGGGTGACAGAGCACTGGAACAGGTTGCCCAGAGAGGAGGTAGAGTCTCCTTCTCTGGAGATCTTCAAAACCCGCCTGGACATCACCCTGTGCCACATGCTCTAGGGGACCCTGAGTGTGCAGGGGAGTTGGACTAGAGGACCTGTAGAGGTCCCTTCCAACCTTAAGTATTCTATGATTCTACACCAATATTTACATGTCAGAGCATCTAAATGCTATATGCCATTTATTCTCTGCTAACAGAAGTTGACAGATACCAAAATCAAACTGAAGTTAATACACTTTTTAGGCATTAGAGAAAATTACTCTTGATATTCCAGAACACACACATTACATAGCACCGGACATGAAACAGAAAAGGTCTCAGAATATATAGACAATATGTGTCAACACGCGTTATCTCTTCCTCTGAGTGTCATATATTCACATATAGATATAAATATAAAAATGCATTCAACAATGGCATTTTAATCAATGAGTGGCCAGCTCATAGAGTAAGAAGCCTACTGAAAGCAAGTATGATAAGCAAAGCTGTCCCAAATTCTGGTTCACTAACTATTTATACCTCAAACTTCTATTTTTCCTCTTTAAAAATGTTATTTAAAAGGTAGCAGTAAATGATACTGTGTGGCAGAGAGATATTGCCATGGGTTCTTTTGTTATTAATGCTGCAGCAGCATCCAGCTCTTCATGTCATGA
The DNA here is from genome assembly GCA_003342815.1 of Eudromia elegans. Classification (NCBI taxonomy): domain Eukaryota; kingdom Metazoa; phylum Chordata; class Aves; order Tinamiformes; family Tinamidae; genus Eudromia; species Eudromia elegans. The sequence goes on along the minus strand of PTEX01000052.1, from coordinate 1,226,741 downwards.
CAGAATTACATAAAATAGGCATGACAAAAATACGATTTTATGCTTTATATATTGCAAAACTGACTTTTTCTCCATGACACAGAACAATTGTCAGCAATATTGTAATGAACTACAGTGTACAGCTGAAACCCGTCAATTCACAAACGTCTCCAGGTCTCTCCCCACAGCTAAAGAAAACTTTAATTCTGGAAGTGGCAAAATTCTGTATCAGAAAAATTCCACCATTTCTGCAAGTTATTTATTAGCACAGTATGAACAGMCCTTCAATCACACAAATGTGAGCCCCAGGGCTCTTCCAAGCAAACATCTGCAGAGATTAATTCTGCAGCAAAACAGGACAGGGCCCACATGAGTACAACACATTAGGTAAGAATTGCAYTGACAATAATTCTTTGCATGCGGATAAAGGGGCTGAGGCAAGAGTAGCAGTGGCCTACACAAGTCTACAAGCCTGTGTGTGAGCAAGTTGCCAGCCGAGCGCCTCCACAGGGCAGCTAACGAGAAAACAGGGACAGCACTGAGGAGAAAGCACGAAAACTGCTTTCAAAAAAGGGCCATGAAAACAGATAGCCCCTCAACAGCGCTCAGGAATTCTCAAGGAATCAGCTCTTGCCAGAGAAACAAACTCTTCCCAGAGATATAWGGCAAAGATCAAATGGAAATAAGTGTATAACCAGGCACTCTGCCTTCTCTGTTCCTTGCAACCCAACCATAGTCGCTGCTAATCATGACATCGCCTTATGTCAGTAAAACAATAAGCAAACAAAAATTGGTAGTCACAGCAAAATAACATATTTCTGTGTAAGAGTTTCCAGACCCRGACCTCACAGCACATTACACTAGGAAGAACAAGCACTATATATTTTTCAGATTTTTCTCATGAGTTACAAAACAAGGCAGGAGGCGGTATTTCTTTCCTATCAAGCAAGTATTTACTCGCCTTAGCTCTGAGACAACTCTCCTATACTCAGCAAAACTGTGGATTAAACGTATTGGAAAAGAATTCATCTTCCAAGACAAGAGCAAAGCAACTGTTAAATAAGATTAAAGCCTCTTCCACTTTAGATAACAATACGTCAGACTTTGACCACTGATTCTACCAACGCATTGAATTTTAAATCATTTGGTTGGCTGCTGCTACAAATTATACAAGGAAGCAAAGCATAAAGTTGCAGACAAAAGTTTTGTTTTGTTTTTATCACCAYGTGCAAAGGAATAGAGAAAAGAGCTCTATTCTGATACCGTCTTGAAGAGCACCTGCACCAAAACCAGCATATACCATTCTATCAAATTCCTTGCCATTAGCATTTATAAAGCATCCTCCCCATGAAGACTGCCCAGCAGTGGATGCACGGTGCCCACAGGGGTTGTCCAGTCTCCATCCTTGGAGTTCTTCAAAATACAATTGGATAAAGTCCTGAGCAACCACGGCTGACCCTATATCCAGCCCTCCTTTRAGCAGGAGGATGGACTAGAGACCTCCTGATATCCCTTCTGACCTAGATCATTCTGTGTTCCTAGCTAGAGAAAGTGAGGGTAATAATCATAAATAAAACACTGTGACATTTTTGTGACATATAATACTGCAATAAAATGACTGCTATAGTATTTATACAAGAGTACTTTTTGAGATTTGCAAATTCTGCAAACGACAAAGGTTTTTACAGAACCCTTMGCAGTAGAGCTAGTATCAACTACCAAAAAAAGTGTCTTCATATGAGCTTGTTCTTTGACTAGRATCTTCCCACATTCCCCTTCTCCATTTTGTCCCCTAAGCCTTTCTCCAATTTAATTACCAGAATAGCAAAAGTGCTGTTCCAATAACCTGGAACCTTGCCTACATTAGGGTTAACATCAGCAGTGGACTTTTTTTTCTTAAAAGAAAGATGCACCTTTCTTTACCAGATTAAACATAACACAGTTCAGTTCTATTCCACAAAGCAGTTTTTCCCCATATCATTCAGTTATATTTGTACATATCTTTCCTAAATCTATTGAACTCTTTTTGCATCAGAGGAGGCTCACAAAACCAGGGACTGAGCAGAACACTTTCAGAGGGCACATGCAAAAAGTTAAAAATATTACTTCAAAAAAGAATAACTTATATGAGCGGGACAAGGGCTTATCTAGCCAAGCACCCCGTCTCTGACATGTAAAGAAGACTAGGTGAATAGGAGCTTCTTCAGAAAGAATGCAGATGAATGCACCAGGGACTGAYTCACCTAAGTGGGTTTTTAGGGTACTTGCAACAGACCTGGGAAATTGCAATTATTGGTAAGTCCTCCTCACAATGTGCCACAGATTCTTAATTTGAACTTTTCTTTATCCAGCTTTTTGCTTGTCTAGTCGCCACTGCACTGCGAAGTGCTGCATGCTCCTCATCTGTACCTGTGAATTGCACTGCTACTGTGGGACAATTCCTAGACTCCATCTCTATCACACAGTCACTAATAAGAAACCTTCTCTTCATCCTTGACACYGATATCTGCTTTCAGTGCTGCAGAACCAAAATTCATCTTTTCAGCTTCAGCAATTGCAGAGAATGTTTCTGTCACTGTAAGGCGCACGGGCTCTTCATTTGTCACTCCAGCTTAACGGACTGCATTTGTGCGCACACATGCGGCATAGCAGCAGTGAAACATGGAAAGAACTAATACAGAGAAACAGTTCTACTTCCCACAGATGCCAAGCAACTTAAGGTGCAGTGATAACCATTTAATAGTGCTTGTAAAATGCATCGCTGGAAAAAGGAAGCTTTCTAGCTGTGATCAAGTTTTTCCTGTAGGTTTTGCTTCTACCCATGTGTCTATTGTGCCCTGGCAGTCACTCTAAACAAAAATACGTTAAACACACCCAACAAGTACTTTCCATAGCCTTAGCAAATGATACTTAGAAGACTGTGTGAGAAAAGCTATCGCTGGCTAGTAAAGACAAACTTCCTGCATGTCTAAGAAGTAGGCTAACATTTTCCTAATGGCAACAGCAATCCCTTCCTGATGAAAACCCATTTAGAAGGATTAGTTCATACTTCATTTAAGCTATTAATTTGTTATAGACTTCTCAGGTCTGCTGACGTTCAAAATCATAACCTCAACAATGATACCCAACTATTTGAAGAATGTTTCCAACTTGTCTCTTTAATCGCTACACTTGCCAGCATCCTGCTTTTGGTGCCCACAGGTTGTAGGAACCTCCAGGAAAATGCTGTGGCCTCCTGGGATTCAGTGCTCTGATGAAGGGTTAAATACTGCTACATGACACCCATTACATCACTGTTAAAATCAGACATTCCCATGCATTTCCACATGAAAACAAGAGAAATTTGTGCCTACCAGGGAAACAGAATTAACTGCAGGAAAATACACTGCAAGAAATACTTTGCAGGGTCAGCAAGACAACAAAGCCAAAGAGGCTTTTAAAGAAGGCTAAATGTAGTACTTCAACCTAAGCCTCTCTGCTGAATTCTGAGATTATCTATGTTTCTCTGCCAGTGCAATTAATAAACTTCTACTGATGATTAACAGTGATTATTAAATCCATCAGAAAAGCAGTACAAATCTAATGTACTTAATGAATTTCAGTTGCTCATAAAACATATCCATATTATTGGTCTATTTTAAACCAAGTATCTTTTTTGAGCTCAGTTCACCAGTTCATGTAACTATAAGCCCTGAAGACAGCTATGATTTTTACTATAAGGTAATTCCACATAAACTTCAATAAGACCCTATAAAAAACAAAGTACACTTACACAGGACACTTGCATGAAGGCAAATGACAGTGTTTCCAGAGATAACTCCAGACCTGTGCTAGACACTTCCAAGACTGCATTAGCCTTTCCCAAAGACATTTCTATTTGTGCCCAAGAAGCTACCGCCCTGCTGGAAGAGGCAGCTGCCAGGCAGGTCCCTCACTAGTCTGGGCAAATCAAGTATTGTTCAGATTCCTGCTCAGTTTCTCTCCGGTAACCCACACGCTAAACAGCCCTCTGCTGACAGCTATCAGCCCGCTGCTTAAACTTAAAACCCTGTGATCAATGTCATAGAGGAAGTCTGAAAGTGGGTGCCGGGCAGAGAAGGGGACACCAAGCCAAGACACAAATACTGAAGGCCTGGGGAGACTTCACCATGGACAAAGACCACTGAAGCACTTGTTGAAGTCTCACTCTTAACACTCCCTGCAAGACTCATGTGAGACAGGAAAGCATGACCTATGAGCAAAGAAAGAGATTTCTAGACTATTTAGTTCTACTAAAGCTACTAAAAGCAGCGAAAAACACAGAGAGAGGATATGTTGAGGTTGCCCTGAATTTTTTTTTTTTTTAAATATTTCTTGGGCATCATCTTTTGAGGACTTCAATAGCACCCAAATCATTTTTACGGTACTTCTTTCCATAATAATTTTATTTTCAGAATTGCCTTCTCTCCTCTCTCCCTCCCCTGCTGACTGTTTAACTTTTGCAACTGTATCAGAAACATGTCATTTTTCTCCTAAGCTGTGAAAGACTCTTGGAAGGGATGTACCTTGCCCTTTGAATCAGGCAAAATTCATGCATGTGGGCAGGCAAATACACCTAACCTCCTTCAAATTAATCTTCATTTGTTCTTACTCTTTGAAGATTGTTAGGAGATTCTCTGCTAGCTCTTTGTGCTGTTAATGAATCCTTTTCTAGGACCACATAGAAATCTTCATATTTCATTTCTGCTAAACTAAGAAAGGGGCCAAAGCCAGAATAAAGAACTCTTCAGTAGCTCTCATCTCTCCTCTTTGCAAGCTCCCCTCGCTGACCTCCTAGATGCAATTGCATACATATCACATAATGAAGCTATTCACGCTCTCTACAGTGAAGTGCAGGCTGCTACTCCAACAGATTCCTCCCACTGAGTGCAGAGGGGCCACGTTCAAGTGTATCAGGACACTTTGCTATTGCTTTATTTGTGCAAGGTACTCATGAAATCACAAAAATGAACAAAGCCTGAAGAAAATAAATGGTGAAGAATGAAATAAGTGATATTGATCCTAATACTCTCTTTCTACCTAGCTTCTCTCTAGTTTATCAATCAAATGCTAAAACATAGTCTACAATTTCAGAGTTGTAGTCTGCGATCAAATTTAACTTCCAGAGACTTCATCTCCACTTAGGTTCACGTTCTTGCCATGCAAACTCCTGCTTTAAGAACACTTGCTAACAGTGTTGGTGAACACAACCTTTGCCTGGGGTCATATGCAGAGACATATGGTGAGCAGTTCATTTCTGGCACATCTGCTATTTGTCTATAAACTGATATTCAGTAAGAAAGGCATGTACGTTCTGTTCAGATGTTGAAACAAAAATTTATTGGGTTATGTTAATTTCGTAGAGGAGTAAGAYGACAGTATTTCTCTCTAAAGATGTTCATGTAAAGACTAATTTAGCATCGGCTTACTCCTTTGAGCATAACAAGATATTTGTAATACTTCAGTGTAGTGTCTACCTTTATTACACAGACTTATTATACTTATTAGGATAGTGCAGTATTTATATTAGTCAAACAGAATCAATAATTAACCAGAACAACAAGCTATTACACAAAATATATATAAAATAGTTATTAACATCGTCAGCTCCGGTGGTTTCTACCTCCTCCTATCCCTTTATCTTCCTGCAATGGGTGACTGTGGATGAATGTCAAGAGACATCCAGCAGCATGCGAATGGCTCAGAGCCTGCAATTAGTGTAGATTCCTGAATACAAGATTCAGCCACAAAATAGTCTGACAAATTCCAGTGACATCAAGTGACACTGCTATGACTAAGCATTTGCATTGGTAATGATTGTAGGAGACAATCAAGCAATGCCATATACCACCACCAGGCATGCACAGGGCCCTGTACTGGAATTGACAGTGAAATACATAAATAGAAGTGCTTTCTCCAGCACACGACCACACACATTTTCATGGTTAGCATTTCCTGAGTACAGCAGCACACAGAAACATCTGGACAACACCTACAGGGCCCGACCTTGCACAGCTTTAAAAGGTTTTCAGATTCTGATACAAATCATATACTAGAACTGAAAGATGAATATGCCTCAAATGCCCCATTCAATCAATAGCACTCATTCAGCCAACACACTTGCAAAACCATTTTTATTCTTGAAGCATATGGAGTAATGAAAAGCAATACAACTCCTGTCCAAAAAACTGTGCTTTATCCAGGCTTTTCCAAGCTTATTTTATCACTGATGAACATCTGAGTACTTGCCACAGGGAAGACACATGAACGGGAAGAGTATGCTAGTTACTCTCTATGACATTCTTATTAAAAGAAAGAAATCATAAATGATTTGTTGACATTGGTTTCCTCAGTCAAATACTGCAGTCAGATTGTTTTTCAGCCAAGACCTCCTGTTTCCTGTACTGTAGGAAAATCAGCTATTTGCTGTCTGCTGAGCCAGTATTGAAAAGGCAAGGTAAATTTTTTCATCATGATTCAAGGACATAAATTTTACCCACAAAGAAAGTTTTGGACTATAACAAGCACCTATAAAGCTCAAATTTCTCTAAATGAAATGAAGGCAGACCTCATACTAGATAAGCTGAGAAATAAGGTCTGCATTATAAAGAAACTGGCCAGAGTTCCACTGCTTTTAAACCACAAGGATCTTAAAACAGAAGCTTATATTGTTTTAATGAAAGATACGTAACAAACATAAGAAAACACTTGAGCCTATTGAGTCCCATCATGTAAGATGGAAGTTCACCTGTGTGCTCCCTATTTCCTGTTTCATAGGGCTCTAGCTTGGACCCTTCAGACTCTAAATAACAAAATATATACCCAAAAGTATTGTCTATCTTACATTTTCATGCAAGGACAGAAAAGAACATGGGAGTGGGTATATATGTGGGTGCAATGGCTATGTGTTTCTCTACCTGAACCAGTGAATACCTTTCTGCAAGCAGAATGAATAAGTGAATACTCCTAGAATAAACAAGTAAAAGTGAGGTGTGGATGACATGACAGAAAGGCTTGAAGGAGAAAGAAGACAGACTGAGTAGGAGTTAATGTAGAGTGACTGGTTGAGAAATTCCAGCACTGAATGACTGAAGTGGGTTTTAGAGGGAAACTGCACATGGGCAACATTATGCAAGTATATTGACGCAAAAATAAAATACATCATGCAGTTTTACAAAGTGCTGAAGAAGAGTGGGGGGTGTAGTGGGGAGGCAATATAAAAAGCTAGAAGGAATAAGAGCCTCATTAACAAATTCACAAGCCTTTGAATCAGAATATTGTCTTGGATTCAAGACAAGACTAGCATATCATTCCTTATTGTAAGTAACATCTATGATTTTTTATTTTTACAGTTTCAGTATTACATAGTATTATTTCATCTTCATTTAACTTACCAGTAGCTTCAAATAGCTTCAATGCAAAAGTGGTGTGGGTAGCTCCAAAGCAAATTTCAGGCAGGTCAGGGTATATGTCGACACACAACCACAGATTAATTCTATGCATCTTACCGATCTTATTATTAACCTCGAGAAGGTTATACTCAAAAAGTATAACCTTCACAATGCCAACAGGCCACTTGAAATGTAACTTCTGCTTAGACAAGTAAAATGAAAGAAAATACAACTTTAGATCTCCAAAATTGTGATTCCCTGTGCAATGTATTCCATACAGGTCCACACAGATCCACTCAGTCCTTTACAATGCTTGGAAGAATAAAGATGTGAAATATTTCTAAACAGTATATGAGTTAAATACATTCACTAACCAGATTTAATAGGCACCTATAAATCTTCCTTCTTATAATTACATACTGATTACCCATCAATATGCATTGATTCATACAACTAATTTTTAATTTTAAATGAAAGCTGAGATTTTATTTGATAATACTATAAAGCTAGTGCACTAACCTCCATAATTAGTTACAAAACAATTTCTGAAGACATTCACAAAATCTGACACAAGACTTGGTCTGCAATTCTGTGCTTCTTCCTCATCCTCAACAAGTGTTGCCTTTTTAAATTAACTCATAGGTGGCATTTTAACTGCTAATCAGCTCCAGTGGGTAGCACAGTTGCTCAGGTCTCCAATAAGCAGTTGCTCTGAAATCATTTGCCATCTCTTGTTACCCTTAAACATAGCAGCTGAATGGTGAAACACTTTTTTTTTAGTGCTGAAGATGCTACTGATATAACTTAGATTACATGCACAAGACTATTTTACAGAGTTTTTAAGAGTGTATAGAGTAATTTCCTTACAAAGCCAGAGGAGACTCCAGAGGAGTAAGTGTAGATATCTGAAATAGAAAAACACTTTTCAAACAGCCATCTCTGTTACTTCAGCTCTTGAAAAATGAAGGCAACTGAATTTGGTAGTAAGGAACATGTTACTCCAGAATATAATTTTAACAGCTCAGCCACCAAATTAAAAGTCTGCTCCCTTCTTCTCTAAAATCCAAATGTTCCTTTAACCACACATAAACAGCCAATATGCGCAACAGCACCATTGACTAAATCCTTTATTCACCATTTTTCTTTTGCTTTCTCCAGCTTCTCCCCAGCTCTGCTGCTGGAGACCAAGCTGCCTGCAGACATCCTGCTGTGTTCACTGAAGGGGTAACAAGGACCACCAGTCAGTGGGCTGAAATCTCACAAAGCAGGAACAAAACTCCACAACATATATAAAAATGTAATAGCTGTTTAATCTCAGTAGAGATGTGGGAGAGGATCTGGGATGGCTGTAGTCTTTTCCGTATTCCTAAAAGTCTAACATATCCATTTCCTATCATTGAAAAATGCTAAAAGAAGCATATAAACAAATCGTAAAGTGCAGAAAGTGAATGTGAAATCTGAATACACAGACAACTTCTGCAAATATTTGGTCATCCAGTCCTAGGGCACAGACATACTTCAGTCTGCACACACTGTGAGGTAAGCATGAAAAATAAGGTGTCTCACATGGTTTAAAATCTGACAGCTAAATTCAGTATCAAGAAGCAGCACTATTACAACCTTCAGGCTTCCCATAGCTGTTGTGCAAATGAAGGCACAACCACTTTTCCTTGGTTAGAGTAAAATATTTACCTTGCATTTAGCATACACCCCACTTCCTTACTTTTTTTTCCCCCCATATATGCACAAATGTCCCTTTTTCCTGCCACGTCCACTAAGTGGACAGTACAGCCTTAAAATACACAAATATGAACAAATCCTTCTAGATCAACCACCTACATGAATTAAAAGTGTGTCTCCAAGGAGACACTATTCAGATTTAAATAGCAATATTTGGATATATTGATATTTGATTTGGAAAAACCAAGAGTGTTTTCTACATTACATCAAGGGCAGCAAGAACATTTTATTCAATAAATTTAAGGTTCACTGCAAGTAACTATCAGACCAACACACTTTTCTGCAGAACACACAGTAAGCCAAACCCACAAATATTTTTAATCATTCCAGCTGCACAGAAACAGCCTCAGAGAAAAAGAATCAATCCAATATTAAGCCTTAGAACTAAATGCAATATGCAAGCTGCATAGAGAAAAAAGCCTGTCTTCTCTATACTCCCCTGAGCAAGGACCCCATGACATACATTAGAAGAAATCAGAGTGAGCACGCTTACCCTCTTACACAAGTGATGTTCTGGGCAGCGTTCGTGCCCCAGAAGCCCACATGAAGCTTTGCCTCACACAGCCCAACCCAGAAATACACAGATACTATCACAGTAGCATTCCAAGAGCAACACTCCTAAACTCTGCCAACAGAAAGGTCTGACCATGACCCAGCCCTGCTTGCCACAGAGGAGCAGATGCTGCAAACAGGAATCGCAATGGTTGATAACAGGTGAAGCTGATGCAGATAAGCATTGAAGAGGCAACCATCACCACCAGGAGGGCTGAAGCATGTCCAGTGTACAAGCATCTCTCTGGTTTGCTTTGCTACTTCTTATTCTGGTACATATATTTGGGTTAGAAACTACACTCTACATAAATGTCATTAAATATTGACACTTACATAGTACAGTATAGTTCACTATCATAAAACAAAAGCTAATTACCAAATGCTGCAGCACTTGGCTGTAATTTGCAACCTATTCATGCTGCCAATGCGCTGGCACCGAGCTAACTGGGGCAAATTTACCTCTGTCCATAAAGTCTTCAAGCAGAACACATTGCTTTGTTCTTTGTTTTCAAAAGACAGATGGTTTCTTCTTTTTCATCTCAGTTCTTTTGTAATGTAGATTGTTACTGCACTCAATGACTGGTACAATCATTGCACTCAATAGTGTACAATTACTGTGTGCTCCATGATGTGGTGGGGAGTGGAAGGGGGAAATCTCTGCTTTTATTTTGGATTTGCCTCTTCCCAAAACAAGCCTCATTCCTATGCATCACCAATTTAATCTGAGCAATACGTACTTTGTCTTCCTTGTTCAGTAATCTAAAGAAATGTCCTATATATTCCTAGGCAGTAGTAGGATATCTTAAAATGTAGAGCATTTTGGGACCAAAAAAGAAGAAAATTAGAATAGACATTATGTATATTTCATCTTCATTAAAACATATCAGTAGTCTAACACTTATCTACCAACCCACTGGCATGAACAACTACTGCAGCCAAAAGCAAAGGTGTAACACTGTTCCTCACAAAAACAAAAGCATTTAGTTACTTTTATAGCACTGAGAAAGCATGTGAGTGTGCCTGTCCTAAAGGAGCCGAACTTTTCCTATAGCTAGCATTCTACAACCTGCATTAAGACAATGCATCTGCATGAACTCCAAATGATTACATTAGTGGAGTCTAAGGAAAAGTATGTGTCATGAATATCTTTCCAGGAATACCAATAAAACAAGAAGGTTGTTCTGGCTTTACAAAGCTATCAAAGTCCACTTCTTTCTTTAGAGACTAGTTTGTATCAGTAAGAAATGCCTAATACACAATTCAAGTCTAACTTGTACAACACCAGAGCTTTTGTAAGTACTTCACTGCCCATTTCTTTTCATTTTTATATATTCTGAACGCATCTACTCCTCCTCCCATATTATATCTTTAGCTGAACTGAATTTAGTTGAATGTCACAATTTAAGACATGAAATATCCCTGTCTTAATATTAACTTAGTCAATCTGATGTCTTTGAAATGCAGTTCCACAGGGGAAAAAAACCCTCTTACTTCACGTAAGGAATATTTTTCTCCTTTCTAATTAATGTTACGCAAAATAACTGACTAACTCTGCTACTAGCAATAACTATGTAGAAGCAAAAAACCACTTTCAGTTCTCTATTGAAAAAAATATTGGTTTATTTCAGGGTCATTAGATCACTTAAGAGTTTACGTGCTCAAATATTAATTCTCAGAAGAGGCAGATTTTTAGGATGTACTTTTCATAGTATAATAATTTCCATTTTTCTCCAGAGATGTCTAGTCTTATGATTGTTTTTCTCACTCAGCAGCCAGAACATTCATTTCCGCAAGACCACATTCATACAAAAAATAAGATGGAACCTTGCTGTATTTCATTTTCTTATAGCTTTCACTGCAGTGATTTACTGAGAGGAAAGACTAACATGTAATCGCTGGTGCTCACAGTGGAGGCAGGAAGACTCACGGTAGGCAGTACCTTCTTTTTCTTTAATGTGTTTTTTCTCCATCATGTGGGTGTGCATGTTATGAGTAGTTCAACAGCAAGAGAAATTAGATTTGCTTGAGACATCACTGGCAGAGCTTTAGCTTGCCCAGCAACAGACTGGTAAATGGAAAAAAGGTAGCACCAGCAGTCTGCTTGTAACTGAGCTCTGCAAGCTGTACTCTCTGAAACTATGTTTGCAAATAGAATCAGAGGATGTCTTTTAAAGGGGTAAAAAAATCTAAAGAGAAGTCATAGTCATTTATATATATAGTACATTCTATATACAAGCTATATAAAATGATAACTGCATGTTAAGGATAGCTCCCTACAAAGCTAACTCAAAACAAGATAGGGCACTTGGCTTGGGGTTAGGGCATACTCTCCGTGAGCAAGCTGCATGCCATCACAACACACATCTCCTCGTGTTCATCCCTGATCTCTGTAATCTAGTTTAGGACCTTGTTAACCAAGCTTTTCTTTCGTAATGCTTAAGCTAAGTTCATTTTTCCATCATCTTTGGTTTGATGCTTTCATTTTTTTCCTTGTAAACTGAAACCTTAAGAACATTATGGATGCAAGCTTGTATTAAAAAGAGGAAATACTGTGGGGAAACTGGATGCTTCAAGAAAAAACAGAAAAAAATCTTTTCATCTTTAAACAGAATTAAATGGCCCAAATCAAGACAGCTACAACACTTCTGCCTCAATAAAAGGGCACTGTGTGAAAAAATATTCTCTGAAGTCAGGGCAAGCCCAGGAAAACCTAATCAATTGGCAGGTTCACAGCCTGTCAACATACACAGACCAGAGCGCTAGGACAAAGATTTTCAAAAGGTAGCTATTTTTAAGCTGCTGGTATTGCACAAAAACACAGAATCAGTCAGGATCTTTACCCCAAGGATCTTATCTAAACATATGATAAAAGATATCGTTTCCAAAGAGAATACAGCAAACTTCTGACTGCAGAGTCTTGGGCTACTGGCAGAGCTCCAGACCAAAAACTGTCTGGCACAAATAGAGCACAAGTAGGTCTATGGAGAGGAGTTTAACACTTATTTGCTGCCAGTGATTCCTGACTAGCTCCAGCATTCAAAATCTGACAAATGCTACTAAGTTTTGCATGCATTTTTTTCTGTAAATTGAATCACATATACTTCTCTTATACTTAATGATGCTTTTTTTTTTTCAGTTCCAGTATCAAATAATAGTCACTGTTATTTTAAGTCTGCTTCAATTTTTTAACATCACCCCTGGAGATTTTAGCTTAGTTTGACATGAAGAGTAAGACATTTCTTCCTAAGTGTGCAGACTGCTTAACACAAACTACTGTTTAACTCATATCTTGTAAAATCTCTATTATTAAAAACACTTGTTTATCAGGGAAAATCAGAGCCGCACAAGATGAACACGCTCCCGAAGACACATGCTTCTACATGTTCCTCAGCTATCTCTCCATTCATTTTAAAATATATTTATGATAGCAACCTGAGATGTAGTTTTAACTACAGGAAACCTTATTTATGCTTAACCTGATTGATGGCTTTTGAACATAGGTATGTTTGATCTTGCACACCTGATTTGGAGACAAAATTTATTCCACTAATGAACAGAAACTATATTGCATTCATCAACAGAACATACCTTGCTGCCTGGGCAGAATGACACGCTTTAGCAAAATTGGGAAAATGCTAAAAGATACCGAACACTGTATAATGTCATTTTACAGAAGTAGAAAGTAGCATGAAATAAATAAAAAGAGAGAAAAGGAAATATATCCAAAGCACAGCAGTAGTAGTTTTATGACCTGCAGGGCCTACAGCTGCAGGCCTTCTGCGATTCTGAGGATAAAAACTTCTGGGTATCCCCTACAATATTAGCTGATTTCTAGGCTTGAAAGACCTTCAGCTTTCTCCCTCCCCAAGTTCCCCCTGAAATCTATTTCCAAAAACACTCTCCCCCCTAGACACATTTGCCACCCATAGCTATCTCTTCGGGAAAACAAATCCCAGGGAACATTCTGTACCTAACAGGACTCCAGACCTGGTCATTATCAATGTTCTGTAGGAAGGCTAAGCCCCGCCTCAAAGCAAAGACCAAGAAACTAATAATGAACAGAGCTACAGAACTGCTGAAAGTTACCAGAGTGCTCCCAATGCTATTCCACAAATGGGCATGTAAACCACAATCCTTTATTTCAGACAGGACCAGTCTGTGCCTGGAAGCTTCCCACAGATTCTGCATCGCAGAGATAGGTAAATTACTGAGGTCCAGCCTTTTGCTTTGGTTGCAGGAATACTAGACAGTAAAGACAGCCTTGAACAYAGGAAAAAAAGATTTCTACCTTTTCTTTGCAGAAATATAGAGAGGATTTTGACTCACGCTTGGCCAATCTGAAAGACCGGTGTTCACAACAGTGTATTGGTCAAATCTAGTCTTGAAGGATTAAGTATTAATAGAAATTACCACAGGGAATTTCAGGAGAAATCATTTCTGAGATAGGAAGACAATATAAATAAGAAAAAAACAAGATTGCTTGATATCTCCTTTTTACTACTTTTCTCTCAAACATGGTAAAATGTCTAAAAGAATTTTTATCTTAGCTAAAACATGGGAAATTATTATAGAGCCCTCTTGACTGTACTATTTATTTGGACTTGTGTAAAGGCAGAATGTTTTCTTTCTCTCATTAACAGAAAACCATTCAGGAAGRAAATATAGCTACAACAGGTAAAACAAAAACTAAAAAAGAAGCCCACCACACTCTTGTTTCATCCTATGTTGTCTGCATAGAAAATGTGTGTGCAAGAAGCCTATCCCTGCCACAAAAGACAATTTTTAAGTAAGTTTTTTCCATTATCTCAAAGTGAATTATACAGTAATAGCAACACTATTGTGTCTTCTTAACATCCATTCTGGGTATAATTTACAGGAGTTATATGCAGGTGGAGATCAAAGTAAGAATTCAAAGTAAGATATAGCCAATTTAGTTTTAAAACAATTAATTTACTGAAATTGTCCCAGTCCAATTAGAATAGATTCTTACCTTAGCTATACAGGTTTAACGCTATTAACTTCTTTAAACTGCTTCAGATTTAAGCCAATATAAATAAGGTCGGATCATAAAATGGAGACTAAAGTATTCAAGTCAATGAGAAGATAAGACAGTAATTCTCTAAACAGTCTTCACAGACTATCTGGGTTGTAAAGATCTATTGCTATTGATTTGCAGAGACAATAGATTAAAAAAGTATTAATGGGAAGCAGGTACGACAGTATAGCAAAGATCTTCTACAAAGCGGACCTTTTATCATGCTTGATCGACTCCTCAATGTAGATACGTACTGAAAACATACTTCCATTCAGGCAAACTTCCATTAAGTAGAATATGTTTTATAAACACGAAGGATCCTTAGCTCAGATGTTTCCTCAAACTACTGCTCTCTTTGTTTCCAAATATATCCAAAAATTTTATAAACAGCACAGACATTTGGTTAATATGGGAACTTATTAGGCATCATAATTTTTTTTAAACTTACAACTGATTCTCTACCATGAGGAGAGCTTGTTAACAAGCTGCATCTGTATGAATTCAATGAATTCAAATGAATTCAATGATAAAAGTTAGAGCTTAGATGCGGATACTAAAAGTGGGGAAGACATGATACAAAGTACAGCTTCTTTATCTCACTGTGTGTGTATCCTGGACACACATAAGGACAAATTTCAGGTTTCTTAGGCAAAAAGACAGTTGGCATTTCTTCTTTTYTGAGCAATTGACTTCACAAACTAGCAGCTTAATTTAATGTTACAACTTAACTTCAGAAAGGGTATTAAGGATAGCATAAGGCAAACAGCTTTAAAAGTCTAGGAAATTAAAGGAGGTTAGTTGCCCAGACAGTAGTTGGGGGGGGGNGGGGGGGGGGGGGGGGGGGGGAAGAGAGAGAGAGAGAAAGCCGTTCCCCATGCACATGTGAAATATCAGTGCAGGTGCACCCATGAAATCACTGTACTGACTCTTCCATTGAGATACACTTACAGTAAAACACACCCTCATCTCCTTGCATTGCACTGACAGCAAAGATCCATATGGTGAAACTAACGGAAACATTAGGATGCAATTAAACCAGGTTCTTTGTGGGTTTTCATCAGTGAGCACACTAACTCATGGTAAGGAAGGTCTTATAGAAATATAAAAAGCAGTTGAGAATTAGCTCTTGAGCATGCATCACTTTATTATCTATTTAGTTTACTGAACTCAACTATATTGAAATTTAAGAGTCCTATCTTCACCTTGAAGCTATTAGTTCAAGAGAGGACTGTTTAGAGTTCATCATGCTATTTTTTTTTTTTTTAAATTAAAGTTCCAGATAATTCATGCTGCCAATTTTTAAGAACTATTTGAGAATATGACTTTGCAGGTGGATGCCTCACTATGGTTCTGCTCTAGAAGCAGGAGATTTTACAATTGATTTAGCCAAGTTATAAGAAATCATAGAACGCTTAAGGTTGGAAGGGACCTCTAGAAGTCATCTAGTCCAACTCCCCTGCACACTCAGGGTCTCCTACAGCATGTGGCACAGGGTGGTGTCYAAGTGGATTTTGAAGATGTCCAGAGAAGGGGACTCCACCACCTCTCTGGGCAACCTATTCCAGTGCTCTGTCACCCTCACTGTTAAATTYTTTCTCAAGTTCTTGTGGAACTTTGGTGGTGCACCAATTTGCAGCCATTTCCTCTAGTCCTATCGCTGGCCATCACRGAGAAGAGGATGGCCCCATCCTCCTCACTCCCTCCCTTGAGGTACTTATACACGTTGATCAGGTCCCCTTCTCAGCCTTCTCTTTTCTAGGCGGAACAGGCCCAGCTCTCTCAGCCTTTGCTTGTAGGACAGATGTTCCAGGCCCTTAATCATCTTTGTAGCCCTGTGCTGGACTCTCTAGCAGCTCCACATCCTTCTTGCACTGGGGAGCTCAGAACTGCACACAGTACCCAAGGTGCAATCATTGGGCATTAAAACCACAAAACAGATGTACATCTTAAATTCAAAAATATTTAACACTCTCCAAGAAAGACTTTTGAAATTGTTTTATAATAAAGTTTAAGAAACCAATGCATCACTCATACACAGAGGAAGACATATGATTCAAGTGAAAATCCACATTCACCTGTATCAGTAATACTGGAATCCACTACACTTGATCCACACTATACATGCAGCCAAGCTATTACTAGTAAAGTAAAAGTTGGGGGGGGGAAGAAATGAAAACAAACAAACAACACCCCTCAGACACCTTTCTCCAAATATCAGTCTTTTTTTTCTTTTACAAGTTTGAGAAGAAAATTCAAACCCCCAAATCCCCAATTTAACAGAAACCTTTAACTTTAACCTTTCTATTTTACCTTTCTATTTCCATATTTCCAAACTGCAAGAGAAAGTACAATAATTCAGAATAGGAGCTCTCCCTTCGGCACATGGAAGCTGACATAGCAGACGTGTCTTGTGAAAAAGGCAGCGGGACACAAAGGAAAAATCAGCAGTTACATCTTTCCTACTTTGTGTAATTTAGTATGGAACTCGAATGTGTTTTTCACAACAGTTTCACAAATAATTGTGAAATTTCACAAATAACTTCACAAATAATTTCCTCTGAAATTTATGTCTGCTATACCTAGAGAGCTGTTCCTTGATCAGACAGCATTCCAGTCTCCCTTCATATATATTACATGTAATGTTAATTTATCTTGGTGAGTCTTGAAATATCTAGGATTTTATTATGTTCTTGTCCTTTCTTTATGTTCAGTTTTGCTTTGTAACTCGCATAGAATATTTTCACTGGTTTTAAGAGATGAAATTTAGTGTTTGTGTTTGAACTCATTTCACCAAAACAGAGATCATTCTCCAGAACTAAATATACACCAAGAAGCACTGACTTTTATTTCTGCCACCATAGAGATAATCTACATGTAAACTGCCTCTTTTTTTCTGGATCAGTATAGCAGGCTTCATTATTTATTCCCTAGAACAGGACACAGAATGTGTACTATTTTGAAATCAGATGGTAAGCCTAAGTGCAGGAACAGGAGCAATATTTAAATTAGAAAAGATATACCCATTCTTTTAAAAAAAGAGATACTGGAAAAAACCCTTTGCCATGAAAAAAGTCAAAGTTCAAGAATTCACACAATAACCAAAAGTGCAGCCACTAAATACAAACAAAATGAAAAATTAAAAAGTGTATCAGATTTTACTGTGCAATAGCTTCTGTGTGTGCATTAACATTTGTCATCATTAACAGAAGCCCTGAAATGCATTTCAGCAAGACAACACAGTAAATGCTCATACTCTATTGGACATTCCCATCCACTAATTTCCATGGAATTAAATGAAAATAAAAACAGAATGCAGGTATTTGTCATCTCCTCTTTGCCGATTCATATTAAACTATGTCATCAGAATAAGGGTATGTTTGCAGCACTAGGGCATAATTACAGCCTTGGAAAGAAATTTGCATTATCCTACTTAGAGTCATTATTTAGAGTAATATTTTACCCTTTAGTTGAAGACATCATAAAACATGTCCTGTAATCAAGATAAGGATTCATGATGCTTTCAGTGATTGAAACTACCTAATATCTAATTTAATAATTTATCTAAAAAACAACAACAAAAAGAAATACTCATCTAAGTAACAAAAACAAGGATCCATGTGAATCAACAGTATAAAAAGACACACAAGCCTCCTACGAAATACAACAGCAGTCAGAATTGGAAGCATCTACACACAGCTCTGCCTGAGAGAATCCAGAGACCCTCCAAAACAGAGAAATCAGAAATAAGAAAAGAGAATCTTTCACTTCCAGATAAACTTGTTTAAACGCCATCCAGAACAAAGGCATACAAAATGTTAAGTCTTAATAAAAACAACACAAATTATCCTTGCAGATAACCACTGATTTAGGTGTCTCTAGATATTTAACAAAAAGTTCTGGATTAAATTTTCTCTGAAAGCTCTAGATACAKTTTCCATTGAAAGGGGGGCAAATTCTTTTTTACTATTTTCAAATCCTGGAGAATGTATTTTCTACCTTCCTCTTTCTCCATTTATACATAAAAAGAAACTTAAACTTTATTAACCACAAAGCCAGATCTAGGAAGATAGTAATGATGACTTATGACAGCTGCATGCACAGGACATCCATAGGCATCCCTCATCTGATCAGATCCAAGATACATGACAACCATTACACACACTGCAGAGAAAGCTACTAGAGTATCAGTTCTGCTGTTCTTAGGCAGATCTGGTGAGCAGATTAGGGACAGTTTAGAAGACTGCCCTTCAAAATACAAGATCTGAACACCAGAAGCAGCCAGAGAAGGATCTGCTTCAACTCATTTAGGAATGAGAAATTAAGGTTCAGTTAGACTAATGTCAGATTTGAAATCTCCCACAAGTTTGGGAGCCAACAGGCAGTGTATACCGGGCTGAGTATCTTCTCTTTCTCCTCAATAAACTACATTCCAAGCCTGAGAAACATTTCCAACAAGCTTTCCCAGAAACACACCACTCTAGCAAGGTTCTAGATTCAAATAACATATTCAATGAAAGACCATTCTGACAGAGGACTGGCTTTGTCCTCTTCATGGACATGATGCGTTTTCCCAATCCACCTTGTAGGTAGAAGCTGCAGTGTTTCCAAGGCTTGGYTGAGCAAAATAAGATGCCAAATGATTAGATCTCTCTAAACTACTGCAGCTGCATGGCATCTATACGAGACTTCCTTCTATTCCCTGTATTTTGTATCAACCTTCACACATTAAAGAATCAGCTCATCTGGATGCCAGTTGTTTCTGACTTGTCTTAATGTCCCCTCCCAGCATTTCATTTCAGCAAAGGAACTGCAAAGTTTTTCCTAGCCCTAGATGTGTACAGTGCAGAACAAGCCCGGTCATGCTTTGTATTCTGCATATTTGCTCAGGTCATAAGCACACGAATAAGCCATCTTTCAAATGGCTAAAGATACCCCACCAGTGGCAATGGCAAAAGACCCACATCAGCTTTGCACACAGATACTTGCTACATTTGGACCTGCACTAGAGATTGGATAAGATGATCTTTAACACGTCTCATGAAACGAGCAGCATCTTTTGCGCTTGAAAACCACAGCTCTCCACATCTCTGTGCCTTTATCAATTCAAGCTCACACTACTGCTCAAGTCAGAACTTGGGACTGCATTTTAGCACCCATAAGCCATTAAAGAAATAAAATACTTCCTTACCGAGCATCCCAAAGCCCCTTTTTGTTTTCTCAAGAAAACGAGAAGCAGATTATTTAAAGCTAATACAGCTGTCTCAAGTCCATTACAGCAATACTGTATTTATTCATGAAAAATATAACACTGTTTCTGAACTCCYTCTGTTTCATTTCCTTCCCAGTATCAATCACAGGATTATGTTTCAGGGCTTTCTGCCATGGTCACTTCACATGATAACTCAAATCTTCATATTTTTATATACTATTTATATCCTCAGCAGGTTACACCAAAGGAGGAAAAAATATTTCTTGTAATTCTTTCTTTGCCATGCTAGCAGATGCAAGCCAAATCTAAACCCTGTCAGTTGTGCCCAAATTACAAAATAAACTTACGCTAGCTCACAGGAGAGCATTTCAAAGRCACGTAAGGCACTTGTACTTGCACCTTCGTGCCTGGACATTCAGTATGATTTGAGTGCTCACTTCTCTCTCCTTGTGYATTTGGAAAGGAAAAAAAGCTTGCCGTTTACTCAAGTTTCATCCACCTACCACAGTTGTACAAAAGCTTCCTCTACCAATCTTTGATACAACATCATTTATCCAAAAGAAGAACTATGTCTATTCAGTTTCTCACAGCAGGAACTTCAATATCCTTTTCAAATAATAATTCCCCTTCATAATAACACTAAGTACCTGCTATAATCAACTTGTTGTTATCCCCTCATCACACTGACTTCCATGAAAGTTGGATTCTGAAGTCATTAGCATTATGGACAGTTTTAGCAGTAACTGCAGAAAAATTGTCAGGCATTTCAGGTGCAAATGTGACCAAAATTACACAACTCTGCATAAACCAGCTTCATTCTGTATGAGCCATTTGTCATTACTACAAAACAAATGGAATCACTTAAAAAAAAAGTTCTCTGTTACATCACACTTTTTTTTTGACTCTTCTCAGCGGTGGTCAATGATAGGATAAGGGGTCATGGGTACAAGCTGAAATACAGGAAGATTTATCTGCATACAAGAAAGAACKTCTTTCCTGTGAGGGTGACGGAGCCCTGGAACAGGTTGCCCAGAGAGCTTGTGGAGTCTCCTTCTCTGGAGATCTTCAAAACTTGCCTGGATGCTATCTTGTGCCACATGCTCTAGATGTCCCTGATTGAGGAGGGGATTTCGGACTAGGTGATCTCTAGAGGTCCCTTCCAACCTTAACCATTCTGTGATTCTATGGCTTTCTTCCAAARGTCTGGTTTCCATACATGCACAGAAGAAACACGTGCCTGGAGACATTAATTACTTGCAGCTTAAAATCATGCAAGACTAGCACTACAGCAAGACAAAAATKGAAGATTTCAGTTGTAAAATTAGGTTGCATAAAAAGTTGGTGAGAAGCAAAAAGTCCTCCCTGGCCTCCATCCTGACTGCATGACACAAATTGTGCACAGGGCAACACCAGTACCTTGAAGCAGAGAGCGAGAGGGAAAAGTTCTTCATTCACTAGCAAACTATATAAACATCCTGGACACAGAAGTAAAGGCAAATCCACACTTAAAAAACTATAAAGAGTCACAGGGTGCTGAAAATAAGACTATCATTATTTTCCACTCTCTTCACTACTCAGACTGATTTGTTTTTCTTTTTCAAAACAAATGCATAAATCGATTCGATTTCTAATTACAAACCAACACTTAATGGTTGATCTTAAGTCAAGAGGAAATAAGAGTTAGAATTATAGAAATGTAAATAATATTATTTATTTCTAATATATTGTTAATATTTCTAAATATTAACAAAAGAAAGGAAAAAGGGGTTTTTCCAAGAAGCCTATGGGAATCAAGTCCCTATACCTCCTTAAAATTACTCTAGAATCAAATACTTAACTCCTKAGGATTTATTTGAAAATTCCTAAACCAGAACATGATCATATGCAGCCCTGCAGAGGTGAGTGGTAAACACAAAGCAGTCAAACTCACTCATTTATTAATCCAGGCTGCTAATTCAAAATGCATAATTCTTCCTTTAACCCTCAAATATGCAATTAACCGTTCTATCACTTTCAGTTAAAGCTATAAGAAATTGTGAAACTTCAGTCATCTTCATTGAATAGAAGAGGTACTAAAAAATTCCTTGGCAACTTCTGCCCTTTAATTTGTACCTCTGTTATTGCTTGTCTTCTACAAATATTGTATATAAAGAACAAAGGCTATAAGTAGCTGTAAATGTACTGTATCTATTAACCAAACCATCTCAATGGTTAATTGTCAAAAACAATCTGTTTTTCAGTTCTAACTTTTCTAGTCTCCACCTCTCATCATGCTTCTTTGTACTAGAATATATACTTAGTTGAATATTTCTATCCGTGATATTTCTAAGCCATAAACTTYTCCAGGGAAGCTACAGAAGCTGAGCTCCTTAAATTTTCCATCCTAATGCATGTTTTCTTGACAAGAAAAAAAATCCATCTCTACTCTGAGCTCCCTCRGTTTTCAGCATCCTTCTTAAAGTGTTTGTTGCACAACAAAGCTCTCTAACAGTTTATAGACAATCTTTTCTGAAAATTTGGTCCCAATTTCTGAAATATAGCATTTTTGTGAACAGATATCATGCTTAACATAATTACATCTTAAAAAAGAAAATGAACCAAGTTGGAATAAAAGTGCACCAAATTCATTCAAACAAATAAAAGTCCTGCTTGACTGTAGAAATAAATTTTCTTCCCAAAGTTAAGAATTCTAAAATGCAAAATGACCTGTATGAGCATGAGGACAGCTGCAGTACTGAAACTCATGTTCTGCTCTGAAGCAAGACAGATAAGGGCTCTACTTCACCTCTTGRAAGCATTATTTTTCACATTAAATTCCTATGTGCCTCCCAAGTTTATCTGACGCTGCTCCTAACTTTTTTTTTTTTGCCTTCCTTTAAAACATCTTTGCATACAACAACAATGATCATAAAGTAATCCACAAATGACTCAACAATTTCACATAAAGTCCTTCGATCTACAAGTGGCCTGAGGGCATAAAACGAAAATCAAATAACTAATCTTYAAATTAACACCGCTTTACCAGGGGATATTGTTTTTGTGTGTGTGCATGCACTAAGCTTCCATTGTTGACCCTTGGACTGCCATATTGCTAGGAACACCTTGGCATAAACTGAAAGTCTTTGAATTGCCGCCAGCACCATTACAGGCATCCTAAAAGCACTATTAACACCAAAAACATCASAAAGAGTGAAGAATCTCCTGCTCCAAAAAAATCCCACCTTCATCTCTTACAGCAACCAAAGTAATCAAATGAGGTAGACACTCTGACTAGTTCTACGTCAGTTACGCTACATCTACTAAGCCTATCTGCAAAATCCAGCTCAGAATGCTCTGAAATTTTAACCAACACATGTTAACAACCTTTTTTTTTTAAATAAAAGAAAGCCAGAATATAATTCAAAGGTTCACTGCCCATTTTAAAGCAACATTTCACAGAATCACAGAATGGTTGAGGCTGGAAGGGACCTCTAGAGATCATCTAGTCTAACTCCCCTGCTCCAGCAGGGACAGCGCAGGGTCATATCCAATTTCTGTCAGGAATCTGCTCGCTATCTGAAAAATGCAAGAGTTTCTACCTCATTCTGAAAACTGCCACTTAAACACAACTTAAAATAAATCAACACTCCCAATACTTTTTACCTCCAGCACTCACAGAGGTTTGTTCTATACTTAGAAATCAGAATAAATATGGATRAGGTAAATATCCTTTAAAAGAAAAAGCTGTAATGCCCCATCTGTCCTGAAAACTTCAACACTGAGAAACTACATAGCTATATTGCACTTTATGTCTCACCTCTAAGAATCAACAGTAGAAGCAGACAACCACTACCTATTGCTTCCRAATACATTTTTTCTCCAAACAAGATTGTATGACTCAGCATTTTGCCATCAGGGCTTTGAATATTTTCTCAATCTACTAGAGCATATAAAAGATTATCAATTAAAGGTGGAGCACTCTCCAAATTTGGAAGAAAAAAATTCTTTAAATTCTAAAGAGTTCCAGTTCCAAACTAGGTCTGTGCATTTTCTAAAATAATTACACTGAACACTAACCTTTTCACAAGAAGATGATTTTCTTTTCCAAAAAGGAAGCAGCTCAGAATGTTTCCTATAACTGATAGATATGTCAGCTTTTCAAAACTCTCACTCTGGAAATTTGCAGTATATTCTACTGAAATTCAAAGGAACATTCATCTCAAAGCCAGGTAAAAGTACTACTCAGGAWAACAGCAACCTAAAACAGCAACCATAAAGCAATTGATCTGGTATATAACGYAAATCAACTAAGATGCAGAGACCATCTCCAGTCACTCTTACTATTTCCCAGATTCAGCCTTTGCCCAGTTTTTCTTAAAATTTGTTTAGATGATGCTAGAAACATGGGGACACAAGTAAGAAGACTATCTTTTGCTCTGTGATCGAAAGCAGGAAACAATTTGATAGTTAATATAGCTTTAGTACCTCCAAATGCAAAAGCTTCTGCTGGTACATTTCTGTAGAGAAGAAAGATTGCAGAAAGAGCATGGGTAAGGAATCTGTACACTTCATATCAAACGACGATGTCAAGGTTCTCAGAATACTTGAAAGTGCCAAGTATTGAGATGAGTTGGGTACTAAAGACCTAAGAACAGGAGAAACGATGCCCTGCTTCACGTGAAATGTAACATATTATCGACAGATTCTCTAAAGAACTAGACACACACCACCTGAAATAACAGCGAATTTTGCAAAGCTGAGTGGGAATTCAGACTGCAGCCAGCTATTTCCAAGAAAAATATGAGCCTGAGATGGAATATAATTAATGTTCTCTTAGCTCAGAAATGCTCTTTATAAGCCCCTGCAAATGTGACATTTACTATGCTTGATGTAATTACAGGAACATATCAGAAGCTAAAGGCAGTATTAGTCCCCAGCAAAAACACCATCTTTGCTTGCTCGCAGCCCCAGGTGAGAGGACAAAAAGCACCATGTCGTATTACAACCAGGAAAAGGGGCGTGCAACACTGTGAACCTCACCCAAGCAGATTGCTCCTTGGCCTCCTAACTCAAGAACAAGAAATTCCCATGTTCAGATACCATCTGTCACTCAGGCCTTTACTAATTTTCTAACAATCTAATCAATTACCCGATGCTAACAGAGACTGGAAGTGAGCAGCTCGCAAGGAAAGTACGTGTTTGACAACACTGACCCCTAGTGACACAACTCAGATACACAGAAAACAAAACGTCCCCACCTCCACACACACAGCACAGAGATTAAATGGGTTAAATTCCTATGCGAAGGGCAAAATCTTGTTTCTCCAAGAATACAAAAATAAGTGAAGATCTATTATAAGCACAGACATTTTCACAAAAGCCATGCAAAAGTGATAGCATGTAGGACTGAGATTAAAGATTAAATCTTGATGCAATCTACCCTTTTAAGTTCACTTCCAAAGAACTAAACTCTAGTGGTTTGCATGTAGAGTCAGTATTTTATTCCATTAACTTCTATCGACGCAGTTCATTTCTCAAGTCAAAAAATCCAAATATTTTTATGCCCTTTAAAAAAATTGTTGTTAATACAATATTTAATAGTCTGTTTCACCTACTTGTTTCATGTATCTTTCTGTAAAACAGAGCAATCCATTCAGAAGTTAAAAAATGCTCCAATATAATTTGCATTGAAAATTATTTCTACCTTTCCTATGGCTTACCTGACCTAGTATCATATTATATGAAGGATTTAACTGTGTGAAAGAACAACAAATTTGTGAGACATATCACTTCCACATGTGTTGTGTTTATAGCTAGTATTCTGTCTTCCTACCAAGCTTCCATTCTTACCTGTTGACGTTTGTATGCCAAATAATCAAGATTTTCCAGATCTTTTCGAAACTTCTGATAGGTTTTCTGTAAATCAGCTTTACTGGATACATTTCTTAGCGATTCAAATGTTCTTTGAAACTGTGATGGGACAGAAAGAAATACTGTCATTCACCAAGTTGTTGTACTTATTGCTGTACTAGGATTTTATTCTATTAAATCCTAGTATTATAGAGCCGTAGTATCTCCTAGTATGTCATCTTATAGAAATGGACACAAACATCCTTGCAATTTTGTTTTCCAATCAATTCCAGTATTCAAAGCACAGTACATACGCCCTGTGTAATTAAATTAAATCCTCTAATTAACTTCACAGATCAGACTTACATAAAAACACAACATTAGCGATCATGTCAGTCTCCAAAGGTTAGATCTTTTCTTGTGTCATGCTATAGTAAATTACAGTAAATTATCAATCTAATTTACTTGTGACTCATTTGCAAAATTGAAGACTCACCTTGGGCAAAGGAAAGGTTTCCCTTTTCTTGCAGGGAAACTGTAACAAGTTTAATTACATTTTGTTTGAGAATTAACCTTAAAATTTAATACTTATTTCATATGTACACCGTTATTAAAAATGGTACTGGTACTTTTCAAATAAAACAATATAAATCCAACTGTAGGAATCCAACTGTAATAGCCTGGCTAAGATGGTATGAAAGGAGGAAGATGGCATCAAAAGGAACACACAGCAGGGAAATGGCTTTCAGAATAGCTTATGATAAGGGCAGCCAGACTAGCTTATCACAGACCTGCACATCCGTGTGCCATGGGTATAACCCCACTGACACCCAGAATTGGGAATAAAGAACAGCAATGATTCTTGATAATGCATACAGAGGGGTCAGTTGGAGACCCTGATAGCCATTAGCTTGAGTAAGCTTTATCATAAACCGGCACAGGTTGATCTACGGACAACCAGACAGATAGGGCGAAGACTTGACAGCTGGTGTCATCAAAACATATGCTGGATGCAGCACCGTGATGGTGCCTGACGGTTAGACGTACTCCTTGGATATTACATGTTGTGGTGCTGCTGCAGAGAACTGTGACAATGCGAGTGAAATTTGCTCTGTTTTTGTTTTTATTAGCATTCTCCTCCTTTAAGCTCTTACATGGATATTTGCTATATTGTTTGTACAATGCTGCAAAAGCATTTCCTACACAATTTCCCAAGTCTATAAAACAAAAGATAGAAAACCTTCAAGAAAGATTTCAGCTAAATAAAAATCAGAAGTACTTACAGTATAGATACTGCATCCTAAATGAAAAAGCAGTATTTAACCAATGTTAACCAGGAAAGGAAAAAAAGTCATATAAAGACTGCATTTGAACAATTTATGCAAATAAATCAGCACATTTTAAAAGTGAGGAGAAAATTAGAATTGGTTTATTGATTAAAAACCCCAGACCTATTTCTTCCAGTAAGCAAATCAAAACACAAAGATGTTAAATTGCACAGCAGATTTGACAAGCACTTCAAGGGGTTACCACATCATGACCCAAAAGATGAATTTTTTTTTTTTAATTTTTTTTTTTTTTTTTTTAGCTTTTCCACTGATTATAAAATGATGCATAGAGATGGAAACAGCTTTCCCTTCACTCTGTTACTCACCCAGCTACTCACTCAGACCCAGAGATCTGAGAGCTAGAACAGGAAACTAAAGTCAGTCAGTCCTGCACTAGGGAAGCTGAACTGTAACTCTTGACAAGGTTGGACATCTGATTTTACTAAAGCTTCCTAGTTAACTTTAGCTAACCATGTGTCTGACTCTTTCCATTTCACAATCTGCAAATATTCTTCTTTACCTCTCAAGTAGGTGCAGGGCAACAACATGAGTGAGAGAATGTAAGCAGAGACAAACTCCTCCTCCTTTTCTGTTTAACTTCATTATCTTCCCCCCTCCCAGCTTTGTATGAGCTGTCATTTTCAGACTATCCCTGCTAGAGCGACCCTTGATTTTGACTTTCACAGATTCAGACTCCAGATGTTCCAGAATCATGTATATCATATCGATATACAAGTTTACCTCAAATTCAAACCATGACACGCTCCAAGAAATTACCTCAGGGTTTCCACACTTTATCACAGGCCTGAGCAATATGGAAAAGAGACTTTTAATTATTCCCAACTCACTCTTTGAGTGGATATAGTACACTTTTTTTGAACACTGTTTCCTCTATCAATACACCTGACAACAACAATTAGTAGAAGCAGTAGAATCATCATTCTATTACAGATTTACTCAATCCCACAGCTCCAATTCTTCCTTTGACAGGAACTTAACTAACAAGCTCACCTACTTGCCATGTCCCGAAGCAACCCAAACATCAAAAACACTGCATTTGGTTCTCTGGAAGAATATAACAGTACCCTGGATATAACAGGAATCAACAAGTGAGCCTAAGTAAAAACAAATCAAATGTGTGACTAAGCATACTTAAAATCGATCAAAATTCATCAAGAGCTACCCTGTCTGGAAAAAGCCTTTCTTTAGATGGGATGGTGAGCAGGGGGGAGAGGGAGGGAGAAAGAATGGAAGATGAAGGGATGACATTTTTTATTTCACTCAAACAAAAAACAACACAGTCCTAAGAAAACTGCAATTTCCTCTCAGACAGTGACCATGTTTCCATCTAATTAATAAATAAATATCAGGAACAAATTCCCTATAAATAGTCCTAAAAGTACTTTCCTTTAACTAGAATCTCACAGCTGATTCACTGTAACATTGAAAGAGAAATGGGAGCTCTAACTGAAGTTTCACCTACAGTCAAACTATTTAAAATGACCATCTGAGAATCCTCACGTTTCTCTGTAAGCTCCTAGGGTCAGTCCTTTTTTTTTTTTTTTTTTTTTTTTTTTTTTTTTTTTTTTTTTCCTCCTCCCCACTGTCCATCTCCCTGCTTTCTGAAATCCTGAGATTTCTGGTCTTCTGTCAAAGATGATGAAAATTAAGTGACGGGTTCAAAGAGAAGAGGTCAAGGTATAAACAGAGTGGTTACACAATGTTCCGAGAGGGAAACCAACTAAATTTTGATACTTGAGTTAGAATTTGCAAGGTTTGATCTCCACTGAGATTCATTTCTCCAGTTCCATAAAGACTGTTAAAGTCTTTGCATGTTATGGCCTAGCTCTACTTCCCTGAAAAAAGGTTAATTTCCTTGTTTCCTACTATTGCTGCACTGTTCAGCTGTTGCAAGCAAGATGATTCATAGTATAAGCACTTGTGGAATAGGTTGCTGTCTGATTTTGTGAGGCTTAGTCTGATTCTCACATTTTAACAATGTTACTCTGAAACCACAATTAGGAGCATTCTTTCTGGGAGCCCTAGGAGACAGATTCTGCTCTAGAAAAGCCAATGCTTGTCTGGTTTGGTCTGAGGTTTGGGTTTGTTCAGTTCAGTATATCACTTGGTGCTGCAGCATCCTAGTCTAGGATTTGGGTCAGGCAGCACTCTTGGAAAAGCAGATGAATACAAGGTGGACTAGATAAACTCTGGTTCTAACATGATTTCCTCAAAAAGACCAGGACCTCAATTTGAGCAGTGGAATTTAACGGCCTGCTGACATCTAGATATGAATATCATGAAACTAGATCATAAATACTTAATTTCATGTAAGTAATTTCATTACTTACAATTTGGAGATGTAGAAGACATCACTAAACATGGAGTACAAAGTCTTATTCCTGGTAGTAATCATATAATCTCCATAGAAACATATGGGAAGCAGCAAATACCACTTTTTTCTGGTTTGTAAATGATGTTATTTGACAAATCACATAGCTTTAATGTCATTTGCTTAAGAATGTAGCTAAGACATAAAAGTGACACTATCAACCAGTCCACTACACATCCTTTACTTGATGTCATTCTACAAGTCTTGTTCAGATTCTGGGCGATTTCTGCCAAAGTCAATCTTTTTTTTGTTTGTTTGTTTGTTTGTTTTTCTTTTTAAGAATAAAGAGAACAGTATTTTTCTCATTTGTCTAGAGAGGACGCAATGAAAAAGCCCTTCTTATTCAAAATATCTGCATCAACTTCCATTAAGCAGGACAAGAAAACAGCACCAAACTATTTTATTCATTTGCAAACTATTTTATCCATTTATCTCATTCTTTTATCCATTTATCTCATTCTTTTAATATGGATGAATAGGAATTAAGCAAGGGAAGCAAATTTCATCTTGTGACATAAAGGAGCAGTTAATTTTAAAAATACTTTCCTGTTTTATTAAGCAATGTTGCTTTAAAAGACTAAATTACACTACATGTACTACTTAAAATCACCACAAAAGACGAATAAAAGAATCACTAAAAAACTTCTCTCAAAATCCAATTACTGAACATACATTTACGAAAAGCAGTTGCTCTTTCACTATTTTGCTATAATGGAATATGCTCAGATTTGGCTCTTTGGAGATGTTTACAGAGGGGAGGTCACACAGCCTCCTCTGTTCAGGAAATATCAGAGGATTTTGTTTTCATTTTAGCAAGGTCTGGAGATGTGCATTTCTAACAAAGTAGACAATGTTTGTTTAACAAGTGTTTCAGTTCTGCCTTCCAAAGCAAAAGCAAGTTATAAAATGCTACAAAATAAATTTCTCTGGATCAGAATGATCTGTGCATGCTTCAGATACAAGTAATTGTTGACCAGATGAACCACTGTACATTATTTGGCTTCATTATTATACTGTCTATAAATAATCTGTCAAAATAAAATGAATTTGAGGTCATTTTACCAACTTAGAATTTGCCTTCCAAGATTATTGCTCATAAGAGGAAAATCTTGAAGTTTGGCGCTACCCTTCTTTAAACACTGCACTTCAATATTAGTGTTGCTATATAAGCAAAATATAATAACTACTCAGAAGGAAACAATTTAGCAATTGCACTTTTTAGTCATGTGTTCAAAGACAATCTACCTCAATGGAGTCCTAGGCCCCAAATGGAGTTTGCAGACATCTACATAGTCCAAATAATACTTAAAACAGTTGCCAATTTTTAATAACCCACTTTCCAACTTCCTCAAAATGACTTTCAAACCTCTTCATTATAAGACATAATACTGATTTTTAGTATATTCTCTGGTTTTTAGTATATTCCTGGTTAACCTCTTCTGTAAGTCACCTTTGCACTCCAGCTCTTCCTCAGCTTTATGCTTACAGCCCTCTTCATTTAGAAATTCTCATAGTTTTTCCATTACTATTTAAAAAAATACAGTTCAAGTATAAATATCCTTCATAATATTAAAAATATCTGCAAGACCAGCCCAGAAAAAAACTCATCCTTTTTATTTAAAATACTCCCACACACCTTATGTCTGAGGTGGGTAAACAGTTTCTATAAAGTTTATAGCAATGCAATGCCAGATAAATTTGCATTCACTATTTTCTCCTGTTTTGTGAACCTGACATGATAAAGCTTATATTCCACTTCAGGCAATCACAGAGATACCACTATTAGTTTTTCCCCAGACTACAGGAATGTTCTCTTGGCTCCTTTCCTCACCAGAGAGGAAAAAAAAAAAAAGACAATATCTACCCTTCCCAGGTGTACATACCTGCCCAACACCCAGTTTTACAGATGTGAAAACTAGTTGCCACCAAAGCAGGGATTTTTAGAGGGTGATATTGTTTTCTGCTGCTTTACCTCCTTTTTGCTAGAGTGTATAAAGTGTTGCCAAGAAGGCACCTGCAGCCCTGAAAATTCCTGAGAAGTAGGGGTTCAGATGAAGGCAGACCCAGGTCCATGTGAGAGATGCAATAACAGAAAGTTTTCAAAGCATGTGAAGACTGAATAATCTGTCACAAACAAGGAAGCCACGGAGAGATGCCGAACTAGAAACAAGACTGAAGGGAAGGTTCTATACTACGAGGAAGCAAAGATCAGATTTGTTTTCAATTCTTTTCATTTAAGTGTGTTTTTATCTTGGTGCTTCTGTTTTTCTCTTCAAAATATATCTACTGTTTTCCAGTTAGTGTTTCTGTGTTCTGGTAAAATAGTTTTGAGAGCCTTTGGTTCGGTCATTTCAAAGAAATTCTTGAGCAGTATTACCTGAAGCTCTCTAGCCAATTAAGGCTCCTTCAAAGCCACATTTCTACCTGGTAAGAAAATGTTCTTTCTCCAGTGATTCCCAGCCCAAGAGCAAAAAGATGTTACATAAACAGTGCTGCAGTCACTGGGGAGACTGTTCCCTAGCAACAGTTTGTTAGAAGAGAGTTAAGTATATTGCTGTTCAAGGGAAGTCTAGGGGTTGTAAAGCCAGGAGTCATTACGGAGTTATAAGTAGCCACCGTACCAGGAGGTGTATCCAGGCTCCAACAGTACTGGAGATGATGTTCACTTTGAAAAATCCAGATAAGTCATGGTTAAACATGGCTTTTCTTTGGTCACTTATTGCACRAAAAGATGCTGGAGTTGTGGAGTGCAATGAAAAATATCGAAGTCTGAAACACAAATTCAATGTATTCCACAAGGCATATACTGACCTCTGAATAGCAACAAGGATCCACTTCTGCTGGCTGATCAGAAAATAAAGATCAGCACAAATCAAGAGAGCCAAGCTCTCTCTCAAACACTTCTGCAAATATATCCCTTATATCCAGAGACTTCTGTTATATATATATCTCCTTTAATATATCCTTTTTATTATTATATTCCTTATATTCAGAGACTTCTCTTAAAACAGGTAAGATTCATATCCACTGAAGTCAAACGGAATACTGTGATCATTTTCAGTTTTATAACCTGATCTCTGTTTTTTTATACATATTTTCATTTATTAATGTTATGTTTCACTGCATGATACAATTGTATCAAAATAATCAGAAAAGAATGTGAAGAACATGTCACTAAATTCTGGTTACAGCAAAGTTATGCAATAAATATCCAAATGCAAACCACAGGTGAGTCTAAGATGACTTACATTTCTTCCTTTATGCAACCATACCGTCATACAAAAAGCTTTGCAGACAGAACTATGCCCACAGAGGCTCAAGTTGCAACTTCCAATCTGTAGCCATTCATAGCATCATAGAATGCTTAAGGTTGGAAGGGACCTCTACAGGTCATCTAGTCCAACCCCCCTGCACATGCAGGGTCTCCTAGAGCATGTGGCACAGGGTGGTGTCCAAGCAGATTTTGAAGATCTCCAGAGAAGGAGACTCCACCACCTCTCTGGGCAACCTGTTTCAGTGCTCTATCACCCTCACCCTTAAAAAATTCCTTAAGTTCCTGTGGAGCTTTTGATGCCTCAATTTGTGGCCATTTCCTCTAGTTCTATCGCTGGCTACCACTGAGAACAGGCTGGCCCCAACCTTTTCATGCCCTCTCTTGAGGTACTTACAGACACTGATGAGATCCTCCCCTCAGCCTTTTCTTCAGGCTGAACGGGCCCACCTCTCTCAGCCTTTGTTCTCAATTCTCACTTGTTTTTTTCATAGTAAGAATTGTAAATACTTATAAGCAAGTGTTTTATAGTGATCACTGTCTGCTGAGAAGTTTATGAAAAGTCACACTGTAAACCTACAAAGGCGGGGGAAATGGGAGATAAAACATGTTGGTTCAGCACAAACTGAAACAGATGAAAAAAAAGTATGCTGTCAATGCTAATGCTCTCTGAATTATTTTTTCTGAACTTGTTACCTTCTTGCTTTTCTTTCCAATCAATAAACTCAAGCAATTCCATTAGGCTGTTAATTCACTCATATAATATTGAGCATCACCAATCAAAATGAATATGCTGACAATAGACCTCTGACTCAACAAATGTGATTCACAGGATAGCCCTTTGCCTAACTACATTTCTCACAACTTAGTCTTAAGATTAGAGACTTCAAACTCCATAAGTATGGTGAATCAGACACAAACAGCTGATTATTTAAACTCCTTCCTTTAAAAAAAGTTTTAGCTGATTAAAGAAACAGATTTTCCTTGTCAATGTAAAATACTTGGTTACCATTTTCTCAGTCAACAATAATTAAAATGAGCTTGATATTTGCACTGCACTGCATTTGTATCTGTTGTTGGCTGTAAATTTCATATCTGTTGTAGGCTGTTCCATGAAGAACCAAAAACACACTAGGCCAGAATACCATCAGTCACTGAGAAGCTGTACTAACTTCTAACATGTATTATTTGATATGTATTTTGTGGGTGAGGTCTCTACAGAGTGAAGAAAAACTKAAAAACTGAATATTTTCTCTTTCCATCTTATTAGTGAAGTTTTGAAACACATTAAATTCAGTTACTTTCATGATGCACCTGGTTATTCACAATGCTTCTGGACAATATTTGATATGGAATGCAATTCCTGCCATGTTGATCAAATTCTTCCAATCAAACTAACCTTTTTAGTTAAGACACTGCTTTTCAGAATTTTCATCATAAAATTTTTTCTTCAACAGTATATTCTCTTTTATAGTAGTATTTTATTATTTACAAGTAAAAAGAAAAAATCCCAAGCCTAAGCAAAACAAACAGAAAAGAATGCTCTCTTATACAGTATGTGAACTGGTAGGAGGAATTTTGGAATTCATTTTTTTTCCACAACCTCTCAGAATGGCAGATGCAACAGATAACACTATTAGGGGATTTATATAACAGCTAGTCACATTGTCATTGTTTCCTTTCTATATTTACTCCATAATTACAGATTTAAAGTTTAATGACCTAGACTACAATCTGTTGGTAGAAGTGTGAAAATATTACCTATACGATCCAATTTTTATCCAAGAAAAAGTATGCCCAAAATTTTTTGGATGACAGTGTTGGAACTGATCAATTCTACCAAACGAGCAAGATGAAACTTCCAGCATCCCTCAAAGAATGGGTGTGTAAATAACAGATATATAAATGGGTAACTTCCCAGAAAATATTTTCTTATTTCATCCGACTGGATCAACACATTATAAATGGTCTCCAGTAATGCTGGACCACTTGGTTTTGTTTTTAATTCTATATATAGAAATTTCCTTGGTTAGAATTTTTACTTTATTTTAATTCATTATAAAATCATTTGGTTATAATTGTCTTTATTCTTAATTTTGGTTCAGTCATTTAAATGTCTTGATTTTACTCAATCAAAACTACAGAGCTCTGAGTTATGGAAATAAAAGGCAATGAAATTTCTTGTCTCTTCTCAAATGACTAGTAACAGCTGTATCATTCAGCTCTTTGTGAAGGAGAGGATAAAATGCTACAAGTATTCCTATTTTAGAACAAGTTCAAAGAAATACTGCTAAAGGCTTATTTAAAGAAAATTGTATTTCAAAGTAATATGAATTTGCAAACATTCACCATATAAAGCTGATACAGCAAGGACAAGGTCTCTTTCTGTATTGCAGCCACCCTGTGAACATGGCACCCTTTGCAGCCACAACTCAGAGCAGCTTCACATTTAAGAAAATCAGAATTCATAAGGGACTTCTAAGCAATTGTTTAGGGAATTACAGCAATTAAAGCTAAGGACTTTGAAAAGAGCAACTCAGGACTCAATAAGTATTTTAATTTTATTTGAATCTGGCTCAGCTAGCAGCGACCAAAAGTTGTTACCATTTGAAGGATGCCAAGTAGCTTACTACAAAATTATTTTATATTCTAAATCCACTTTCTAATTAATTGACATCAACATAAAAAGACACTGTTGCAGCTGGTACGAGTGTTGGTAAGTTCAGCAGCCAGAGCAGGGACTGGACTGACACGGAAAATATATTATCTTCCCTTAAGACAAAGCTAAGCCTTCCTACATGGACATTTTGAGGAGTTCTATGCCACAATTTCTTCTAAGAATTAACTGTGGAACTCAATTCTCAGTTCTGTCAAAGGAACTAAATTTAAAGTATGGAAGAGGAAGATAGCTTAATTGCAGTCCCCACAGGGTTTGAGTTTTTCTAAATGAACCTTTTAATTATTTTATGGTTACCATTTATTGTTAAATTTCATTTTCAAAAAAAAAAGAGTGAATTGTAGTCTTGTACAAAAATTCTGAAAATCTAAGAAAGAATACTAACCAGTTTTAACATTCTTACGTAAAACATAATGAAAGATTTTTAAAAGGGTGCATCCAGGATTATGAAAATACTTGTGTAATATCTAGACATATCTTTACAAATGACAAATTTCATATGCCTATGAGAAGCTTCTGCGTGTCAGTGGTTCATTCACCCTGTCTGTGGCTGTGCTTTCAACAGCTGGATGGTTTAAGCAAAGCACTAAAACCCATACAAAATTGTTTTATTATGAAATACCAAGGGAATGAAGCAAAACTACTTCCTACTCTCATTTGGAGCCAAATTTTCACTACCCCATCCTCAGCAAAATAGACTTCCTTCATACTGATCTCCTTTAAGTCTACATGTCAATATTTGATAAAAAAAAATCAAAATGGTATCATGCATAAGTAGTTATACAGCAAGCCAAATAAAGAAATAGGAAATGAGAAATAAAGAAAGTTAAAATGTAATCCTACAAATAACCTTCTTTTCCAGATCAAGTCTGCTTAGAAGTAGCTTTTATGGTATCTTCTACAAATCTCATCTAAAATCTACACTTCTACCAATTGCTAAGATGCTACGCGAAGTCTGCAGTTTCTAAGCACAAAAATAAATAAATTAAATAAAAATAAAAATCAAGACAGAGAAGCCTTAACAAACAGCATCTATTCTCAGGTAAAGCCCATTTTACTCACCACAGTTAAGTGTTCCAGTAGGTATGCCACATCAACCACGTCTGCCAGAATAAGCAGCCTCGTGACAGCTGCAAGCAGTGCCCGGGCTGCCTGGACAACAGCTTGCCTCTTGGGTAGGTAGCAGGGATCACTGGTAAATTCCTCTGCTGATACCCTTAAGGCTTGACCTGTAGAATAAAACGAACTCCCTTAGAATACATTGCAACTCTCGGGGAAAAAACAGTTAAAACTCAATTAGTTATTTGGCAAATAAGAAGTACTACCAATAGAAATTACTTTTTTTTTTTTAAACTACTGTCTTTGTGCTTTGAAATGAGGTGTAATTATTGCAGAAACATTGAGAGGCGTTTCCTTTATGTTCTTCTGAATCACTGACTTCTGAAATGACTCCCTGTTGGCAATCATACTCTTAACCAGACAGGAGTAAACCAGGGATACTATGCTAAACAGGGATACCATGTTAAACTTTTTTAGCTGCCGCCTTTTATATACTTTGTTGTTTCTACTCTTAAGTAATACTTGGTCATAAGGTGGCAATCAAGTATTGTTCTTCTCCCAACAGAATGAAAATCTCATATGCTCCAACAACTAATGTGTGATATTCATGCAATAATGTTAGTAACCATGCCCGTACATAACAATATACTGCTCTACATCCTGAAATTTTGTGAACCAGACTGAAATGAGTGTCATGTTCTTAACAGCAGCCACTCTGTAGAAAAATAAAACTCCAGGGATAGAATCTAAAGATCTCGGCTTCAAATCCATCTAATAACACATACAAGAAGGCCTCATCTACACAAGTAATGAAAGCAGTTTTTCCTCCTTTATTCAATTACTTGCACATTCAAACTAAAATCATCATTAATAAGCAACAATAACCTTCATCTTAAATTAACTAGAAACATTCTACAGACCTTATCACCTGTTGTCCAGATAACCAAGTACCTCACACGAGCTGAAAAAATTCTAGGTCAACTTCCTCTCAGCAACATCTGCTTTCATTGAATGCTCCTTCAGACGGGAGCCTTGTTTTGCAAAAGCATTAAAAAATTGTACAGCAAACCTCAAATTACCACACTGACGCACAATCTCATAGGTATTATTATACCATTTGTTGAAAGTACTTCCTAAAATGCAGTACCATAGCAGGTAGTGCTATGATATGAAGTCTGGAAATTCATTGTGATTTAATAAAGAGGTAGGAAATCTAGCGCATTATAATTTAATGCAGAGTAGTATGAAGTTACACTTTACTATTTCATTTCTATTACGACTTCAAAGAGAAATAAAGCCTTCTAAATTTCTCAGAAAAAAAAACGTTTAAACTAACAACTTATCTCTGTTTTAACTGCCATCCATTCATTCTGCCAGTCATTGATTTTGAAGATAATAAGTTTGACATGGTATCTTTCAAGCTATAAGAGAACTTAACATCATGCTTTCTATATATTTAAAAGGTGTACATTGCAGTGTCATTTAGATCAGTATACTATCACATTTTTAAATATATTCACACAAAAACAGGGGGCAATAACTGTAGTATTTTAGTGCAACAGTAAAACATAAAACATTGCATATTTGTTGTCCAACTAAGGTGCATGAGCTTTAAATTTTAACCAGCTGCCCCCGTGGTTCCTGCAGACTCATTTCAGCAACCGCTTTCTGAAAAATCAGGAAGACGCTCTTCAAGAAACTGAACTTAACATGATGACTCTATTTGCCTGGTCACCTGGCAACTTTTGAACTTAATGGAAAATTTCAATAAAGTTTTTTACACAGCAGAATATATTCAGCAAACGTAGGTACCTACTTTCACAAAAAATAGCAAATCAATAAAAAGTGCAAAATAAAGTTCTTAGAGATAATAAGCTGGGCCTGGACGTAGAAACTGACCAATTATTAAGCATCGAAGAAAATACAAAGGCGTTCTTCTTGAGATACACACTGGAAAGAAGGTAGGTTCTTGTCGCACTGTTTACTGACCAACTTACTATATTTTTAGACAAAATATCTGAAATATTTGTAAGATTGGGAAGAAAACACTGCACAGCATTCTATAACCTGTTATTCACTGGCATTTACTGACAACACAAGTGATTCAGCCCAGATTCACTGGTGTCTTGTGCCACTTCAGGGAGGCAAAGCAACTATTAATTTATTTTAACTAAGCACCTTCAGACAGATTTACAAACAGGTTTGCAGCTTAAAACAGTCAAAGGGTAAAGATAAATCTGGTCCATTAACCTCAGGTGTATCTTCACAAGCATAAAAGCAGTAGCAGATCAGCCTGGTTACTTTCTGTTACTTCAGCTTTAAGGTACAGATTCTGAAGAAATTCTGAAGAACTGTAATTGGGAACCAGTATTTCTGGAGAAACTCAGAAGAGAATTAATGAAGAGAAGAGAATACAAAGTAGAGAGAACTGATTAGTTTGAGAGGAAAACTCAGAAAAGAAAAAAGATTGAACCAACCAGCAGAAGAAAATATGAGAATATTATAATGAGAAAGATAAGGAGAATATCATACTGTTTTCTGAACTGCTCTACACTGTATGCATTCCAAACACATAAAAGACATGTAATGCTATCTTTCTGACAACTATCTGGACCTCAGGTGCTTGTTAATTCCTTCAGTGGAGGTAACATGCACATTAACCCTTAGCTTAGTCACTCACTAGCTCTACCTGTCTATTGTATGCATTAGTCAAAAGATTACTTTTCAAGTTCTTTATCACAGAGCATTTCTGCACACAATAAAAGGTGCCCAAACAGAAGTGATCAAGGGAAGAAGGGTTACTGATTAGAAAAGAACTCACCAGTTGGGGAAGTACTCAATTGTGAGAGAAGCAGACAGCAGCAGATGGTGTTACAGGTTATTAACTGAATAAATCAGAAAGGATTAAGACACAGCTTAGATAAGGACAAGACCACCAGTGTTATCACTGGGAATTATTAAATAAGAGTCATAAACTAAAGGGTAATATTCTTAGAGCAATGCAGCTTCTCAGAAACATCCTGAACCCCTCCCCTCATCCATAAACCCAAAGCTGAACTCTGACATCTGCTGGGCACCTCGGGTTGTGTCTGAGCAAGTTCAGAATCATTGCCACCTTCACAGTTTTACACCAAAGCCTCATCAGAATTCACAAACTAGTCCCTCTTCTTTCTCCATCTCAGAAGTGTTCTCCAAGTATGTTTTAGCTGACTGAAATGCTCAGGCAATTCAGGTCGCCCATTATTTCAGAGCTATCTGCTCCGTTCTGATTAATACCTTCCTTTTCTCTGCCAACAGAGGCTCCATGAAGGTTTAATGAATCTATTCAAAAACAGTACAGATAAACTGACAGAACCATCTTCCTACAAACCCATTATCATGCCTTTACACCTTGATGAACAAGGCTCTACCTTGGTAAACGAGATAAGGGTTTAAAGTCCACATAAGCACAAGAAAGCACTCTACCTCTGATAACAATCTTGGTCAAATGCTTTACAGTACTAGCAAAACAGTGGGAAGACCTCTACCTAACCTCTCCCTCCTCCAGGCAATCCTGGAGGATACCTTCTCAAATTTCAGCTTAGTCTCCAGTGACAGCTCAGAATCACAAATGAAGTGAAAAGCCATGAAACAGACCAGGCATGGGAATAGTTAAGACACTCTCCTCCTCAGAATTATTCCAGTTGTCTAGCTGCATTGCCTACAGTTTCCCATCCAGCAGGTTGGTTTCTGTAGATCTCACTCTTAGCCACAACACTTAACATACATTGAGAAGAAAACTTAAACATATATCTTGGATGAGGTTAGTGTGAGGTTGCTAAGACTGTCAGGTTCAGGTAGCAAATAGTAACACATTTTCTTTGCACAATTTTCCCCCCTTTGTCTGAGTGTTTTCCATGTACAGTGTACTGCCCCTCAGTTTCTACCTGTTTCTAGATAAATATTTTTTTTCCCAAAGCTAAATAAATGGTGTTGAAACTAAAACTCTAAAATGTCTTTTATCTTAATGGTGTATTTGCAAGATGTGCCAAACAACCTGAATGTAGTTATATTTAACTTGGAAGCAGAGGTATCTAACAGTGAATCACCCCACACCATTTTTGCACACACATTTTTAGGGCACTTAACCCACGTGATAAACAACCAGGCTTAAAACTCATTTCCCATCTATATCTACTAATTTGTTCTTTTCTCACTACTCAGGGAAGAGTCAGAGTTATACAGTTATGCAAAACAACATTCAGACAACCACAGAGGTACTCAAGTCATGTTTGGAATTTTAAGTAGTACGAATCACACATATATATTCCTGTTGGATCAAATTCTTTACTGATAAATGAGTGAGTACATCAGGAAGAGAAGCCAGAAGGGTGTAAAACAGGGCAGACCCCTTAGAAATGAACTGGACTTAATGACAAGACAAAGTATAGGACTGTCATAGGATCATAATCCCAAACCTGAGGTATTAAATGCAGTCTAAGACAGTCAGAGCTGTGACTAAAGGTAGCAAAAGATGACAGCTTCTATATCAACATAGTTAGAATTTGCTTAAAAAGCAGTAGATTTGCAGTATGATAGGTCAAAGCAACTTAACCTCTCTTTCATGTAATTGTAACTTGCAACAAATAATTAGGGAGGAATATTAATCACAAACAATGAGTGTGAATTTAGCTACATAACTATGAAAGCAGAAAGATGGAAGTATATAAGTTACCTCAGACATGCAAACGAGAGCCACTTGAAAGTCAAGATACATCATAGACACAATCAGTGGTAGAGGGCAGATGTCTCAGCACATCTAGATAGATGACTCCCAAAGTAAATGGTGTGGCTACCATTAACGGATTAATTACTGACCACTGCCATGAACTGGCTGCTACCGCTGTGCATGCTTACCAGAATCTGAGAGGTGAAAAGACAGTGCAGCTAGCAGTAAGTTTTTTAAAAGCTAGAGTACTTACACACTTTACAACAAAAAATTACCTGAAGATTCCCTTAAAAATATGTAACTCATATGACAGTTGGCAAATGGCTGCTGTTGGCAAATAGCTGACAAGGCCCACACTTCTCCAGGGCTCCCAGCTGATGGCAGGCAATCTGTGCATAAAGCAATCACCCCTCAGATACAGTGGCCAAAATCACATTTAGGCAAAAGCTAAACGCTCCTCTCTGCTTTAGACCAGACCAGACCTGTGCTTTCTTCTTCCATTTCTTTTAAATTGATTTTTTTCTTTCTCATTAACCCTAAGCATCATGATCCTCTCTTCTGTTTGTCTGCACATCTGGCTTTCCCTTTGCTTATTTGCTATTTTCAATTGCAGTAGTACGAAAGCCAGTAAATTTTGTGTCATTCTTCTCTCCTCCCACAAGGAATTATTGTTGCCAAGAAAGTCCTGTCACCCACTCCACTGAATCCCTGAAGTACATGGATTTATAGCTCTGGAGAAACACAGTTGTGTTGAAGGTAGCTCCCTGACACAGACAGGGAGGTACTGCAATCAGTGAAAAAGAAAGGATTTCAATTCTTACAGTGTTCCCTGGACTAGCCAATGTGTTAGGCATCAGAATGTCTTCTCAGTTTTCCAATGGGTAGGTTTGCACTGCTAAGTCGTTTCAGTTTTCTTACTGCTGAAGGATATATGTCTACATGACATACACTGAAATTATTATGTCTACAGGGATCATAAACATACGTATTGCTTTAGCTAAATATGAATTAAGGGACAATCTTCTGTTTATGGTAATGGAAGAACACATACATGTCTAGTAGGAACAAGTCTTTTTGTGAATCCCTCTATAAACAGTTTGAGAGTCATTATGTCAGTTTATGAGTTTTAGTCTCAAATGCAATGGAAAAATCAATGGCTTATACCAACAGTAACAAATCTATGACTTCTGATTTACCCTAGCATTTGAAGTTTTAAGTCTAGAAGGCATGAACTTACCCACAAGCAGAATTATGGCCAGAGAAGGTTGGGAATCAATGTCTCATGGAGTGCAAAGCTTCCCACCCTTTCCAAAAACAAACACATGAAGCAAAACTAATCATTAGCATGATCATCTTTATCTGCTGCAGTAAATAAAGAATTCTGCTACATCTAGCCAGTTGGAAACAGCATTATTACAAACAGAGGAAAACAGATATCCATCTGCTATGTGCTCCTAATATTCAATAACATAATAACTCAGATGCTCACAATAACTTTCTATAGATAATACTGGACATTTTTCTTCTGTCACACAGATTCACTCTGCCCACTCGGATACCACTGTATTCTGTTGCACTGCAATTATTTTACTGCCTCATATCAGGAAGTTCCATTTCACTATCATACAGCTGTTCCCAATGTGTAATCGGAGCCA
Source organism: Eudromia elegans (assembly GCA_003342815.1). Lineage (NCBI taxonomy): Eukaryota > Metazoa > Chordata > Aves > Tinamiformes > Tinamidae > Eudromia > Eudromia elegans. The sequence continues at coordinate 1,183,898 of PTEX01000052.1, read as the reverse complement.
CTGTATACACCCGCATTTTGGTCTTACATTGGTTTCCTCATCCCCCCCCTTCCTGACTCAGGGACATCTGATTCAGTGCTAGGGATGTCAGAAGCAGCTTTTCTATAGAGAAGCTCTGTTCAGCTTGATGAAAAGATGACACTTTGATACCTGAATTATATTACCAGAATTATAGCCTTTTAGATGCAGAACATACATGTGCACCGCACCTCTCAGCGAAAAATGAGAAAGTTAAGCTCTTTTTAAGAGATTTTTTTTGTGAGAAATAAGAGTAAAAGTACAAGCTTGAAGAGCAGGCTGTGGGGTAGGCAAATTGAAAACTCTCTGAAGGGTAGAGCTTACAGAGTGGTGATCAGTGGTCTATCTGGAGGTCTGTAGCCAGCAGTATAACCCAGGGGTCAATCCCAGATCCAATCTGGTTGAACTTATTCATCAGTGACCTGGATGATGGAACAGAATGCTCTCTCAGCAAGCACGTTCCCAATACAAAACTGTGATGCATCACAGAGCTGGGCTGCCTTTCAGAACCACCTCAGTGGGTGGGAGACAGGCAGAAAAAAAAAAAAACAACACCAACATGATGTTCAGCAAAGGGAAATGAGAGTCCTGCACATGAGGTGGACAAATAACCCCATACACCAGGACAGGCTGGGGACTGAACTGCTTGGGAGCAGCTCAGCAGAGAAGGAGCTGGTGGCCCTGGTGGACAAGTTGACCACAAGGCAGCAGAGTACCCTTGCAGCAAAAGTGGCTAATGCTATCTGAGGCATGATAGAGAGCATTGCCAGCAAGTCCAGGGAGGGATCTTAGTATCTGCTGCGATAGTGTAAAGAAGGTAGAATCACACTCTGCTCAGCGGCATCCAGTGATGGAAAGGACATTCACAAACCAAAACACAGTCAATTCCCTCTGCACATAAGGAAAAACTTTTCTACTGTGAGGGTGACTGAGCACTGGAACAGGTTACCCAGAGACCCTGCTTGAGCAGGGCTGGGGGGGGGCGGGGGGCAAGAGGAGATAACCTCTAAAAGTACCACAGCCTTGCTTTATGATAATGCAAGAGATTACTCTCCCTTTCCTCCAGGAAATATCTTTACTGAAACTTTCCCAGTTTGGGCCAGTGGAAGGTAATTTCTTTAAGTCAAACTTTCTCTCCTCTATTTTTTGTCAAAAAATACACTAAATATGAAGATTCAAAATATTAGATTAGATTTTCTAATTTCCTCTCAAAAAGTAACTTAAGACTCAAAATTTGATTCCAGGAAGTAACCTGCTTTCAACTCTGTTACGTGTGATTTAAAGCTTATCTAGGAACACACTTGAAACATGATAACAGCCAAACACATGCAACACTGACATTGCAATAGATGGAAACAACACAGACAACTGCTGTGTTTCTCACCATACAGGGTCACTGAGACAAGGCAATAAATATCAAACATTTTAGGTGCTGAGCCTGTTTGAAAAATAAATTGGAAACACACCATGATGCAAATGCACAAAAAACCCAAAATCATTCTTGCAACACAAAATCATACTGATTCCTTTCACAAGCTACCATGTCAGTTCCTTTACAACTAATTCTTATCATATTATCAGAAGGTAATTTTTTGAAACGTTGTGTTTTAGTATATCTGACAATGAGATTTTTTTTCCTAAAAAATGCTTATATCTAGCGTTTTAATACTCTATTTTGGCATAAAATTTGTAATATTTAAATATATAGACACATGCATGCACAGACAAAAGGGAGCCCTTTAAAACTTTACCAAATCATATAAAAAGGAAGACATGGCAGTTCTAGTGGCTTTCTGCGTGAAGCTCAGAGACCATTGACAGCCTACACAGGCCTTTCTGGTGATCCATTTTAATGGAGTTCCTAAAGGAGAATTAAAAGGTGCAGTGTGATAGCCCTTATAAAGGAAGGTTTCTGAAGTTCAAAGAGAAATGCATAAATCTCCATATTAAGACAATCACACTATACATCTTTGATAAAACCTTCTAAGAAGGTAAGAAACATGAGAAACAATTTATCCAAGAACACGTTTGTCGTGCATTAAAGCAGCATTTTCCTTCAGAACAGTGAAATCCAACTGAATATGAGACACCAAAAGCTCATACACTGACACTGTTTATTGAGAGTGAAGTGCAGTCAGCTAAGCCGTACCAATGCCTCCATTTCTGAAAACATTCAACGTCACCACTCCTGAAACAAATTAAATGCAACATATTACTCCCCCCACGTCTGCTCTTCACTTGGCCTGCTAACTTGTCCCCTTATACTCCCAATTTCTCAAGATAATATTATGAATAGGATTATCAGCATTATCTTGAAAAAAGTCTATTGTTTCTCTAAAATTATCTCCTAACAGTGAATTCTAAACGGAACTGAAGCACTTGTACACTGGACTTCAAAATAATCATAACAGTCTTCAACTTAACACGTTCAGTATGAGACAGAAGTTAAAAAGTGAACAGAAGAGAGATTTTATTTATACATTCCAAGTGTTGGTCTGCAACTCTGGGACTGATAGTTTGGTTCAAATCCGAGTGAAATTTAGAGGACTCTACAGTAATAAAAACTGCAGCCACACACATAAATTCCTAACTGATTTAAAAGCATACGAATAAAAACACCTGCAAGTCACCATAAAAAAAGCATTCACAGAAAATTAAATACTGTTTACTAAGACATGCACAGCATGTAGCTTCATACAAACAGTTTTATCACAATCAATGAGTCCCATCCTTCCAGGGAGCTTGAAGCAAATCACGAGACATCTAATTGCAACAAAATGTGATTTGAATAATACACAATAAAGCTACATATCAGGAATTAAAAATAATATACAGCTTTAAAGGTCTAAAAAGTAACTGCAAAATTACTGTGCTGCTATTTACTATATAATCGTCCCCAAACTTCTTAAAATTAACAACTCTGCAAATCCCTGGAGAAAGATGTGTTGTGAGCACTCAATTTGTCATTGCATGACAATACATGATAATATTGACTTAACTTCCTTTTAAAATGTATGAGCTCTATATAATCTACGTTATGTATTATTTATTTTTGTAGTCACTTCTGGTCTTGACCGAGAATCAATAAATAAATTGAAAACATGAAATATTTTTACATTATCTACATATAACATAATCAATATAAACCCACATATTTTCATTGAATCCTGCGTTACCTATCAGGAATGGATAAGCTACAAGAATAATCCAAAACGAAAGACTTTAAAAATTATCAGCTGAGTGGTACAACAGATAACCATGGTACTTGTGGATCATAACCCTTTTAATCTCAAAAGCACTCTGAAGTATCTAAGACAATAAAGACAACATAGGCACGCATCATAAATTCTAAAAGGAGCCACCTTTGGAATTAGGGAGTCAATATCAATAATCACTACCTTGAAAAGCAACAGACTCAGAAATTGGTGCAACTGCACATGCAGGAAGATAAAAAAATCATCTGAAACTTTACTAAGGGCTTGCTACACAAAGACCTGCTTGAAATGATTGCTACATAGCCCTTTAGGTACAAACTGTCATGTGTCCTAAGAATGCTGCTCAACAGTGAAAAGGAGATTGAATTCTGCTTTGCTCCCTGATAAATGCAAGCCTGATTATTAGCTCATTCAATAAAATGGCCCAACAATAATTTTAAGGAGCAGATTATTGTTCTTTGCCTGCCTATTCCAACTTACTTGGTAAAGCTTCCATCATTCCCTTTTAATCTGATCCCAGGAAAACATTGGGAACCAACCATTTATGAAATTCCAGTATTCATGAGAGGAGGTCTTTTGCATGCATCTGTGAAACTAAGAGGATTATTTTTCTGTCCCCTTTTTTTCTCCGCAATCTCCCAAATCAGTTTTCAAGGCTGACTTCTATAGGAACTTGCTTTGATCATCTGTCATCTGGGGAAAGCCAATAATCAACAAAGCAAAAGATACAGCCCGAAAGAAGAAAAATAAGTGATGAACACTGTTCTCAGTAGATGATGAAAGCTAGTCCTGTTCTGGAAGGCTTCATGGAAATGGTGGGACAGTGAGAATGGTCATTAAGACACTGGAATAAGGCATATGTTGCCAAAGATGATCTGTTTTACCGGGGCGGGTCTTCAGAAGCTTAGACAAAGAAATTTTTCTCCTTTTGTAGGCTCCTTTTGTAGTATATACTAACTTAAATATTTCTTTTGCAGCCACTGAAAGTAACAAGGGGAATCTAGTCCTCATTGAAAAATATTAAACAAATAAAAATACTCACTAATGTGTTTTTTTCCACATGGGATCCAGCTTGCACACTACTCTATGAGTGCTATCAGAAAATTACACTCAGGTATCTCACAGCTAACTTTACACTGAAACATATATTTATAGATACCCTAGCATTATTTAATCAGATCTATTTCTTTGTAACATTTTAGCACCTTAAAATAAAGTGATAGCTGTATGGTTATTTTCAATGTCTAGTATATGCTTAATAAATGTTGCTGTCTCTAAAATGGTCCAATACACAAATAAATCTACCTTTAAGTACATTTGGAAAATAGAGAATGTATTAAAATACCTTGCAAACATGTTACTGCTAATAAATCATTATACAAATTAGGAATTAGCTATCTATGAAGTTTAGAAACATCAGAACCAAATGTCTTAAATCACTAAAAATAAACATAATAATCTTAGACAATCAATATAATGTATAATAGGTCAAATTATCATGATTTGTAGCCAATGCAATCTTACGCAGTTTAGCCGGATTGTATGTGGCAGGGGTCAAAGCGGGATATATTGTATGTGTTGCCAGTGATAGGATATTTGCTCTTCTAATCAACTTGGCAATGACTCTTTTGATAAAGAGAATACTTTACAATTTCTAAAATATTTTGAAAGAGAAGTACTGCTCTCAGTGAGGTGGGAGAAATCTTCAAAACACCCAGTGCAGCTACATGTTTCTTTCACTTTTACATTGGTGAAAACCACAGGGCTGCTTACAGAATTAATCCCTTTTCCACAAGTCTCTCATTTAGGCTGTGTGCATATCATTGCCAGCTCTACATACTATCCTTCTGGTTTTCACCTATTAAGTAGTTTAAAATTGGTGAATATAAATATTTAGACATCAGAGAGCTCTGTGACTCTTGTTTCTTCTCTCTATTCTCCAGCGAAGAGCAAACATTTTCAACAGCCCTGAAAATCGCTGCTCAATATAGTTCAAGTTTTGCTAAACTCAATGATTTTTTTTTTAATGATTTTGGTGCAAATATTCAAAAAAATAGCACAAGCAGGTTAATGTTGCTTCATTTTAAACAGGCTACTATAAAATCTAAATGATACGTTCTTTTAAAAAATAATTTTCTCTGTTTAAAAAAATAAATAAATAAAATCTTCTCTCATCCCAAAATCAGAAAGAAACAAAAAATCCTGGATTTAAAACATGAAAAAGGACTATTTGGGAGAAAAAAAAAGAGATTCAAAGTGAGAGTCCATTCTCCCATTCTAAATTTTGCAGAGAGTAATTTGCCATCTACAACTTGTCATCCAAGTTTTCACAGGGGCTGGCAATATTCTCTCTCTTTTTTTTCCCCCTCTCCCCTCACAGCCAAATCCATGACAAAAAGAAAAAAGTTCATTTTCAGCAGTGAAACAAAAAAAAAGCAAGCAAACCTAATTCTCACGCAATGAAAAATAAACTAGAAGAAACTTGCACTCCTGTACTCCATGGTGTGAGCATAGCCGGAAACAGCTTCTAACTCACAGCAAATAATTTTAAGATCTTTAATCTTCTTGAAAAAATTCTTTAATTCACTTTGATACCTAAGTTACATGTGTAAGCCAATCCTTCATGGTACCTAAATTATTCATCACATACTTACTCTCTTTTCGAACATCCTGAAGTGCTGAGTGAAGTTCTTCTTTAAATACAGTTGCTTCTTTAGCAATTTTTGCTCCCTTGTCCAATAGATTCCAAGTGGCTTCTTCCACAGAAGCTAGCAAGACATGAGCTCTTTTGGACCGTCCCTTTTTCTTGCTAGAAGGATTCTGTGGACAGTTCACTAGTGTTGTAACCTATATTTAAAAGCAACAAGACAACAGGGGGTTTAAATTTCTACAACAAGTTTTCCTTTTTTTTTTTTTTTTATGTAAGTGACAATAAGTAAGGGGATTCTTTCTGCTTTAGAAAGGAGCTGGCAAGCCTAGCCTAGACAGTGAGAACAGACACTTCAAGTTTGACAGGTCACATCACCTAAGATGCCTGATCTGTGCACACTTCATTCTAAAGCCATTAAAGCAAAGTCAGTGGAAACCCCATTATCACATTAGCCCTAATATAAATTCTGACACTGATTGTTTTAAAATTGCTTTATGATATAAATATTATTTATTACATTTACAAAGGTTTCCATTAGGGTAAGCATTATAATCAGTGCTTCCCACACTTTCCCATCTCTCGAGCTGCCCGAGGAAGAAATCAACTAGTTGTGACCAGATGCATCTCAAGATGCTTCCTCTTCTTACAGAGGAGGATCACAGTGGTCAGAATTCAGTACTTTAGAATTCTCTGAGGGGTTTTCATACATCAACATTGTTCAACATATTACTCAGAATTTAGATTACAGTAGTGTGGTCCAAATTATGGCTTTTAAGAACACATGTCAACAGACATAAAGAAGTTATTTTTATACATCAACCCACTCCACATTCCTCATCCTCCACACAGCCTCCTCACTCCAATAGAATGTTTCTAACAAACTTCTCTGAAGCGTTGCTCAAGCTGTGGTAATAAGGGAGAACACTCCTAAGATATTTTTTTAAGTGTTATAAAGACATTACAAAACACACTTTAAGCTTGCTGATGTATTTTTCAATTTTGCTACTTCTGTTCTCTGTACCAAAAGATAGACACTATATTTTTAAGTATTGTACTTTTGTTAACATTAAGTACATATTAAAAATATTTTAAGAAAAAATCTGTATTATATAACATTAATACTAAAGTATAATATGAAGTAAAAATCTAATCTCTAAGATCAAAGAGAGCATTTTGTGTGTATATAACAAATTTTTGCAGCAAGGGAACTGACAACACTATTAAATAAGCAAAGCAAAAGCCACATATGAACTTCTGAATCCAACATGCAGCTTAGCTCATGGCTGCAGCACAGCTTGTGGTTTGAACTATTCTAAGTGCTCCTTTCACAAGCCTATAAAAAGAGATAAGGTCCTATCTCCCAGTCACTGTTAGACCTTGTTCATTATTTCAAACACCTTCAAGCTTTTCATGAAGTAACTCTTTTAAAAGCTTTAATAAATATCCTGAGGGAAGTATTTCTATGAGCACACATCCTTGAACGAAAAAGTCTTGGCTCCTACCTTATTCAGGTGGAATTTGTGATACACAACAAAGACCAACCACTTGACATCAGCTGCCTTAGAAAGTCACAAGGGAGATAGTCACATAAATATCTCTGTCTCAGATAATTAAAGGGAGCTTGAGACTTTTTCTAACTGTAGCTCAGCCACAAAAGATAGTAAATGAAATTATTTACTGTACATAAATCTGCCAGTTGGTAGGGTGTGTACTAGAAGAAAGAATCTAACTATCTTTATCTTTACAAATCCTAAAACATTATTTCTAAGATCATTTAATACATTTAATTATTTAATATTTTGAGACACATTTAAACAGCTTACAGGCTGACATTTTTAACAAAGACGACAGAAAACTGAATGTTACTTTTTTAAAAAACAGCAACATATTAAACTAAGACATTATTTAAATGTCCTTTTATGGTCATTCCAAGAAACATGTTATTAATATACATTATATTTCTGATTTTTACTCTAGTTTCATTCTTACGAATAAAAGCTACATGGAATGATTTCACTTAAGTTTTCAAGGAGGARGAAAGCAAATAGTAGAAATGTAAAATATAAAAAATAATCTTTCCTACAAGAGGAAGTTCATTACTGTAAGACTCTTCATCTTCAGCAAAAATTATCAGGAAAGGAAATATCAGAAGTCAAAATATAATGATTTCATGGAAATAGGCCCAATGCTATTTAACACAGGCATCTTATCTCAAATATCAATCAAAATTTGATAGGWAAGTCTTCGGCTCAGAGGTCAAGGAATAAACACCACTCAGATGCCGGTAACACAGATACTCAAGGAAGAATGCAAACACTTCATGCAGATCTTGCACAGAAAGAACCCAACTGTGCAGTAGTTAACATGGTGTGCTCTTCAGATTCATTGTCAATACAGTTTGTAACGTAAAAAAATACATAATCAAAATGATAGCAGCACAGGAGATAATCAAAGAAGTCTGTCCTCATTTATCAAGTTTACGCCTTTCTGCCAGTTATAAATACACTTTCTTACTGCTATACACAGCATGCATGTCTCCCAGCATTCAACAGAAATCATTATCATCAAGATTTTATTTGGGGTATTTSGGAAGAGAAGCAGAGCTGTACAAAAAGCACAAGCTTTTTTAAGCTTGATTTTCAAGCCCATATGTCATCACAGCTGTAAAGCTGAATCATGCTGTTCATACTTGTTATTGCCAAACTCAACAGTTAAGTTTTTGTTACAGTTGTCCTAAATACTGAATTCCTAAGGAACTGTGCAGTAGTTCTTCAGAAGCTGTATTTGGTTCTTGAACATGACTTAAATCTAGATCTCTAATATTGCAGTAATTTAGTATTTGATATCTTTTGACACCTTTAGTACCAAAAAGTTTGGTTTACCTTTGTTATCATTAGAGAAGAAAACTATTAATCACAAAATAGACCTTCACTCTTCAAAAAAGTATTTAGTTCAGCATATCCTGTAATCCTAGATGATTTAGAGAAAATAAGGCACTCGAAAGCAGCTGTCCAATAACACTGGCAAAGCCACAAGCTAATTGTTTTAAATGATAACAGCCTTTTGTCTAAGCCAGACATTTGGGGATAACAAACTATTGCCCATACCAATAAATCCTAGCTAATTATTTTTGTTAAAAATAAAAGCTCACCATATATGGTATTAAAAACACAACAGCATCTGGCTTGGATGCATGCAGTCAAACTTTCTATAGGTGGGAATAAATGCCCTTCCACTTCTATTTTTAAACAATGAYACAAGGGACCCAAAAATACAAAAATACACGTATGATTGCACATGTCCTTAAAATCACCATTTACCTTCCCTGCCACATTTCCGTTGTGAGATTAAAAAGAAGGCATTAATGAGAGAAAAAAAAAAAGAAAAAAAAACCTCTTTGGTTCAAAGGATTTATCTCTTTGAACTAAGGAATTTCCATTTCTAACAGACTTAAGCTTTAAAAAAGACTCTCAAGAAGATAATGTTTTTACAGATGAGGTAGTTTCTTTGTTTAGTTCTGAAAAGGAGCTTATTGGACTGTTTTAGTGGAAATGTTTTTGATCCTACAAAACACAGGTTAAGATCTTTATTATGTTCCTTCATTTACTCTAAAAATATCTACAGCAAGCCAACTACTTGAGAACAATTTGACCTTCTGCCATTATTCAATATAAGTTTTCTAATGTAGTCTAGTTTTACTAGATGCTGGAAAATATATATATATATCAGTTTGAGAGTAAATAAAAGACAAATTTACCATTTGAAGCACTTCAATTTGCAATTTGAAATATTATAGAAAATGTGAATATATCACTACCTTTTCAAAACATCATCATAAATCATCTTTACAATCCAAAAAAATAATAGTGTTCTTTGTACATAAGCTAATGGCTAACCAGGGGGTGCAGGGAAAATCTGATTTTGATACCACATTTTCTCACAACAGTAAATTAAAAAAAAAGTCATTATCCAGTACCTCCTCATATGAAAACAATCAAGAGTTTAAACACAGTCCAGGATGGAATAAGCATAGACTAGTGACTTTCCAGAGAGAGAGAAATACCAAGTATGAGTCTTCAAAAAAAAAAGTTTCTTATACTGCTAATTAGGGGTTAAAATAATGCCGTGGTATTAAAATAATGCATTATATTGTGTGGGATAGCACTGTAGAAAAAGCATCTAACCAACTGGCACAATTTATTGCAATAGATGCAAGTAAGAATCCTGTTAAAGRAAACAGTAGACTAAAATATATCAGAGACTGAACATTCCYATAAAAAAAACCCTTATGATATTTTATGTTTTAGAGAAAAAAGAGATTAAGATAAATCAGGGCTAAAGGTGAAGACTACTGAAATCATAAAATGGAGAAGCTAAAGATTTACAAACACCTATATCCAGAAGACAGACTGACATATCAACTATTGCAAATACTAAACTGTAATTTTGAGTCTGATGCATGCAGTAACAATCCAGCAGCAGTTGGACATTCCGCATTCAGTATATTTGCTTATATATTTACATATATAACATGAAAATGATGGAAACTATACAATGGAACAAATAAGACCAAAGACAACTAACAGCTTTTTATTATTATATACCACAGCAGAACTGCAATGAAATTAATTTGCAAGTGAAATTCAGTGAAATTCAATTCAATTCCTATGCAAGTTTTTATATCACTCAGAAGGCTACCAGCTGCTTTAGAGCAACTGCCTGAGAAGGAAATAAGGGTATGGTTATGCAGGAGGAAAACTACATATTGGTATTTTGTACCAATTTTATTATCCACTTGCTATGCCTCCCCTCATCCTGAGGCAGTTCTGTGCCTCATCGACACAGGTTGCTTCTGTTCCTATTAGTATTAGAGAATCTTTACAAAGAACTGGATCTTTTAAGGTACTGAAAACAATTCATACTTTAAATAATTATATTCTCCAGTTCATCAACTTTAAATCTTTTAAAATACTCAAGCTTGACCAACAGTCCTGTCTGTTCACAACACGCATCGCAGAATCCTGTTCCCTGCAGCCTCCCCCAAATCATTGGCAGGATCCCATCTGGCATAGAACCAGATCTTTCTCTCCAGAGAGTAATCCTCAGCTTGCTCCAAAAGGAGTATAAGTAGGAACAAACCAGGTCTTGCTCCTTCTTCCTGGTCCAGTCTGCATGCCCTATCCCTATAGGTCTTATACTCTCGCATCTGAAAGTATGTAGCACACCTCAAAGGAGTACCACTGTGAAAGCATAAATATTGCATTCTGTGATAAAGTCTCTTCATTATATCAGATATATAAAGATATTACTCATAAAGCATCTTGAGGGGAAAAAATGGCTCAGGCTCAATGAGTGGCTATTCAGGGTCACAARAGTTCCAAATCCTTAAGAAAGAATGCCTCAAGCCAAGTCAGAGCTCAAGGACTCACAGCTGCAAGAATCTCCCCGGCCACGTTCGGGACATACATGTTTTGCATTGAGATAGGACCAAGCTATATTGCTCAAAATATAAGAATATGACTGAAGGTGACCCAGTCATATTAAGAGCCATGATAAGACCTATCATGATCACGTGGGTAAACACAGAGAAAGCATTGTGTGGCACACAGAGTATGCTACAGAAATCTATGGTTCGAGGGACACAAAAGCTTGACAMTTAGGATGAGTATAGTTAAGCACCAGAACAGGTTGCTCCAAGGAGTTATATTTTCTCTGCCTTTGGAGATATTCAAAACCTGAATAGTGTATGTCCTGAGCAGCCTGCTATAGGTGACCCTGCCTTGAGCAGGAGGGATTAAACTAGGTCATCTCCTGAGGTCCCTTCCAATATTAACTATCATGAGCTCCTGTGTTAAAATTTAAGTGAGAAATCACTTAGTGCTATGATATAAATTGCAAGGATGCCACTGCATTGCTAGCAGAGGATCATATCTATTCCTCTTTTTCTGGGGCCTAAGGTACGTTTACAAAGCAGACATTGCTCTAACAGCAGCTCATGCAGATACATATTAATATCTGCATTGTAATGTTATACCCGTTTTCAAGTGATTGAAGCACTTTAATTAGATGCTAAATTAAACAGTGTTAGCTCTAGGTATGCATCAATACTGATAGTCAAGCCAGCGACTTTGAAGTCACTTACCTTTGGCTTACCTACACAAACTGCAGTCAGGGTAGCAACTACTAAATAAGTAGTGTAGAGCTGTGACAAGGAGTTTGATCTGCAACATCTTGGCAAAGTTAAAACACAATGCTAGGCTGGCATTCTATGTCTATGTGTATGTCTATAYGTTTCTGCTATGTGTAATTGACTGATCAGAAGCAGGTGCTCCATCTTTGCACTAAGAATGGAGTTCAAAATAGTTTGAGATTCAAAATGGAAGACATCCCAACTTTTTTCGATAATTTCTCCTGTAACATATTCCTATAGAGATCTTTTAGTACTCTTAGTTCTATACAAAATATGCAAAACTAGTTCAGTGCATTGAAAAAGATATTTCATAACCATGCATAATATAGACATAAATGTTCTCATTAAGCACTGCATATTTAACTGAAGAATATTAAGAAAACAGCTTACATATAGTATTCTAAAAAGAAAGTATCATCAACAAATCTGACAGCATTTTATGAAGTCCTAAAGTTGTTTAGTTTGAAGGAAAAGTACTCATATAATGTTTACAAAATATTCAATAATTATATGATCTTCAGGCAACTCTTAAAGTATACAGAATGTATCTGTTTTCACAAATCAGATAAACTCACCTAGATTTTCAAGCTCTCTCTTTTATACTCTGTTCACTATTTAAAACACAAAACACTTCATGTTTCAATGGAATGGAATTCCATTTTATAGTTCATTCTACATTTTCACATCAGCTGGGTAACAGTCCACAAAACTAGCTAGAATACACTACATTTGCTATAACACTCTGAGGTAAACTTGGTAAAAATGGAAGCAACTAAATGGATTACCAAACTGGGAGAGCATGGATAGTTCCTGAACCCGAGTATCCATCTGTACAGGAGAGCCATGAGAATGCTTTTCACAATAGTATCCTTAAGTCAAATTTCTTCTCTTTTCTCTACAGACATGCTATTTATTTTCTGCAGTATTAAAATACCTGAATTATCAATGGTTCCAATAGTTTCTCCACAGCAAATGTCTGGATCTGCAGATCCTGAGGATCAATTTTCAGTTTAATATTTGGCACTTCTGTTGACATTTCACCTAGGTACAAAACAAAAAAAAAATGTTTAAGTAACTGAATAAGCAGCTATGAGAGCAAGTCTCATCGTCTTTGATCAGCACCCACAGACCACTTAATGGGGAAGAGACTTGGCGCAATGGTCAAGTCATATCATAAGCTGGATGCATAAACTGCAAAAATAATTTAAATAAATTTAAAATATGTATAATGCTTTATTTTCTCTTCAGACTTCTAAATTGACTTTGTACAAAAAAATGTATTAGAAAATCTAAGAATATATATTCCCTAGTAGTCAACAGTAATAATAATGAACTTTTAAGCACAATTTATATAGTGTATTATTGAATTGACCAAAAGAGAAAAGGATCATTGCTATATACATTATATCTATGCTTTAAGCAATTTACTAAATGACAGTAATCATAATGAAGATATTAAGAACAAAAATATGTATGGCCATTCTTTTAAGTCCTAGCAAATAATAGCAGGAGAAAGCGAAACATTAAGTTTACCTAACCTTCTATAACACCAAATATTTTCTGAGTGTCAAGATAGATTAAGTCCAGAAAAGTTATTACTGTCAGCAAGAAGGAATTAAAGTTGCATAAGGTCTTTACAGAGAATAAATCATTCAATAGAAACTTGATATGAAGTCTACTGATAATAATTTACGAGTTTTCATTAAATTCATTGGAATCTGATTCAGGCCTTTTGCCAGCACGGTGATAAGTGTGTGTACACACTAGCACAGAATTATATCTATAATTTCATTGAAATGCAACTAATTATTGCCTCAAAACAAATACATTTGAAATTTCCCAGGAACTTAATTTCCCCTAAAAGATAGCTCAGCAAAGCCTTTATAGTCAATAAAATTTCAAACACACAAATAATGGATACCTGTCCTTTCCAAGCAAGACTTATTGCAACCGCTGCTGCTGTATAATAAAGTAATAAGGTACTGTGACCATGCCGACTAAAGAGATATATTGTCACCTTGTAGTGAACCTAGAATTGATTTAATACAGCACAATAGGTTTAGAGTTTTTATAGCAAATTTATAGCATAATAAGCATCCACATTTCATTTGCAGGCAAAGAAAACATTAATGGTAATTAGAGAATTACGGTTAGATGTAATTTAGTTTTTTGCCATTCTCAGGAAGAGTTAGTGCCAACCTTATTACTTTATTGTAAGCTACACTAGTTGCAGCCCTAAGTTCCCATATATTCAGCTGGAGACAATTCAGGTGACAGCTTCTGTAAAGAACTAACTTTTCAGTTTACATTCCAAATCAAAAGACATGAAAAAAAATTGGGATCAGACTGTCCAGAATTACACTTTTTCTTCTATTTCAGTTACTTAATATGAGAACTCTAATAATCATTTTGAATCATTTTACACAATTTACTCTTTTGGCTTTTAGACACTTGTTAAAAAAAACAAAAAAAAAAGGAAAAACAAATTTCAGTAACCCAAAATCATCAGTAGAAGTGGCTCTCCTTCTCTACAAAGGGTAAGGAACAAATGTCTTCAGAAACCCAGAGGGTTCTTATTTAGTAATGAGGCTGCAGCCAATCTGCAGCTTGAATTGTTATATATCCACTCCTCCGTACGCTCAGCCCACTGTTTCAATAATAGAAGGAAAATATTATTCAAATCATTCAATAATGGAATGATAAGACCCATGGCACCTAGAAATCCCGTAATACAACCAGAAAGCCATTGTACACAAAGACATTATCACATTTGGGTAATTAATCTAAGTCGTATCAATTTTTAATCCATGTTATTTGCTTATTTTTAATTCAGTGAAGATTTTGGAAGAATTTGCACCCTTGCGCAAGTTAATAKAGGTTTTATTACTTTCACCAACAGGCACATGATTTATCCCTAGATTTTCATCTAATTACAGAAATAGATTTGGCCTCACAGCTGTAAAACTTCAACACTGACATAAAGATACAACTTAGCTTATGACYTCACTAAAACACAGCTTTAATTTTATGCTTATCACAGCAACAGGCCACTGAAAAGGAAAGCTTCATTTAAGCAATAAATGATGGCCAATCACTACAGCTGTAGTCCTGACTTGAGTTGCATAATTTATTCTGTTAAGATTATTTCTTCTGCTAGACCTGTATTATTTTTCAAAGCTCAGCTTTTRTACCTTTTGGTTTTAATTCCAATGAGACTTTAAAAATTAATGACAACTTTCTACAATTACTAAGTTGCACCAGAAGTGAAAGTTATGACTGCAATCTCCTCATTGCTAAAAACACTTTCATCCTATGATTCTTCCCATTTATCAGTTACTTCAGCTTCATAAGGCTTCAGTTAACTGTATCATACATACCCAAGCAATATTTTATATCATTTGTCACTTGTCTATCACTTTGTAACTAATCTTAATCTTATTGACATTCAGTTTTGAAAACAGATATCTGAAACATGAATTAAAAATACTAAAATATTAGTATATTGTCTTTAAAAACAAAGCGACTGCTTCAAGATGAAAGTTTTACACAGCTTTTAGCTGACTCTATACTTTCGGCACTATCTAGTCTCTACAGAATCAWTAAAGTGTAACCACTTCTTGATAATATACTAGGCCTGCAATAAAAATAAATAAATAAGGCAGATTTTTCCCCATCTACTATTCAGCAGAGGAAACAAGAAAAATAAAAGACATTATGGGTGATGATAATCTAAATCATGCAGTCTTGATATAGCATATAGCTCTTTGGGCCCTTTCTCACAAATTCATAATCATCTACAGGGCTTTATAAAACTGCAGCTTTTGCCCTCATGAAACTGCAACTCCTCATGGTTTCTTAATATATCCTTGGTGAGCTTTTGAACTCTGCAAAGAAAACTCATTCTTGCAGTTCAATTCAGATAACAGGCACACATTCTGTACTCAGGCAGGTTTTATTTTTACTATGCATTTAATCTGTAATAATTCTCTCCAATATCCACTGGCTCCTCATGTATGGGAACTAAAAACCAAAGTAAAGTCAAACAGTTAACCATATAATTTTATGGTAATCATTAAAWAGGGAGTATTCCATATTTTCAGAGTGAGAGGTAAGAATATAAAATGCAACCTCAGAAAGACAACACCTACCAACTGCATCATTTTTGGCAACTAATATTCAGAGAAGGTTCCATATCCACAATAGTTAAGCTTGACTATAACTATGGCTGTATGAGACTCACTTCCAGCAACTAACTGCTGTGTTAGCAAGAAAGCTTCCAGCAACCTGGAAAACAGGTTCCCACCGACATTCACACAACCACACTTCCAAAATAAAGATAACAAGCATTAATCTAAAATCCCCTTTAACTTGTTAAAGTAAGCTTTCCTACAATACCAGTTTCTTGCTCTGAAAGTCATAAACATCCATCATGCACATCCCTGCCYTCTCAATTTATTTCTACATCTGCCTCCTACTTAATGGCTTCTCAACCTGCCTCTCCCATAATAACTGAACAACACAGAAGCCCCTGGCTAAAGCTGCAAGTTTGGCAGATAAGGCGCAGTGTGTCGATGCTAACAATTCGGCACAGCATAAGACCTTCCAGCCACACAGCAGAGAAACTGTTGAAAAGTTGCTTTTTATGATGACACCATGGAATTCCATATGATATTCCCTTACAGCTTCACCGGGATTGCACCGAAACAGATCATTTTATATCTTTGAAAAGTCCCTTAAAAAAAAAACCCAAACAGACAAAAAAACCACACACTAACTAGCATAATCTTTACCAGCCTCCCAATACATGGGCATCTCTTAAAATCTATCACTACTATTCAAACCAATGACAATGATTTTGCTTGTGAATTCTTTCTGGGCAAAATCTTAAAGCAAGAGGACACGTAAGAACTGCATAAATACAGTACTTTGTGTTCTACTGAGCTTTGAAGAAATCACAAGATGATTCTCACCTTTTTTTGAAGATACAGACATATTTTAAGTTTGTTGTGGCTTCACCTCATTCATTGATAGGAGGGTTAGTAAATGCTTTGCTCATTTCAGAAATAAAGTCTTTGTTGCTTGCATCAAGAGTTGCCCTCCTTTCTTTCTGTACATATTCTATGGAAGCTGCATCACAGGTATGATGCTAGGGAGCAGTGCTGATGGCCAGGTCTTTTACAAAACCTAGCTGATAAGACTTTTGTTCTTATTAGACATAACTAAGCTCCAGAATCCCATCTCTGAACAACCTCAAATTTGTAGATTGTTACAAAAAGCAATCCTATTTTTACAGCTCAGAAAAATCTCCATGTGCTGTGACTTAGTTTCTCTTTCCCTCTCTCTTTTCACCTTTTTAAACCTTATATTGCTTTCTAGAAGACATTTTTATTCTTTCTTTTGGTCCTGGCACAACCATTTTTGAATGTAACAGTGGTCTTTTTGCATTCCATTAGTCTCCAGTTAAAAGCATTAACTGAAAGTCCAAGTCAAAAATCACTTTCATCATGAAAGTGTTTTCATTTACTGAAAAAAAAAAATCAATTATATTCAACATATCTATTAAAGGTAAACTAGTTGATTCTATGGGATTTTTTTTATATATTTTAATATCTCCTGCTAAACTCCCTGAAATCAACCTAATCACGAGAATTAACTTGCAAGCCAATACAGTGAAAAYTGCAAAATTTTAAATTAAAAATCTTAATTAGTATATTAAAACAATTTATTAGGCATTCTCTACTGTTAATCTACATAAATACTCTTCTCCTACTGTAGTTATTAAGACTTTTTACCATGGCAAGGGTAACATAATACAAAGAAAACTATATCTGCCATATCTGCCACAGATCGTTCTGAGGCCTTTTCCACTAATYGAGTAAACTTCCCTCCTTCCTGACAGCTCCCTCAACAACTGAACAATTTTTGCTGCTCACTTCAGGGAAGCAAAAGGAGATCACAGTCCATCTTTTAAGATGAACATACATACTCCAGTATAATCTRTTAATTACAGCAGAGATTCTGACTGTGAGATATTTTGGTAAAGGCTTACAACCTCACACTTGGGTACATTAACCTTTACAGTCGGCAATTTCAGCACTGTAGACCAGCAGCTCTTACAACACTTTGGATGTTAAGCACGTCTCAAGATAGGATTCTACCTCTGAAGACTCAAAAAAAACCAGGCCACCCATACACTTCAAGTGCAGCATGCTTTAAGATAATACACATTTTGACCTTTCAGTAGATGTGTCTGAACTGAAGCTGCTATGTGTTTGGTTTAAGMACAAAAGACACATGAAAAACAAAGAAGCTTGCATTAATCTGCAATACAATGTAACCATAATATCTGCAGTTTTTAAATAATGTATCTAAACAGATAACACAAACAAATCAGTGTCAGAAAGTAGAGCCTCRGATATTCCACATAAATTAGACAAGCTTAACTTCAGAATCTAATTCCTGYTAAATCAATAGAAGGCCAACAGGGTATCACTCACCTATCCTAGAAAACAAATGATCCATATGCAGCATGAAAGTCAATACAACTTCCTTGTGCAAGAAACTTCAGTGCAAGTGCTCTGGCTCACTATGTAGCTGCTGAGGCATCTGCAAGTGCACTGCCTGACAAGCTTGCCAGTGTATTTCAGGATGACTGACAGTGTACAGCGGCTGCTGGAGGGATGGCAGGGGGATGGGCATCCTTAAAGATATAATCTAATGCAGAAATATTTCTTTAACAAAATCTAAAAATTAAAAAATTCCTTTAAATCTACTTTGAGTAATTTGGTGATGCGAAACATGGCCCTGCCATTACTTGTGCTGCTTACTCTTGTAATTTTCAATGCAGTTATTTTCCCATACATTCTGGGTGTAGGCCAACTTCTGTCTCAAAGCAATGACTCAGATTCAGACTTTTGAAACAAGACAGCAAAGGGATTCATCGGCTTTCACACAATCACTTGGCACTAAATTTGTTTTTTTTTCCTATTGTATTCTTTTCTACACTGGCATATACTGTATTATCCTGTAAAGTTCGTAAAATGCACAGATCTTCTAAAGAACAGGAAAGATATCAGAAGCTATATTTTATTTAAAATACACAGACTACYTTGTTTTTAAACAAGAAACACATGCACAGGACACACAAGGACTTCTAAGATATTAAATACTGCTGAGGCTATTTAACACAATGTTTCATTACTTKTTCTTAACTATATATTTATTTTAAAAATTTCATCAATTGTGTTGACACCACTATGGAATTAATATTTGCCAGCCCTTTTGCAATAGAATCAGTACAGTGAGTGCAAAACAGGTTTTATAGAAACAATAAGAGTGACTATATTTTCCTTTAATCCACTASCTCATACTGAAAATAAGATATTCAGAATGTAATGGAGTAATTTGTTAAAATTTACTAGTACTGTTTGTAGCAGAAGTATATGGACTTCTTTTTGAGGGCCTACTGTATTTGTAGATACCAGAACGGAGAAATACATCTGGTAYGTGGGAAGAATTCAGCCTATTTAACACCGAGGAAAACCTACAGTGTTCCTCACAAATTATTTAGTTGCATACAGAATCATGAAGTTCCACTCTAACCACATTAGATTAGATTTTTATCGTTACTAGGAAGAAAGAAATCTGTTAAAARTAAAGGCAGCACAAAGAGAAAAAGAAGTCTGAAAGATGAAAAGGCTGGTAAGATTCCGCTACCAGTTTATAAACTGTATTCACTGAAGGGTACTTCTTTTAACCAGTCTTTATATTTAGTTAGATTCTCAGTAAAGTAACTGGAAAATATTTTTAATACTGAGAATTAAAAAAAAGTTTTCTTGATCATAGAATCATAGAATGCTTAAGGTTGGAARAGGCCTCTAGTCCATCTCATCCAGTCCAACCCCCCTGCACACGCWGGGTCTCCTAGAGCATGTGGCACAGGGTGGCATCCAGGCAGGTTTTGAAGATCTCCAGAGGAAGAGACTCCACCACCTCTCTGGGCAACCTGTTCCAGTGCTCTGTCACCCTCACTGTTAAGAATTTCTTTCTCAAGTTCCTGTGGAATTTTTGGTGCCTCAATTTGTGGCYGTTTCCTCTAGTCCTATTGCTCATCTSCCTCTGTGTCCACCTTCTCCCAAGTGGCCTTTTTTCAATCGACTGTCTAACTTCAATTCTTCTCCCTTACCTATGCTATCTAATGTCTTGCTTTGTCTAAACAAAAGCCCTTACAGCCATTACAAAGCACACAAGAATTCTACAAGACATTCCAACAAAGGTGTGAATCCTACAGTCTGGTTAGTTGCAGAGATTTGGCTGTGCACTAAAATCTCAGATTCTGCTCCTCAACCTGTAGCTATCTTGATAGAGGTGGTAGGCTCCTGAGCCTACAGCCACAGCTACAAAAACATTCTCCACTGAAGTATAACTACAAGAAATTCAGAGTCCAACATGAYCTTCACTATATTAGCATCAAGAATTCCACCGATATCAAAGTGTAAAGGTTATACACCATTATCAGTGAGAGCAGAACTAAATTAACCCTGCTGGGCCTAGAAATGCTTTAACCTAGCCTCAATTCTATCTTTTATAACATCTCTTCAAAATACATTTTTCTAGGTATTCAWGTTCTGGGTCTCAAAATTTTAGTTATGATCAAAAAAGGAGGAGTTGTCATTAGCATTCTCTGGATGTATTTCAAATTCTTACTAAACAAACAAAAATGCTTTGATGTGAACCTATTTTCACTACATGCACTTTGAGCACTACACAAGCAACCCTCTATATTTAAGTGGTGCATGGTTCCCACACAAATGGCTATCCTGGGCTGGCAATGATAGGTTAAGAAGATTTGGCTCCAAGCCTTCCCTTTCTTATCATTTTTGAAGTGTTCCTATCTTTATTCAGAACCAGAGACTCTGTTTAAACACAGTTCAAGTTGACCTTGCATTAAAAATAGCCTATTGCTCACACCTCATTAAAAACTACTAAACAAACAATTTCCATAATGTGCAACTGAAAGGTTTTTTAAATGCTATTTTTCTTAGAAGGAATCCCTGAGTTTCCTTTTGTGTTGAACATTACCTACTGCATTAYTATATTACCTTTACTTTAGTATTTCTTTCTCAACTGCAGCAAGTTTACAAGAAAAACTTTTCCTTTTTCTTAGAAACAAGATTTCCTCAGTCAGAACTGAGATAGTTTTCAAATCAAAATATGGCTCAAAAGAGAAGCATTTCTTAGTTGCTATATCATTTCTGACCAAACAGCCTCTTAAGCAATATCTAAAGACATTCCTGTTCCTCTCAACCCCCTCCTCCTCATTCCAAGACACTCTCAAAAGGACCTGGTTTAATAATAACTTTACAGAAAGTCTGTTTCCTATTGGATCAGTTTCCCAATACGGACCAACAGATAAGAAAGAAGAAAACAGTGACAACAACTGATGTTTTTCTAAATGGCAGTTACCATGTATAATTCTTTCCTGTTAGTGTTTTGGGCTCCACCACCTCTGAATATACACCTTGTCTGTAAGGGGAGTCATAAGTGGGTTCTATATAATGGAAAATTGTCTTAATGTACATAATCTCGTTGAATATGCCAGTCTTTTATACTGAGAGACTTTTATACCTTCATTAGCCTTCACTTAGGAATAGTGTCTTTTGGATTTTRCAAACAAGAATAATTGTGTAAAATTGTTTTGTACAGTAATTTAGCATTTTCAATTTCTAATATCCAGTAAATACAACTTTGTTAAAGGAACAGTATTCACACAATATTCTATCTTTCCTTTCCCAGGATTCCAACACAAAATCAGGGGACAAGAGGTTTCTTGCCACTTCCTACTTCTAGAGTATTACAGTATGGAATCAAATGACAAATTACAAGTGGCAAGTGACAAATTACAAGCGACAATGATTTCTTACATACTCAGAGCCTAATAACAATAGTGTTTAATCAAAAAAAAAAAAGGGGGGGGGGGTTTGGGAGTCACTATTTGATTAGCTGCTTAACGTCCTGTCACCAAGTGGAAAACTGCCTTCATTCGCCTTCAAACTTACCTTTTGAATCAGGGATCCRACAAAAGATTCTGGAAATAGCTCTGTGAAGTACCGTTCTTGAAGMGACTTGACTCCAGAGAGTCAAGTCYGAGAGTGAAATAACAAGTTTGATTGCCTGTCATTTCCAGTCTGTGAGCAACAAAATAGGAGAAGAGTCAGAATGGGGAAGGAAGACCTCCTCCTAAACTGTTAATTCTTGACTTCACTGACAGTTTGTTGCTGAAAACACCACTTAAAGAAAGCACAAACTCATTCCCAGGCACATGAATAGTTTGTCATTGAGCTTTTAAACCCTCAGCCAGACCCCACCGAAGTCAACGACAAGATCCCTTCAGAAATCAATATGGTTTAGACTGAATGTAAGAGATAAAAGAGGAATAAGCCAACAATGGGAAATTCACGACAAATACTGATTTACACAGGTAAAGTTCTACAGAGTGTGAAGTTTCACACAAACTGTAGTGGACTTGACCGCTGTCTTCTTTTACCGTTCCAAAATACTCAAAGTGTATTTCCATATTAATAATTCCACACTCACAATTTCCACCAAACTGGCTATTTAAGAAACATCAGTGAAGTTGTGCTAATTCTTAATATTAAAAAATAGTACTGCAGTACTTAACAGTTTACATAGAAAAAAAATCTGAAACAGTAGAAGCTGCTCAATACTTCCCATGTARTTATGTGTTCTACTGCCTCACATTATAATGATCTAAAAATCAATCGGCCTGCAAATTTTGTATACCAGGCCAATGTGTCAGTAAACTTTTTTCTTGAAAAAATTCTGCCAAAATACTTTGGTTATTTCTGGTTAATTTAGGTGAAACAGACACAGACAGCCTGAAGGCCAAGAAACTCTGGGACTCACCAACAGGTCATGGGAGGAAGACATGAGGAGCACATTTGGGGACTACTCATATGAAAAGAAACAGAGAGAGGAGTAAGAGACAGGATTGAGATAGGTGGAGTTCATGAAACAAAACGTATCCTGTTGAGAACCTGTCATAGCATATCCAACTGATTTCAAGTGAGCAATGCTAAGAATGCCCAGATTTAGTTAACTTTAGTTTAACTTAAAGATGCATAGAAAGCTGCCTAGAAGCAAAACATTTTCAAGTTAGATAAAAGATAATACTGCTTATAGAATATCTTACAGGAGTTTTTTCCCCCCTGTAAAACTGTCAAGTAACAGAAACCAGGCAATCTTTTCTAGATGATAAAGTAATTTATTATGGAGAAATATACCCAGATTTGATATGCTAAAGTTGGAATTTTATTCATATTTAATTCCCCTTTGAATTTTATGGTTTATCCAAAAAAGATACATTCTTTCTTTGCTCAGTCATGAACTAATAGGGCATGAACAACAAGCAGAGCTCAGAATTTCTAGACTAAGAGTTAAATTTCTCAAGCACTGTATCAGAACCCTGTGATGCAATGAGTCTGTTACCAAGTGCTGCTAACCAGGACAGAATTTCTCAGTATTTTTAAGCTCTACTTACTTCATGAATTTCAATTTTCAAATTAARAGCAAAAATGCAGTTCACTTAGATACATGGGATCCTTCAAGTTACATAAATGCAGTTTACCTAGATCTTTCCTACTACTGCCTTTTAAAAAAAAAAAAAAAATTAGATTTTTATAATTACACCAGTGCTTCACTTATGAATGAAATGTTGCCGTGGTCAGTGGTGATCTCCCATATTTTAATAGGTACGCTAAGGAAAAAAAGAGGGAAATGCTCAGTTTACTTAATATTCTTTTTCCTGCCATTTGCATTATCTAATAAGGAATGGGATTCAGCAGCACATAGTTTAAGCATACRGCGCCATTTTAGGTACTGCAAGAGATACAGTCTGGCACCTTCCCTAAAGCCATGGATCTTCCAGAGATTTCTATCACACATTCCAGTGCTGGACACAGGATTATCTGTATGACCAAAAGCATCAAAAATGCCACTAGACAACTGAATTATTCCCAAGTTCTCTTTGTCTTACCAAAACCTCCCATGAATTTGTCACTATAAAGCTATTTCACTAAAACAGGGGGCTTACAGAAGGTGGCCAAACTTTTCATGTGCTACACAACCATTTTTGTAAATGAGCACCACACTTCTAAGTTATGCAGTTTAACAACAAAAGCCATTGCAGCATCAATTCTGAAGTACCAATTAAATATTCCATGTCATTTCTAGAAATATTTTTAGCAGTAAGGATTAGTGTAAACTACTATATACATATTACACATGCAAATATATATTCCTATGGATTTCTCACCTTGGATTTCTTCCAGATTTCCRTAAAAGACTTCTTATCACACCATTCAAACCTCTTTAAAGTGTGTTCTCTATTAACTATTTCTAATCTTTTATCTCATTACTTTACATCTTGCCAAAATTAATCCTAATTTGCAAAGTTAACCCACATCATTAGCTCCTCAGAGCAGATTCAATCTCTGTCCATTTATTTACTGCAAGGCGATCCAACTAGCATCCAAGGAAAAAACAAACTCCCAGTACATAATATTAAGGTCATTTCAGTGTGAAATCTCCTCACAAATTAGTCACAAAACTAAATTAATTACAAAATTAATGTGTTTTTCTCAATACCTTACACTACTCCTCTATTTATTATAAACATGCTGTATTCTTAGMAAGATTAGGTTATTTATTTACTCAAAGATTTCTGTTCTTTCCTGGTGTATTTAGTAAGTTTACAAGTTAGATGGTCACTGCTTCAGGTACTTACTGAATTCAGTAGCTCTCTTGTGTTCTCTGTTCTGTGATTCCTCAGATAGATAAACTCAAGAGGATTGTGTGCTTGCTAGTCATATCATTCTCTCATACTAASGGGAGCTTTTCTTCAGTCTTTAAAAAAGATTTAACTAAGCAAGTAGCATAACAACTGAGGAAAYTTTTWAAAAGAAAGAAAAAGAAAAGAAACATTATTTGTAAAAGGTCAACAGTAAAATCAAACAAATAATGATCTTCCTCCATTTTCCTTCTTTCAACTATTCCTCCATTTCATCATTGTCCTTGCTCTGAATTTGTAGTAACTTCAGGGTGCAGTCAGAGTTGGATGGTTTTACACAATGAATTTGCCATCTTGAGCCAATAAAAATAGTCACATAATAAGAAAAGACCCAGAAAACATCAGCAGAAAATCTCTGGTGAGCTTTGCTGTGGCATTTGTTGCTGGAGGTCGAGAGGAGCATTTGAACAATTAGGGCTGACTAATGGCGGCACCTGAGGCAAGTGCACACAGTCCCTCACACCTCCCTGCCGCATGGCGAACAGGATAAACAAAAGTACAAGATAAACATTGGAAGACAACCCACATGCTCATACTGCTCCTATCAGAGGAATGAGCTTCAAACCCTAAAACCGCACTGACCAAAAGCACCCATGTCCTGATAAACCAGCAGACTGACAGTTTTATCTGGAAATGCCTCTCAGAGACCCACTTTCACTTCAYAATAAGGGACATTAACATATCTCTTGCCTTATCGCTGAGAGACTTCCCAGTAAATACTGTTAACGAGGCTGACCACCCCCAACAGCCCATTGAAGACACACTCGCCCCTCACAACCTGCTCTCTMTCATGGCCTGGGGCCTCCTATTCTATCCTCACGGCTCTCCTCAGGCAGGGAAGCAGCTTTCCGCTCTTTGCCCCCGCCTCGCTCTGCACAGAGCGATGGAGGCGCTCCGCTCCCCTTGAGAMGAACGCGGGAACTTGCCCACCGCGAACGTGGGTCTGCGGGGCGCGGAGCCCCCGCGCCGCTGTCCCCTGGCCCCATATCCGAGTAGAAACCGAGACACAACCTGACCCCCACCCTCAACAGAAACGCCGGGAGAAAAACACTCCCATGCGCCCACGGGCAAATCCTTATAACAGCTCGGCGAGCACCCCGCCCCAACGGCCGCGGCCCCGCCCCAACGGCCGCGGCCCCGCCCCAACGGCCGCGCGCCCCCCGGAGTCACCGCGCTGGGCGGGAAGCAGGCGGGTTTGCTCCGGGTAAGTTTTCTGACAGAAAAGTTGTGTGCGGAGCTTCACGAAGCGGCTGTTTCGTCAAAAACGCGTTTGTTGTGTTAAACGATACAATAAATAACTCTTGTTGTGCAGTTTGTTTGCAAAGAGCCCCTGACAGAAAGCTGTTTCCTAGACAGGCTGTAAGTCGAGGTGCCACAACACTACTGCTGCTCCCAGGATGTGGAAAATTAAATTTCCACACATAAATTCCACCATTGGCAAATGTTCTTGTCACATTCTTTTAGCCTTATTTGTGCTAACTGGATGTACAAATGTATAAAGTCTTGTGTTTTCTATCGGTATTCATGTATCACTCTTTCCAATATATAAGCTATCTTGACAGGTGGTGAGGTTTCTGTTTGTTTTAAAAACTGTCATGATTTTTTTCTAGTTTACTTTAGTAAATCAAATTTAGACTTAAACAAAGGGAACAGTGACTATACGTGTGGTCACAGTCTTGATCCCTGATGATCCAGGAGAGGGGTTTGGCTAATACRCATCAGAGTATCATGCCTCTCATAAACATTTTCTCATGTTTCTCATTCTCACAGAATTCAAATCAAAGTGGAGTTCAGCCCCAAATGGAATCAAGGCATGGATAGAATATGTGACCAGACTAGGACCTTAAACAGATCTGTAAGTTCACCAGTACAGATACAGTCATCATTTACTTAAATAATTTTTATTATACTAGGCCAAAGCTGGGGGGGGGGGGGAAACAAAGCTTTATATAAGTGATTAGAAACTCCCATTTTTTAAATCCAACTCTTCAACAAGATTTCACACTACTGTAATAAATTYTGATACTAGTAGTTGCTTAAACCTTTCTGGAATAATACTGAAGTTTTACTTTTTTTTTCTCTCCTTTACAGGACATATTTCTTTACAGACAATACATTTCAATACTATGGACAGGCCATTTGCTTTCTACTTTTGTCTGTAAGTAAACATAATAATTAGTAATTCCTTTCTTATTTCATTTTATCTAACAATTTATTTACTTTTAGAAGTAGTACTGAACAGAATTTATTTCACATTTTACAGTATTGTTTARTCAAATATGACAGAACTGTGTTTGTATCCACAAGCTATACTTTCAACAAACCAATAGATAATATTATTTAAGCAGAGCAATCTTTAAAAACAGCTTGCATCTCTACTAGTAATCTCTAGTAGAAATAGTCAACAATATAGACGTATAAAAATAAAGTTTTTAACCATTGTAGAATATATTGTAGAATATATATGCACAACCAGAAAGCTAACAGTAGATGTCTAATTAGTAAATGTTTAAATTTTGCATATTTATTTATTTGCAAAAGTTTGGTTTGGAACAAAAGTTAAATTGATGTAAAAGAACCATTGTAATTTGTTTAAAAGATAAACGAAATTACACCCACTCAACGAGTTATCATTTTTTAGCTTTCCTATACTCAGTGCCTTTTTCTTTAACGCCATTACAACTCAAAATAAAATATATCTTTTTGTATGTTTAAAGCTTTGCATAGATTTACTGCTACAGTATATCACTGGAGCTTACTAGGAATTAAAATGGTCACTTATATAAAATAATTACAACCTGTCACTGCTACAAATAGGTTTTGTTGTAAGTTAAAATTTTTTAAGTTAGGTTTAAGCCAAGCACTGATCTGCAGAGTGCTTTTCTGATGAGGGAATTTTTCCATAATTGCCCACCATCATCTCACTTAAATTCTCTATTARAGCATATAGGAATATGGAGATACTAGGAAAAATCAGGTGTACCACTGATCTGRCCCARTATCATAATTCCTCCATTTTGTAATGACAAYGAGAAAAAATAGACTGTAAAACTCAGTAAAATCTCAGTTATTAATTAAAACTATTAAAAAGGTTCTGTATTATTCCACAGAAAATGATCTGTTGAACTGGAAAAGCGTAGTGAAATGAAAAATCCAAAAGTGTCTTACATTTTRCATTTCAATCATAATAAAGGCAACAATTCTGAAGTAAAGTAGGGGCTTTTATACTTATAGAGAGATCTGTGCACCAAATAGAGACAAAAATCAGGTAATACTAGTAGTCTGGTACAGGTAGAATGGTAGTCAGAAATATACTTTATGTTCATATAGGTGTTATTCCTTATGTTATTCCTTATCTGTAGTTACAGTGTGGTAGATTCATTGTGAAAGCCAGGTCTGATTAATAACCCTACCACGAGTTATTTTCGGTACATGGGGTAACTTCTTCATGAGGACGCTGCCCATGGTATCTTATTCAGCATACTGAGATTTTGAAAACATATCAGCTTACATTAGAGGTATTTTTGTATCCACTTACCTTGTTTCTCATTTTACAAATATGTAATAAAAGGGTATATAAAAGAGCTTCAAACAGATATGTGGAATATACTTTCTGTGTACAACTAAATCAACCTGATAAAGATGCCTAAATATATTAAGGAAAAAGGCCCCAATCTGCACACATGCCTAAACTTAGTAACATTATTTACTTGTTTAAAGTCACAGCAAAGACATAGGAAGCACAAAACAAGGAATATKATGCAAAATCACTGTGACTATATCAGATAAGGAACAGTGGAACACAGTACAGGATTCCAATCTAAGAAGCAGGAAATATATCCACATCATGAACAAATTATCTGACATCATCTTTATATGATTATGCAGGAAAGCATAATGATGAAAATTCCTCAAGACTTGGCAACTCTACTGATTGCTTAATCATGACAAATTCTCATACAGCATACAAAAAAATCATACTAAATCAGTATCTATTTCACAAGCAAGCTAATTTGGTATAGTGGTTAGAATTATAAATGAGGAACAATAAATAGCTTTTCATTTTATTAAGCATCTGCATCTAATAGTCTTTAAATGTCTTAATAAAACCATCAACAAGTAAAAACTTAGTGTATAGCTAATGAATCACTGTTTTGTAAGTGGTCCTAAATAATAGTAAGGATAGCACATATACATACATATATATATATATATGAAAGAAACACACTAGAGACAAGATGCATTTAATCCCTTACATTGTTAATAAATCCACTATGCAAAAAAATAGATAGAAACAGATGGTGAMCTTGGAAGGACTGCTGCTGCTTTCAGTGTTACCTAAATGCCACAAGAACTCTAGGTTTAGAATAAAGCAAGTGCAKGATGCTTTAATATGGAAGAATAATATTAACAATTATAGATCTATTTAAGAATTTCACTCTAGTGCCCTAAGAATAAGGGCGTACAGCATAGCATGAACAAACTGCTAAAAGGTAATGTTTATAGAACAATACCTTACAGAGACAGGCTGTTACACTCACATATAGAAGTTCCAAAATTAAGCCACTTTTGTTTGTTTCTGCAACTGGCCACCTAAATCCATTCTTAAACACAGAATGGACTTTTTTTTTTTTTTTTTTGTCACATGGGATTTTCCGGACTTTTGTTTTGACTGGTTATGTGGCTTAGGCATTTAGTTTCATTAAAAGAATTACAATGCTGATAGGATGAGTTTACAGGAGAAATATATTTTAGTACGCAGCGGGAAAATATATTTAACTCTGCAACAATATTTTTGTGATTTTAATTCCTTAGCTTTTTCAGTAGTAAAATATGAAACAAGATGTGGTGTAATAGTGCTGGCATGGTCTGCAATTTCTATTTGGTTCATTAATTCCCTTATATTCTTCACGGGAGATATAAAATT
Source organism: Eudromia elegans (assembly GCA_003342815.1). NCBI lineage: Eukaryota > Metazoa > Chordata > Aves > Tinamiformes > Tinamidae > Eudromia > Eudromia elegans. The sequence continues at coordinate 1,154,030 of PTEX01000052.1, read as the reverse complement.
TATCCCTTAATATTTAAGTTCCACATAAGCACAAAATTATGGTTCTACTGACATTGCTGTAAACGTTTCTTGTTAGCATAGCAGACAGAATCTAATTTAAATTTTCTGTTGCAAACACATCACAGAGACTTATCATATTAATAGCTTCTAATAAGCACATTGCATTCTGCGAGTCGGACTTTCTAATAAAAGTAAAATTATTGCATAGTTGAAACTGTTGCATTTGTAAAGYTGAGAGAGATCAATTAAGTAAAAAGGTACAGAGCATATGCATGGAGAGGGATAGAATAGTAATACCAAATGAACATTAAATTTCAAATCCAAAACCAGCAAGGAAAGTRGAACACTGAAGTGCTTGGGGCTCATTCATATATTCCTGAAACAGACAGAATTTCCCCTCTTATCTACATGTATTTCTATAAATAGTATAGAAATTATTTAATGCTGAAGAATATATCTGCATCCTAATTATCACTTATGTATTTTTCCTACTGGTTGGTTATARTGGATGCCCAATATTTCTATTAAGGATTTGGTATTTGTCCTCTTAAAGACATGTTGAGGCATCTGAAAGCCAAGTACCTACTTGAACGGTAGGGAAAATCAATCTTATCCAGTTTCCATTTGGTCTCTCTCTTCTTACATCACCTTAAACCTTAAAGGTAGCCAAATATCCCAGACATTAGGACCTTTAAAACAAGAGTGTGTTTAATAGATGTTATGCTTTATTACTTCATATTCTGTCACCTGGGAAAGCTCTCCAGCACTTCACAAGAGAATTTTTTATTATAGACTAAGATTTTGCTTCAGCAGAATTCTATTTGTGGCTTGTATTCTGAGTTTTGATGAATGTTTTAGATAATCTTGAGTCTCAAGAGTATGGAGTATTCAACACTGCAATGGCATTTTTATTTGAGAACAATTTAGTGACTTTCACGATATAGCAAGATCTCCTTTTGTCTTGGGAACACAAGTGCTCCATAGGAAAGTGCTAAAATTTAAATAGCACTCTGCAAATTATACCTTTTTTTCCMTTCCCTTACTGACCCTTGTCCATGTACAACGATCATTAGCCAGTGCTTAAGGCTACTCCTTTTGCACCTGATCCCTCCCTCTGCAGCATTATATCCTGTTCTACCTGCAGCTTGCACAAAGAACACTGGAGGTCACTCTAGCGTTGCTAAAGTAGYAATTTGCACTTAAAAAAACACATGTATGCGCACATGCACATATATTAATGTGTATATATGTATGCATGTGTATAAAAAGTACACACACATATATATAAATACAAAATAAACTCCTAAATTCAAAATAAAATAAAAGCTAGCTATTGCAAATTGTCATATAGAGTGTATTTCCATGTATCAATGGGCAAAACTGGCAAAAATTTTGACCAGGTTACCCAAAGAATATTAAAATTTCAAAATGTAATTACACTGTGATGGGTTTTCCTCTCACCATGTACCCCAAATTACTACCTGCACTCCTTGTATTTAAAATCTTAATCATCAGCTTGTAAGATATGAAAAAATACAATCTTTTTTTTTATATATATATATATATATATAAAATGATATTGAGGTATAAATACTGCCCGTATAGAGCAGGAACTTAACTGATATGATTGCATATGTATTCCATATGAATGCTTTTTCATGTTCTTAGCTCAATTATTTGATCTAACAAGTAACTTCTAATTCCGATATAACAGGACATACCCTTTGCTTGAAGGTTTAGAGTGGCATTTGTGCACAAGTGAGATATTTAAAATGAGAAATTACTTTTACTAAGTATGAGTAATTAGTTATATTGAATCACCACATTCAAAGTGGAATACTAAAGGCACAGGAGGAACAGGTATCTCTTTTTACTTCTGATTTGCTTAATTATGAAGTTACTTAAAATGATTTAATCTATGACTAGCTGTTTATTTTCATTTTGTGTATTTCGTGGAGTTTATGAYTCCAGTTATAAATTTCACTACAAATTGGAAACTCTACAGGCTCATGGAAATGGAAGTATCTGAAAAGCTAAAATAGTGCCTTAAGGATAGCATCAATATTAAACATTCCAATTTTAGTGGAACAACAGCACTGCTACAGGACAGGCATGGGAACTAAGCAGCTTTTTGCCAATCCATTCACATGAAAAGAGGCTTTGTTTTTCTCAAAGGACTGCTAGATACAATGAAAAAAATCATAGAGAAATACTGCTGTAAGGAGTTAATTATTTTGAACTGATGATAGTGCCCTTTTTGTCATCTTGGGGCACATATGCATTTGAAGATAGCTCTTTTCAAGTCAGTCATCCTTACTTTAATTTTTGGCAAAAGGATTGATTAGACTCCAGACTTTCACCTTCCAAAGAGGTCTTGATGCAGAACAGCTACCCTCAAGCATTTCCTTAAGCTCCAGACCCAAACTCTCAAACCTCACTAGCTTAGAAACACCTTGGTCTTGCCCCTTTAGAGTAGCATATAGGTATATGCTATGTTATAGCACATAGGTATAGCATACCTGGCTTCATAACAGGACGTTTACTCCATCGGCCACCCAGCAGTTTGCTGACCCATGAYCAGTAAGCAGCCTATGTATCTTTGCGCCAGGCTACACCAAATGGATGGAAAGAGGAGCTTGGAGCTGCTGTTAATCAGTAGTGAGGGATTCCCATAGAGACTGMGCCTCATTTGAGTTCCCCAGAGGTATTCAGCCTAAATTTCCATAACCATCCCCCTCTCCCCTGTAAATAAGTCCTTTTATTACTGGGACCACATTGTAATTCATCTTTGCTACATCTTATTTGGGCTTTCTGCATTTTGCATAGTATTATCAGAATGTAAGTTTCTCTCCAGAATAATTTTCAGTACATTTAAAACATGTGTTGGCACAGAGATCAAATAAATTATAGAATCATATTTATGCCAATTAACTTCATTCTTGAGACAAAGAAATTGTCTGGGGCAATTATTACGACAGAAGTCAAATACCATGAGAGCTTGGTGAAGTAAACTGTTGCATAGTACAGATTTTAGCAATACCATTTGAGATTATTTTGCTTGCTATTGAGACCATGCAAAATTAGTAATATACCCATTTCTGACTTTCTCTTGAATATTTTATTTACAAAGCTCAAAATCTCCCCATACACGACTAATAATTTTCAAATTTTCTCAGCTTCCAAAAGYATTATTCTAAAATGTATTTATATCTACACGTATTACATAAGTAAACTCTTCAGTTTAAAGTTTTAGTTAAAATTTCAGTCAAGAAAAGGAGTACTTAGAAAAAGAAGTAAAGGCTATGAGAAAAGGGAAGAAATTAGGGTAAAATCCTGAGTTTAAACAAGTCTGGAAAAAAAAAAAAAGTGAAAAGAAAAATGAGTATTTTTACCCATTATAAGATGCACATGAAGTCAAATTGGTTAATTCTCATTATATTGCTGCTGGTGCGATTAACTCAATAAGCCTGATTAAAAAATAGTATTTTACATCTAGTGGCCACATGATGCAAAGAAGAATTTGAACAAAATTAACAAAAACAGAAAAGGGTGCAGTTCTGCTGCAAAAGCGAATGCAGTGCCCCACAGAGTCGCCTATAGCGGCGGGGAGGGCCTCACCAAGCCCAGTAAAAGGGGTAAACGTGCGAGCGCTGCCGGGCACACTCCACGCACGGCCAGGCTCGCTCTGCGGGCCTCTTGCAGGCGCGTGGAGATCGGCCCAACGGGCAGCCTGGGCAGCAGCGCRAACCCCTGGCGACGTCACGGCCCGCAGGACGGTGACCCGGCGCTCCCATTGGGCAGCGGCGTGAAGAGGGAGGGCTCTGGCGCGTCAGCGGCGCCCAATAAGGAGCGCAGCGTGGGCTGTGTTTCACAGGAGCAGCGATGGCCGAGTGGTTAAGGCGTTGGACTTGAAATCCAATGGGGTCTCCCCGCGCAGGTTCGAACCCTGCTCGCTGCGGCCCCGTGGGGGTCTCYTTTTATCTACCCTTCTCGATACATTTTTTTGTCTTCAGTTCCTCTCTCGGCGCTGAATGTTACTTCGCAGAGGATGAATTCCCTAGCATTTATCCTTATTGCAGCTCAGTTACTGCTGTCTTATACACCCCTCCTTATTTTTGTCGTGAAATTTAAARTACTAGTGCAGTAAAGGTATATCCATTATCTTATACCGTTGATTATGCTACAGCAACCCTSTGCAGCGCAGATTAAATAGTGTGCTTAGAGCAGGAGGAGACAGCAATAACTCTGCAAGACATGAGGCTCTTCAGTGATGGTGCACATTTCCAATAACAATTTGTATGTGTATGTATGTGTATATATATATAAACTTATTTTTCACACATAAGAGATGGCTTTGTTTAAACAGTTAGGAACATAAACTTTTAATTGTTGTTATATAACTTTATATAACTTTAAAATCCCACCCTGCATTGTAACCTGGAAAAAATGAGAACATTTTGCATAATACAGTGTTTTTGATATCACGCCAAATTAATAAAAAGGCAGTTTTGAAAGAGCAAAAATACAAAACACCATGGACAAGCTTCGTGCTCAGTCCTTCTCCACTACGTCACTGAATAAATCACCTTTTTTTTATAAGCTGACCACTTTAAGTGTCTGATTTCCATATATATTTATCAGTGCTTTGATAAATCAGAAGACAAAGCACCAACATGGTAAATACTTATTATGAAGTTCTCATCTTCAAAACATCCTTTCCACTGAGGATTTGCTGGGGATGGAAACTTCAAATAATCAACAGCAAGGCCCATAGTTGTTTTAAATTTCACATAACAAAAGAAAAAAATACCAGACTTTCAGAATGGCAGTAAAAATATTTGCATTTCAACTTTTTTGCCTTGAAACTGATTTTCCCTCAAACTTGCAGCTGCAAAAGCAAAACAGCGGCAGTGAACACCCAAGTTACTTCCCACCCTCCCACTTCGACAAGATTTATGAAAACATTCTCATTGAGGCCTTACACAGGAAGAACCATACAGTTTTAATTAATTTCAGGGGGGGGGCGGGTTGCGATTTTTTTAATTATCAAAGCAAGCAGGGCCTGCCATTGCCATAGGGCCTGAGAAAACTGCATACTCACTACCAGCACTGCAGCTCTGCCTGGGCTCACTCCTCTCCCCCTGCCACCTCTGATCTGCGTTTTGCAGTGAAGGGTGRCATTCTTATCTGTTGCATTTGGTTGCCTTTCCACATGCCAGCTGCTGGGGTGAGCAGGAGCATGGCAGTTGGGACCAGGAAACAAGGCTCTGTAAGGACAGAGGGGCAAGATCARCCCTGTCTCTGCACAGAGCTGCCTGCCTCCCTGCAGTGGCTGAGGAGCTCACAATGCACCCAGAGGTGCCTGGAAAACCCTTGCAGACACGGGCAGCAAGTCTCATTTTGTAGGGGCAGGCAYCACCTGTGATGGATTATTGAGGTATATGGCAAACCTGAGGTGTGTAACTCCACAGCTCCTCTATTATGCGCCACAGTGATGACTCAGGCGGAAGCCTTTCTGAGAAGAGAGGAAAAAATCAGATGAAGAGTCTGAGCTTCATTAACGTGAGAGGGAGACAAGAGCAAAGGCACAAAAGGCAAATGCACGCAGTGCCACATCACACACAGGCCTGGAAACTGATAACGGCAGGACAGGCACACACATTGAGCCACAGCAATAAAAGCCTCCCTAAGTGAGCTGATAAGTATCATGCCACATGGCAGCGGTAGAGGCTGCTGGCTTATGGATCTGCTTCATCTTTTGCTGTGTAATTTCACCAGCTTCATAACAGTTTTGCTCCCTGCCTTCCCAGCAGTCTTGTGTCTCATTTCGAGACAGCAAAGCAGAAGGTAGCAATGTTTGTGCTCAGGAAATTAAAGCTCAGTATCTATTCTGGTCATCAGGACATTTGCTTCTATTCTAGAACATATATTAAATGCCTTTTTTTCTTTACAAACAAAGCAAGCAGTCAGGATATGATCTTGTCTATCATTCAGCATTACTCAGACTAGGGTTTTAATAATATTTGTATTCACCATCAATGTTTTACATCTGCAGTGAGGAGCTRAAAGTTTGAGAAGACTGAGAATATTCTCAACCTTAAATTTTTAGTTTTTGTCTAAGTTAAAGAATTGGTGCGGTAATTAATACTAGAGCAATATGAAAATTTACATAATGCAGGAACACCCACAGCTGTTCAGTTTCACTGTGTGCTGCTGGCAAAGCAGGTGCCAGACCTAGAATGAAGCTTTAGCCATTGTGTTCTGTTCGCTGTATTTTATCATCCTCATCACCACCTTTCTTGCCCCCCCCCCCCATCTGCTATGTCATACCTTTCAGATTAAATCTCATCAGCCCTCACAAGCACAAAAGGGTCAAGTTTAAATCTACACCTTTAACTAGACCCTGGAGGGTCCAGGCTCACTTCTCAGAGCTGCTTGTTTTCATGCCAAACCATGTCCTTAAAGCTATTCTAAATTTTCTAGAGCTATTCTATAAGGCCCGGGGGCTGCTCAGGGCTCATTTGCATCTCCTTTTGAAAAATACAGAAAAGTAGACTCTCAACCTGAATACATATGTAAGTGTCTATACATGTAACTATGCATATGTGTGGATGTATGCATATGTAAGTAGAAGAAAGGCCTATATTAGTGTACGAGATAACCAACTAAAAGCACTGAATCTGACCTTTTCACTATGTTTTCCTGCTGAGCGGACAAGTAAAGGAAGAGCTGGGAGGAGAGGAGAGGGGTCTGTGGTGAGTGAAGGACTCCATTTGAATAAGTAAGAAGAGACCTTTTCTGTACATATGCTGTTTTATTTGTTTTGACAAAGACTTGCTACTCAAAAAAAGACAATAACTGACACCTTTTACAAAGGATGTAGAAAATAAATAAATACAATATAGAATGTGGAAAGTTGTCCAAAACATAAGTGTTTCATGTTAGATTCATACACATTAACACTGACCAGACCCAATTCTTCATTCTCCATCACACAAAACCTAATGAGACTAATTGCAAAGCCACAGCAGAGGGAAGTTGCTCTTAAGCCTCAGGCCAATGTTGGCACACATACAAGCGGCTTCCAGATAGGCAAGAAGAAAGCAGCTAGCCAGAGAGGTGAGGGTCTGGAACCACCTGCTGAAACAAASAGGTGCTGCAAAAAGCTTACTTTCTAAATATAGAATGCAACTGAGTTGTCAGGAGAGCTTGATCCATCTCAGCTGTCTTCTGGGATAATAAGCATCTTCTTATATCCATCATAAGATCACAACTATCTGACAAGTTAAGCTTATAATGGTGTATTAATAATATTAACTTGCAATATAAATCACTACTATAAGTACAATGCAACAGAAATAAACATAGCTTTGCCTTAAGTTCATAGTCATGTAGCTTTTGGCTTAACATCAGGAGTTCCTGAAGTGTAACTGTGACTTTTGATTTTGTCGAGAATTTTTTATAGTATCACTGTACCGACAAAAGTAATACTTGCTACTCTACATTAAAATACAAGAAACAATACATGAGTTATTAGACAGCTATACACAACACCATGGTAATATTGAAGAGTACTACTTGCTGATTAAACAAAAAGATCTCCACCTGCAAAGCTTATAGAAGTGGCTTAACAGATTGATATTAAGACACCATGAACTGAGTAACATTCACATGGCAATGAATGAGTTAAGATACAAATAACATAACTACGAACAAAAAGTACTGAGCTGATGAACAGAATCATGCATTCTTGCATTTTAGATTTCATAGTTTCTGAATTTCCTTAGCAGCTCTGATGGGGCATCTCCTGACCAGCGGAAACGTAAGTGCCAGTAATTTCCCTCTGAAAATCCTAGGGAAAGAAGAGAAGACCAAGTGCATTGTTAGTTATGTAGAAAAAAAACCCAAACATATCAAATAATTTTTAACAAGTCAGACACTCCCAGTGCTCTTGATTGGCAGAGGACCATTTGTACAAAAAACAYAAACACATAAAGCAAGCACCAAACTGTAAGATACCTATCACCTGGAAAGAGTCCAAAGGACAAAAGCAAGAACAATGAGCAGCCTAGAAAATATGATTTATAAAGAAGAGTGAATGAGTTGCATTTCTTAATCTGAAGAAGGTGACATGATAAATCTCAAGCATGTGAAAGACAGAAGCAAAAAGGTAAGGAATAATATATTTTCCACATTTCAGATGAATTAGTCAAGAAGCCAGGCACTTAACTGTAGTCAAGAATATTCAGATTAGAAAATACTAAGACAAAACTTCCTAGTTGCAAGAGGAGCATGGKTTTGCTCCCTCACAGTTTAATTTCCTGTTTGTTTGATCAAACAAGAAATTACAAAACTCTGTTTAATAATAGTTTGATAACATAAACCCAAGATTATGAAACTACTGAAGCATCAAATAGAACAGAAGATGGGCCTTCTGGAAGTAAACTGTGATTCAAGTCTAGATTAATCTAAAAAGACAGAAAACACTACCTCTCCACAGAGATTCTGAAAGATATATAGATATATATAGATATATACGTACACCACAATAGGTATCTTTAAAACCTGTGATCAAATACAAAGGAATCCAAGTCTCCTTTTCAGCTTAATGGTTATAAATTGTGCATGAGTTCTGAGTGCTGCATTGAATAAAAATGAATATAACACCTAAATATTTTATTTAATAKTTACAAGCATTATACTCAAAATATAGCTAGAGATATTTGAGTAACATTTTTATTTTCAAATAAGCAGGAAAATTAAGCTCTCCTTTTTGGTTTGGAGGACTGTCTTGTGTTCTTTTTTGTTTACTTGCTTGTGTGCTAGTAAAAAAAAAAAATATGGAGAGAAAAGACTTGAAAGATTCAAAATTATATAAAAAATGACATGGAAAAAAAGAACAACCCAAAGCCACATTAAAAAAGCTACTAATTAAAAACATTAGTCATGAGAAATTCTTCTCCAGAATAAAAGTCTCATTTTCAGGCCATTTTTGGATTCTGCAATCTTTTGTAACTGCTGGTTTCACTTACTTGGGGAGTCCGGATTCTTTGAGGACAGTGGTTTCACATCAGGTATTGCAACATCTTCTTGCTCTCTGATCCCATCTGACAATCCTTCTTCACTGTTTTCAATCTGTGGGGTCCAAATCTCACTGGTTACRTTGTTGCTGTTATTCACAGGAGCTTCCAACATCTGTTCCTTCTTTCTCTGGACAGCCCAATGCATTGACTAACAAAATGCAGAAATAACAAAGAACCAAATCCTGTGTCTTCCAAGAATTTTCCTTTCTTTCTTAAGCAGTTTAATACAGAGTTAAAAAGAAGCATGGTCTAGAGAGAAAGTCAGTAGGATAAGGAACACACAGTAATATATTACAAATAGGATGTGAGTAGGGACACACAGCTATAGCTTACATCAGTGAGGATGAAGAACAAAATGTAGATGTGCACCAAATAATTGTAAATATTTTTTTCACATGTGACTTCAAAAACTTTTTAAGAGCTTATGTGACTTAGARGATTACAGTACGGAAGATGATGGTATTTGAATGTGGCCCTTAAGGAACTTTTAGGAACTGAAGCCTGACTTCATTTTGGCAATAACAGTGCTCAAAAAAACCTGTCACAAATCACCCCACCRGCCTCACAGGGCCCTTCCAAAGATCTGTATGAAGCCCAAGATTGMAAGAGAGCAGCTTCTAGATTTTTCAAATAGCTTGTTATTTAATCAGTTTTCAGTATCAATCGGTTTATCAATATTACTGATAGAGTTATATTTCCAGAGGAAAAAATGCTATACCATGGTGCTAGATTTAATCTGATTTTGAGAATAGATAAAAAAAAGTTCCTACAAGAATCAAAGAATGTCCAAATTTCAAGACACCCACCGTCTTGACTGAATTGCTGAGGGCCTCCCACTGCTGGAAGGGAATGGTAACTTTGCTCCGTCGCCAGTAATCATAGCGRGCTCGACTCTCCTCATTAGCAAGAATGTCCTTGGCTTGCTGCAGCTTCTGAAAACTCTGCACTGGAAGGCAAACCAAAAAGATGCTAAAGCCAACATTTGTTTTTGATGGAAGTAGTCTGCATGGGAAAGGGGAGTCTTCCTCTCAGCTGCTGAGAGTAGAGAAGAGAGCTAAGGGACAGCTCTGTGGTTCATCTGCTTTGCAGCATCACAAGGTTTAAGATGGCTTTAGGGCACCAGCACCTCCCATGGTTATTTAAYGTCTGTCTCAAGTGAGTGCTAAGATGATCATTTTGTTGACTGGTTAGAAAGCTACCAGATTTTAAGCTTGGGAAAACATACAGAAAGCAGGCAAAAGGCAAGAGCTGCCCCTGCAAACAGCATTTTAAAATGGAAATTGAACTAGAATAATCATGCTTAAAAGTTACTTATATGCGCRGCAGCAAGGAAGTCAGGGCAGTACACAACACCACGAAAGTAYGAGGCAGGAGAAAAATTAGAGGGATGAATTACAAGCAAGCACAGGAACCTAAGTAAGGTGTAAACTAACTTGTGCATTTAATTTGGCATCTTTTTCAACATATTCTAAAATATTATCTTGAACACCAGGTTGTACGAGATCACTTTAGTCTCGCTACAAGATTTTTTCATTAACTCGTTACTAAGGACAGAGTTGCAGGTTACTATTTAAAGGGCTATAAGGATCTACATTTTATCTGAGTCACCTGTGTTACAGTAATATATCATTATTAATTTATTGCAGTTTACAAACTAGATTTCTTTTGAAATACACTGAGCCCAAATACCAATCCCAACCAAAAACCATAAATCAAACACCAGGCAACAGGTTACAGAGGGACTTCTAATAGGTTTCCTTTTTCTAGTGTAACTCGTTTTGGACAAATAAAAACAGTCTTTTTTTAATTACTGCTCATTAGGCTTTATCAGGCTGATTAAATCATTAAAAATAAATTTTCACTAGTACTGTGAAATGGCATTTGAATTACCTGTTAACAAAACTTCTCCAATATTTGGCACTTGGCGTCTCTTTTKGGGTTACTTTGTTTCAGTTAATGGGTGGGACATGCAATAGGATCAATTCTAATCTCTATTTCTCTGCTGTAATTACTAGAATCCCAAATAGAAATCAATAWTGAATGGCTACTTCTGCAAACTTTGGCCATAGGTCAGAACAGCCCTTATTTTAGCAATACGTAATCCAGATTACGTCCAGATTAGTTACATATAGGTAAGATAGTCTTCAAATAACTGAGTTGCAGTCATGGTCCTGGTTTGGGTCTGACGAACTGCCCGCTTTCATAAGCTCAGATGTTAGCTGCTGCTCTGCAAACAGACGGCTGGTCCTCTGCTGCTGGCTTCTCCTYATTTTCTGTTATTAAATTACATTAAAGTACATTTAATATATTCCTGATGTGCTTGTTCACAAAGGAAATTACCTAGTTGACGCAATTATGGCATTTAAGTGTTGCCAAGCACAGAAGCAGGCGAACCTCATATGTCCAGAAAGGGAGATACTCCATAAAAGAGTTTTGGAATTAAATGTTTTACTGTAGAAAGAAAAAAGAAAACTAAGGAAAAAAGCACGCTGCTTCCTACTCTACCACTCAGGAGTGTGTGCTAGATAAGAATACTAAAGCTTGCTATTAAAAGGCCATACACTCAGTACACATTACAACAGAAGAAATATATGGATAAAATAATACTGAATTTAATATTTAATAGGCTGAATTTAATATCTTAGTCGTATTAATGTCAGGGGGAGGTTAAACAGGGAGGAACACATACCTGCTTTGGGGTCTCCAGGATGTTTGTCAGGATGACATTCAAGGGCTTTAACCTTGAACTCTGCAAGAATTTGTTCGACCTAAACAGAATATCAAGGTTTAAAGTGAGGAAACACATACACACAGAAGTGATCTTTCAGTGTGTTTTTTGAAAAGTTTGGAGGCACAATGGTGAGTGCAAAAAGGCTTTTCCTTGCTCATTTACCAGCTTTATTACAAACACATTACTCCAGAGGGGACAGCCACAGCTTGCGCGCTGCTCTCTGCTGGGACCTCGTGCCAGGAGCAACCTAAGGAAAAGCTTCACGCTGCTTCGCATTGCTCGCCCAGCACGGCTGGAAAAGACAGAGGTACCTTCCCCACATTAACCATTAGCACACGTGAGAGCACCTCACTTGGTTTTGTGAGAAAAAGTCTCCTCCCCACTTAGTACCTCATTCATTAGAGCAGTGTAATTAAGCTCTCTTTATAAAATCCAAATCTAGTTCCACTTAACAGATAGGTTGGATTAAAAATATCAGTATACCACTAACTCGGACTATCCAAAAAATGTTATAAACATGTCTTTGGAAGGAAAATGCCTGTATTAGCTACAGAGCATTTAACAGTTGCTTAAACAGATCTCATCATAATATAAGAGCTATCATATATCTTCTCTCAAACAAATCTGTAAAGCTAGTATTTGAATATTTAAAATTTCATTAGTAGGATGAATAAATAAGGAGATTCTTATTTCTRTGTTTCTCCTCCCAACCAATGAGTGCTTGGAAAAAATACACMTATCTATTTAAAAATGTTACCCTGTAGCATTACCATTTTTCTATAAACATTCACTGCACTTGTTGCATGTACATAGATTTTATCATCACCAAAATATATTCCAAAATGCTTTCAAATTTAGGCAGTTGGTGCATAATACACAACCATATCACACACTAATAAAATTAATAAGCCATCATTTTTGTCGCATCTATAATAAAAGTCTATTCATAGAACACTTCTCACACAAGCTTTATTCCAGGATGTTRACATGATCTCCAAACTGAGCTTTGCATTAAGGAAATACTAAAAGCAGCAAGCAAGGAGGTTAAGGATGCATTTCAGCCAGTCCTGCCTGGGGCGGTACCAACTTGTGCTCCAAGCCCAAGGAGGCTCTTACCGTGGAGAGCTCATCACACCCCAGCAGGTTGTAGTAATCTTCCAAGTCCCCCGGGCTGCAGTTCAGCACGGCGTCCATGGGGATGAGTCCGGTGGCCTTCCTCGAGCTGAGGCACTGCGGAGTAAGTCCCGACSTGCAGCTCCCGGGCGGCTCCGCAAGCAGCTGAGGGAAATGAGCTACGGCCACGCAGCTCCGCGGCTCTCCCTAGCGCTTTTTAATAGCGGGAGCTGACACACGAATTCTCGGGAATCTCCGTTTTCCATTGGCCCCGGCAGGACGCCAATCCTGTTGCACAAATCTGGTGGCAAAGCTCCCTGGGACTTGTAGTTGTCAAAGCAAGCGCCCAGGCTCGAAGAAGCTGCGGATGCTCGGTAAACTGAGCTCTCTTTGAGACTTCTGTCCTACCAGCATGCACGTATCCATGTCAAGTCAGGCACACACATCCCTGCACTGGGACCTGCATGCACTAAAACATCTTCTCTGCGTTCCCACTATAAGCAAATAGGGTGGATCTTTACTCTTGGAAGCAATTCTTCATTTCTGTACATCACTTTTTGTCTGTCAAAGTTAAGAYTGTGAAGAGACAACAAAATACTTGTAGTCTATTATCAAAACAATACACAATTATTTGCAAGTCTATCCTGAAGCTATTGTGTTTGTAGGAACCTTGTAAAACTTTCCTAACATTGAAGTGAAATGCCTCAAACTTTGATGATTGTCAACTGATGATCAAGGCGTCAGTCTCACAAAGCACAAAAACATGCTTTACTCTACTCTTCTAGAAGGTATCTGCTCACTGATTAACAACAGAAGTAAAACCCACAAATTCCTATGTGGAAAACTGGCCATCTACAGAAGACTTTTGCCTTTATTTCCCTCTCTTCCTCTTTTGYAAGAACTTTGTAATGCCAGACATTGAATGTCATCAAGTACTGTCGATTCTTCAAAACAACACTTATGAATTTTCTCTTGAATATCTGTTCAGTTTTATATGCAGTGACTAGCAGGTGATAGTTTATAYGGAACGGATGCCCAGAAAAGCTGTGTATTAATCACTGAGGAACCCAGTGGCTTTTCTGAAGTCTCTTTTGTACTTTCTGAACTGCTTGRTTTTTATTATTGGTTTATGATATTGTTAATCTTTTTAAATGATCCTTCTATATATAATATTAGCCATCTACTACTTTCACACAGAAACTGTGTTGCCTCAAGTCTACTATTTTACTGTGCTTTCAGATAGTCTAGCAAGATTGTAAAATATATAAAGTACATAAAGAGCCAATAACCTATTTCATCATACTTGGATTAATTTTTCAATTTACAAATACTTAATTACAACTTAATTACATATATAATTATCCATCAAAATAAAATATTTACTTCATTATACAACAAAGCACAGATCTCAGTGGAACAACTTAAATCTGCTAAAAATCCTAACTACGCCATTTCATACAGCAGATAAAAAGACTGATGCAATTTTTAACCAGGTGGAAGAATTAACAAYTACAAATCCCTCCCTCCCCCATTCCTAACTTAATAACACACCACAAAAGCCTAATAATAAGAAAAAAAAGGCTTTTAGTAAGAGACTGTATAAATATTTAAGTAGATTGTACTTTGTGGGAGGACACAAAACAAACAGCTGGCCCTGCTYCCTGACAACCCTTCTGACATACCATTTTCATCCAAGTATTTCTTGCATATTTGCGTAAGGTGAAAGGGAAGGATCATTAACCCTGTTTCTCCCTGGTTTTCAGCAGCTTTCGTGCTGCAAGGCAAAGTGGTGCTTCCAGCAGGACTCCACAGGCCSAACCCTGGCTCTCACCACATCTTGTTCTGCTGAAAAGGAGGGTAAGAGCCCCTGCATATGATACATAAAACAGAGTCCACGTCTTGAGAAGAGATCTCATGTGAAAGCAGCAAGGTACAGGAGGTGGTACACGTGTTTTGCCTGGTGTTACTTAGGATGTACAAACAGTGCAGAACATGAGGAAATCTGGTATTTGTTCTCTGTACCCAACAACAAACAAACTGCTTCTGTCCACATGCAATGCAGTATCTGCAGTTTTGCTTGCTTTGAGTCACTGAAACGTGACATGAAGCCTTGGTTCAGTGTAGCAGCACAGGGAACAGGACAATGTGACAGAACATCAGCTTCCAGAAGTTCAAAAAAGTCCTTTAAACAAACAGAAAAATCACAGAAGCTGTATTGGAATTGATTAAGTAGGATTTTATCCCCATAAAATATCGTAAACCCTTCCAGTATCAGTTCTTCATAATTCACTTGAGCTGTTGTGCTTCTCAAGGATAAAGAGAACATTTTCAAGTTGCCTCATTTTCACGTTCAAGGCATGATAAAACTGAGCTTTGCATCTCCCACTCTGCCCTTGTCCCAGGGAATGCTTAGAGCTGCAGGAACCTCAGTGGACCTCAGCAGCACCAAGCTGGCTTCCCAATCTAGGGACAACTATTAACATGCTTAAGCACCTGCAACATTAGTATCAGCTTTAGGAACCTGGATTCCCTTCCTCCCTACTGTGTTTTCCAGAAAGCTTTAGGTCTGACRCTTCCTCAGGTGAGGCATTTTACCTGCTAGAGCAGTCTCTTCCCATAAATACTCTACAAAATTACAACACAAAGTCCTTTATAGCTTTTGTCCTTTACAGCTGACAAAATCATCATGTGTGTGCCATTCTAAAAATCTTGACTCTTACCTTGGCCTCAATGAGGACAAAGAACATGCAAGTTTGTGTAGAAGACTCAAAAAACTCTGCAATGATTCACGTACAATTACATCACAGCTTGTCTTTAAGAAATAGGTCCTCAACAGGAGAAATGTAAAGTTCCACAGTGGTATGTTTAGCCAGGGGTTTTGTTCATATAGATTAAATACAGATTTTTTTTTTTCCCTCACGATTACTACCTACAAAAGCAGCTTTATATACAACACTRCTTCTGGAGCACAAACCCAAAATCAATGATTTTAAGCAAAAGCATTGCTATTTTTTTAAGATGATAATATCAAGGCCTGGAAAGGATAAATTCTACCTGCCTAACCTTGGCTTTGCCACTAAATCTGGATATTTTGTGGCAATAAATTCACTAGAACTGTAAATAGCTTATAATATTAAGCACATTAAAGAAAATCAGTATTTACATTCATATCCATAAGGCTTAGATCAAAACATTGATGTAGGCAGATAGTTCTTAGGTAATAAGAGAGAACTACAGCAAATATTTAACCTTTGAGAGTTCAGAGTTGATATTATGAAAGCACACTGATTAATACCTGCTCAGTTCAGGAACAAGCAAGCCAATGAAACGCTGCAAAAGCCAATTCAGTCAACRCTTCACCTAGTTGTCTATGGTTAATTCACTGTTTTTGTAATTTACTTTAAGATCTTGTTTACAGGCAGTTTGCACCTCACAGCAGCCAAGGCCTGAAGTCCGCTCCCTGAGCTGCATGTGCTGAAGCTGTTCAGGGCCACRTGGATAGCTGGAGGCTGAACTGAGCTCTCTAGGCGCGGGGGCATCAGAAAGGCTGGGGAGGCAGCCAAACCCTGTCTAGGCAAAGCTTCCAGGTATAAAGAGACAAAATAATCAGTCAAATCCCACACGTGGTAACTCCATTTATTACACTGTGAGGGCCTACGCTTGARCATCGAGGCTGCCCCTTGCCAGAGCGCCTCCACAAGGAATGCTTGCACAGCACAGGTCACTGCAGAGGCAGGTCCCCATGGCCAGGAGCGTGCGTGCTGGCACGGAGCAGGCACACAGACCAAGCCGTGCCTGTCCTAGCCCAAGCTCCGCTCCAGCAGCTTTCCCACAGATCTCAGCAGAGGCTCYGCTCTAGGACACACTAACACTCCCTGCAAGAGCCTTCTTCCCCCTCAAGAGGTTAAGCACAGCAGCAAGGCTCAAGAAACCCTACCAGCAGCTCAGCCAGAGGGTGCAAACACATTTCTGAGGTAACCAGCATTGCTAACTGCCCCGGTGAGAAATGAAATCCAAAACTGCCTTGCCTCAGGCCAGCTCTATCCTTGCAGGAGAGCTCTTACAAACCTCTCAGCAAAGCCACCCACCAGGCACCGGCACCCACAGGGAGATGCCTAGGAGCTCTTGGGGACAGGTCTAACCCTGCCAACACCTTTGCTGCCTCCTCTCCTCAGAGAGGCACAGAGGTGCTTGATAGGCTCGGCATAAAGAAAAGGGAGCCTTCTCATCCCTTGTGTAACCCCACAGCAGGGAAGCAGCTGGAGCAGCGATGGAAACCCGAGGCCGCCCTTCGCCAGGCCCTGTCCCAGCAAAGCGCCATCTCGCACAGAGGAGCCCCGGGGAGAGGAGCCTCGAGCACAGCGAGGTGCGCCCGGCGCCCGCCGCGACCGCTCCCACCAACGGCCGCACTCCCCGCAGCAACGGCCACCCCCGCCACGCGGCGGCCGTTAAAGCGCCCCCGCGGCGGCCCCGCCCCCTCGGGCGCGGCCACGTGATGCGAGGGCCCCGCCCCGGCGTGACGCGCTTTGTTGTTGTGGCGGGCGGGGCAGGCGCGTGGGCGGTGGCGCGGTCACGTGCCGCGTTTAAATCGCTCCCTGGGGGTGGGGGAGGGGGCGCG